>CABEGB010000904.1:0-173273 GCA_901521435.1 Crematogaster levior | reverse complement strand
GTATGTTCGGATGCAATCTACATATATAACCCGAGTTTGATATGAGATTTATATATTGTAACGGTATAACAACTCGAGTATCATGCAATATACGTTAAACGTCAAGTTGTTTGTGCTACTTACAGAATAAAAGGCGCAATCATCAAAAGGTGATACAAAGTAACAATAAAAAATACTGATGACGTGGCGAACGTAATCGACACGTGCGTCAGAAGGCGCGAATCTGATCGTTAGAGATTAACAAAAAGACAAGTTATGTTCATTGCCGTTAGTGTCGCTTCAAATTGATGGTAGAGGGGAGCTTCGCTAGATTATTCAAAATGCTATTATAGGCCTTGTCTAACAAATCAGTATCTTTGTGTGAATTTATGCTATGTTGTTGAAACTTAATATGGATCATCTCACTGATAAGTCTTTTTTTTTTGAAGTGGTGTTCTACATCAAGGATTTCGACATTATCCCAGTCGAAATGGTGGTTGAGATGGGACATATGTTGCGTCACCACTGAATGTTTAGAAGACTCTAATTTTATGTTATATTTGATAAATTTTATGACAAATTTTTTTACCGCTTGACCATAATACTTTATATTGTTGTTTTTGTGACGGATAAAAATTTGTATCGGAACGTATTAAGTACATGCGTGCGAATGTTCTAGAGTTTACTTGTATGATCGACAAACTGCCACTCATTATGTAAACGACGCGTACATTTTAATGTTTTTATCGCTGAGGAAGACCCCGTGAGGTCGAAACGTTTGATTTTTCGAATGTGTCATTGTATTTTGTGATCGTGCAATGAGAGATTAAATATACTTTTATTTTTATTTTATTCTGTCATCTATGTTGCTCGTTTTTATATACATTGGCCTTTTTCGTGTTCGTAGGATTTTATTATTTATAACGAGCGGTATATACTTATCATAGTTATTGTTATATAATTTGATTTATAATTATTTCAAAATTAAATATATGACTTTACACAGCACTTATATATATGTATATGTTTTAAACTATATATATATACAATTTAAAACAATACATCCTCGGCCACGTTTTCTTTTTAGAGAGAGTGTAATACCTTTTTAAGTTTAGGTAACATTTCACGCTTTTAATTCTGGTATTTTTCTATCACTATGATGATGAATGAGACATACTATGGTTTATAAATTTTATGAATATCATTTTTGATCGTTTTTATTTTAACAAAATGAGAGGGTAAAAAGGCCAATATACATATAATGAACGAGCTAATAATTGGATGTAAAAAAATAAACAAAGACTTTATCGCAAATTATAACAAAAGTGAACCGTTTCGACTTCACGGAGTCTTCATCAGTACGTCGAAAAAATACAGGACAACTTAAGCACATATATTGTTACATGGTAATAAAAATTTCGTTGTCCGTTCGATAGCATAATTACAATAAAAGAACCAAATCCGCTTAGACTCAGTAACAGTCAGGAATACAAATATAATAATCATAATCCGATCACTTTATAAATAAAAACTGTCGTAGTCAAAATATAAAAAACCAAAATGAAGAGATATTGCTCGCTGGATGGCGAGAATATGTTGGTTCACGCAGGTATGTCTTAAGGTCATGTAAGAAAATGTCAAATTGAATGGCTAATGATCTGAGATGTGATTAATGTTGAAAAAAAATCTTTATATGCCGAAAAAGTCAAATTGCTGGTATCCAAATAAGAAACAAAGCGCTCGAACATTATAATATTTCTTAAAAGATAATAATTTGCCCTAGGATTTAATCATTACTTACAAAGTGTGGTTGACAGTAATCACATGCAGCGAACAAATGTTGAAAACCATATCTTTTGGCGGCCGGATACTGTATATTGAAATTGAATTTGTCTCTTAACACGGTCGGACAGGTACAGAGATAAAATTAAAAGGTTACGAAAAGTTATACAACATACGTTACTGTAAGAAAGCTGTTTGTGGAGGAGAAGAAAGCAAATTTGTTTGTAATATTGATATAGAGCATCCAACAACTTGGTATCTTTCTGAGAATTAAATTTGGCTCTCTTTTTATGTGTGTCTTATTTACCAGTCTCTTTTGGAAATTATTCAAAATCCAAGATTTCAATCTTCTTCCAGTTGAAGTTGTGATTAAATTCTTCAAATATGTTCAGTCATCACCGAGTGGATGGATCCAATCTTATATTGTTTTTATGTTCTTTTATTTTCGTACTTATTGTTAGTTTTTTCTTGGTTTGTTCCTGTTTTTGTTTTAAATTCGACTACAAAGGATCTTACAAGCACAAACCTTCCACTGTTGTACTATCAATAATAAATAAACTTGAATTCAACAAAAATATTTTCTAAAGTTTTTCTTCTTTCAATCTATTCAACATAATAATTCGAGGAGGCACAGGATGAGAGAAACAGAAGAATTTAATAAATTTATTTAAAATCTTCCCTCATTCTCCATATGGCAGACAACAATCCGAAAGATAAACATTATCTTAGAGGAAATAATATTCGTTTACGGTGAAGTCTCTGCGCGTCTTTGAGGAGCATCAGAGAGTTGAGGAATGAAATGTAGGTTGCAATAATAAAGTCTCGAAAGTTTACCGCGATGGAATTCCTAACATTTCTGCTAATTGTAAGTGGATCGAGTTTGCTTGAGAACTTACTTATCGCAATTACCTCAGCGTACGGCAAATAGTTCACAGTGATGAGTTACGTATCACACTGTCTCACTTAAATCATTCTCTATATTTCGTACATCTGTGCTATTATATTAATGATTTAACGGAGTTTGCCACGAGCGAATGCATCTACATTAATTGGTGACGTTCACACAAGTCGAAAAATTATCTCGATGAATGAACGCATGTATGAAATTATTTTATAATTAATTATCTCTTTACACTTTTATACACACCTAAAGCAAAATATTCTCAGAATTTTTTAATTTTTTTTCTTATATTATTTTCGTAATGTGTTTTTTTTTATAAGTGATAACACTGCTCAACACTAATTTTATTGCTAATTATATCATCGTGATTTTAGGATAACTTTGTCGCATTGATTCCGAATATAGTATCGATTTTGTTAGATTGACTCTAATTTTTTAGATAATGGATGCCTAATTAAAAAACATAAAAAATTAAAATTAATAATTACATGGAAATTGTCTCCAATTATACAAAAGTAAGCACATGAAATACTTTATGGCGTTGTATTCGATACAACAGCAAAGATTAAAGTAAGTTCATCCAGATAATTACAATTAATGCATAGAAAGCGCTGTTTGCATGATTTTCTTTTATGTGGATCACTAGGACAATCACATTGAAGACTTCAGCAATAATTTACCACTATGCGTCAGCAGTTACAGGTTGTATTAGAATAATCATAATTTAAAGTATCCAGTATCTAGAAACAATTTGGCAAAATGTCATTTTTGGATTCAGCACTCTTAAAAAACAGTAAATTTGTTCAAATTCTTGGCATCTAGACAAAGAAAAACAAGTTTCTTTTGTTTTGGCCGTGTAATTAAAAAGTAATGTTCAGTGAATTTTTAAATTAATGTGTATAACACTATTGTTTACGGACATAATTTGCTAATACTGAAATGTTTTGTTGCAAATTGTGATTTTAATAATAAATTTTTAGACAAAAAAACATTGCTCAAAAACCAAACGTATAGTAATAAACTTGAGATTATTGTGCGAACATTGTTACGTTACATACGATAATTCTTGCTCGTTATGCAACAGGGACCGATATATATGTAACTGTATAGCCCGATAGGGCTATAAAGTTTTTATCTGTTCTCGCAGCTGTACTGCAAAGTGTATCGGGAAAAGTATATTGGCGACAGAAACTGCGATCGCGCGAGGTTGGTTTTTATTGCTGCTCCAATATTTATTTACGGAATCATATTTTCTTGAATGTTGTTTGTATCTTCTCGTTAATGTTAATTGAAACTCTCTTTTGTAACACCAGAAACCAAAATAATATATAATCGAAATTAACATTACATGTATGAATGTATGCCTATATAGATTTACATTGAATTTTTTTTTAATGTTATAAAAGAAAATTTTTAACGGATAATTAGAAAAAGACATTTATTTATTATTATACGCACAACAAATGTAAATTATGGAATCACTGTATAATAACATATATCGCAATATATTTGCAACTGGAAATGCCTTACAAATTATCCGGACTGCTACACATCTGGTACAATCGTGCGCAAGCTGCTTGAGACGCGCCGGTTAGATGCGCGCCAGTCAAGTACAAAGAGCTAATACACTCCTTTGAAGCCTTCGTTGGTATACACAAAGTCGAATCAGTTTTCATCGCCATAATCTGAATTATTGCATCCTTACCTCTGACACGGAATACGTTGCCTGACTATTCAACCGTTGAAACTCAAGCGGCTTAATTAATGACGCGGCATCATGAATGTAGGCAATCTCTGCCGGCAAACTCGTTAAATTATCACACAACAACTCATTAAATCCGCTCTAATAACGATAGCGCCCGATACGCCGCATCCTGCTATCGATCAAACACGGATAAGTTGCCACGTCTTGTTTTCCGTTGATTCGCTGATTCGAAAGACTATTTTTCTCCCGAGCGGAGCTGGTGCAAATATTACACTCTAAAGGTTGCTTCGTAGCGAAGACGTATAGAGAACATATTAACATCATTATATTTATATTGAGCTAGTTATGTTATTACAAAATTCTTGTAAACAAAATTATAATTTTATTTGTCAAACGCGTTTATATAGACAACTTGAGCTGCGTGTACTGTAGAAAGTAAATAATTACATACTTCTATCATGTAAATAGTTACCATACTCCTCGACTTAATGAATTCCTTCGTGACTACTAAGGTCGAATAGAACGCGCTTGTACCTTCATTCAGGAAATTACAGTCGCGTAATAATGTGAAATTGCGGAAGTACAAAATCTAGAATTTAATTGATCCGACGACACAAAGAAAATTTATCTTTCCAGCGTTGTTGAAAAAGTTAATTGGGTCTTTTGTATAAACGCCCCGTTGTACATATTTTCTGTGCTAAATTGTTAGATAAACATTATTCTTTGTTTTGTGGTACATATATACAATTATACATTATGGTTCGTGTAACTTTACGTATACACGTATATTTTTTTACAGTATACGCCAATCTTCAAATTTAAGAAATCTCGTTTTTCTCACGTCATCTTTTTCTCACGCCCTTTTAAAGTGCCTCAAAGGGTACGTACGTGAAGGCCACGATATAAGGGAATCTGTAGAACGATTATCCGAGTTATTTGAAGCGCAGGACTTATAACATTACTGAGAATTCCCCGCAAGAGATCGCTATCGTCCTTGGCCGACACATCCGTGCCGTATGTAACGTCCGTTTCTCCAGCATCTGGATTCTTCCCTTCGTTCTCGTTGGTCGGTGCCACAGTTCAGCGCTATGAGGAGGCTGCGAGGAGCCGCCTGATAAATGGAGCCGACTGAAATTTCAGCGATCGCTCCGCGCACGATTTCTCACGAACTCGTGTCAGTAAAACGTCTTTCAGGTTCAATCAGACTACATCGCACTAAAGTTCCTATCTTCGAAATTACTTCACAATATTTACAAGGACCTCATTGATCTAGAAAATTTTATTCCAGCAAAATTCACGCAATTTTGAATACTCTTACTGATATGTCCTTTTTTCGAAAAAGAATCAGCAGCTTTGACAGACCAAACGCATAAACAAAAAATAAACACTACTACAATTTGATGTCTTCCTCTTTACACAAATCTTTTTAATTGCGATATTATTATCTCAAACAATCATTACGAGTCATTTGCATTCATTTTTTCTTTTCGTGCTAGATTTCTTCTGATTGCCATACTTAATTTTAATTATGATTATTTAGTGATCATTATTTTTCTGATTGGAAATGACAATTATTGGTGATAATTATTATGTGCTAAGTAAGGCAGCCGTATGATGTGCACATTTAAATTTCAAAGTTTAGTCGCAATTTTATGTAAATGCGTTTAATTTGATTAATATTCATAGGTCATGCGAGTGACCTATTTGAGTGGGTGGTTTTAAACCGGTGAGTGAAGTTTCTTCCTCGCATGCTGGTTGGATATTCAACGAACAAAACGCAACGGTCGAGATATTGCGCTTCGTGATGCGAGATCAGATACATCGTTCTGCCCGCAAGAGCCAGCGAGAGACGGACGATTGGATCACGTTCCTGTTCTGCGGTTTGTACTAACGAAGTAGCGCCCTATTCTCGAATCCTACAAAGTGCGGCGCTGGATGGACGATGGATAGTATTGACTCTTGCGAGGTATTTTCCTCGTGCGAGTACTTTTGGGCGGCGTGCTCCTATCGAATTCTTCCATGAAACCTTTATTTTCTCGTATTCGTGCTTACAATTTAAATTTAATCCCGTGCAGTTCACTTGAAGCATCAAACGGCCGAAGATTGATTTGTAAAATCGCGTTCGCGTTTTATAAAACGCCAATGTGTAACTGCTCCTTCAGATTTAGACTTGGCGCGCTAGATGTAATAAAAGGAAAGTATGGTGTAGTTCTCTGAAACATTGATCACATTTTCTTATTTATTTGATTATGCCGCGCTCATTCTTTAATCATATTTTCATAATGTATCGGATCGACAAGATCAGTGATCTGAAAAAGAACAACTTAACTGTTACTTATTAGTCGAATCAATGTGAGAACAAATAAATTGTTTAAAGAAATAGAGATTATCTTGCAGTATAATACTTGTGAAAATAAATAATTTTCTACACAGATACAACCTCTACAAAAAATTATTTTATTATTACATATGTGATCTCTGAGATTAATAACGACAATTTGATCCGTTCACAAAAATAATTATTTTTATAAGCGAATGTAAAGTGAATTTTTCATTTTGGTCAATTATACAAATGTTGGTTGCGTAACGGACGTTTGGAAAATTATATTCTTTTGCGTTTTCCACTTTAAGAAACACTACAGCCGAAATGTCGAGAACATATCCATTCGCGGTTATATATTTTTTCCTTTTTCCTCCGTTGTTTTAATTCGATCGAGGATGGTTAAGAGATTAGAACGCGCCGGATCGACAATTTCAGCACGCCTTAAAAATTTGCCGACCACAGATCGCTATCTTAATCGCTTGCGGATAATGTCTCCATTTTCTGGTTGGTGTCTCAATTGATGTCGATCGAGAATCCGCAATAGCGAGCGATCGCAGACTACGGCGGAAAATAGATTTCATGTTCGATTGGATATCTCGCCAGGGTCTATCCTATTCACAATTACACGCTATTAAAGTAACAACGTTGCGTTCTGACGATGTAATAAGATCGAGCAATTACATGCATCGAGTACTAACCACCTTGGGCCTGATGTGATAAGGCAAAAGTAGCAAGATTCAGATCGCATCAGATACGCTGCTTTCATTCGTGATGTAATATCGACAACACGAATGTAACGTGAATTATATGAATATCAGTGTTCGCATATGGCGAAAATGATCGCAGACTAACATCTAGCAATCCTTATTATAACAATAATGGAACATGATAGCAGTTCATGTACACTGCACAAAATTATTATCTAGATACAAGAATCGCATTCTACAGATTGTGAAAGAAGTAATATTTTTAAATACAAATAAACGAACAATGATGAATTGAGTTTACTTACATGTTTCTACGGCATTATGAAATAATGTAATTATATTTCTCACTCCATTTTTATTTAGTGAAACTTGAAGAGAAAAATGATTCTCTTCATTTTGTGCTCTAATTTATCATTCTTATATAGATCCTCATAATATAAGCTGAATGTTTATTGCCATTTGAGAAATAATAATGCGGATTAGATGCTGAAACATGTTTATTCTGACATTGATTTGTCCATTTTGATTGCGTTACGAGGTATAATGTTAAATGAAATTATTATATTGGTAGGAAGTAATCTAAGTGATAATAAAATAATATTGTAAAAAGAATAGATCCACTTTTCCTTTAATACCTAATTTAATTAATTGTGTTGATGTAAATATAAGTATTTTACAAATTCATCGTTAAGTATTTTTTGAAGAGAGAGAACAATAATATTGTAATCTAGACACAAAAGATTTAATTTTGGAAAAGTGTTATTTTATCCGTGCTTCAAGTTCGAACGTAAAGACCAATGTCATTCGGTTTTAACAAACAAAAACAACAATATTTGTATAAATTGTTTAATATCGTTAGTTCGGAATGACTAATTTCTTGTATTATCTTGAAATTGTTAATTTATTATTATATATATTGCATATAGAGGAGAAGGTGGTCCTCTACTGATATATTGGCCCCTCGCTTATAAAATTAATAACGTCATCTAAAATTTATTCAGCGTATTATGTAAAACTTAGAACAGTGATAATTAAAAATCCTTAGATGTCGCTGTCTGACAATTCATTTGTCATTTCTTGACATTGTCAGTTTACGCAACAATTAAAATTTCGAACGTGTAAAATATATATATATATATATATATAATATGGCAAGACAGATAGAAATTCATTTCTTGATACAATTATTGTATTAACTCATTTATAGCAAGTTTTACAAGATCTTCATTATTCTTAATGGTTCGAATATAAAACCGTTGCGGAAATCTCCTCGAGTTTCCTTTTCTTTTGTTAAAAATTGTGAAAAAGCTTGTGCACATAAAGGATGCAGGACGCAAAGTGGATTCAACCAAAGTTGTATTCGGAGTCGGACGAAGCTCCGCGAACAACGAGAAAAATTATCGGTAGCTGGAAACCGTCCATTGTCCTGCAACTAGCAACCGCGTGACTTGAGTGCGGCATCGCGTCGCACCGACTGGAAAACTTTCTTAAGTAGCTCCGGAAGTCGACGAGCCGGAGACAAGGTTTTCTATGCCGATACGTATAGCGCGAGGCGGTAGCGAGAGCGAGATGGAAACAGAAATGGAATCACGAAGACGCTCAGAAGTAGAGGACGTCGTATCTCCTCGGTCATACGAAATGTGTTTGGAGGAACAAGGTAATCGGAAGACCAAAGGAGATCTGCCTTATTCGCGCAAGAGACGTGGAAAACAAGAGAAACGTCGGAAGGATTCGGAAGGGTTAGGACTTGAAAGAAGCGCGCGCACGGAGAGAGAAATTGTTCGCTGAAAGTTCTCGCTTTGACTCACGTGTAAAGCTTCACTTAGTGGTCTCTACTGAATTGCGATTAGGATGGATTAAAACGAGTGCGCGTGCTAAGTGCTAAGGAATGTTACGGCGCTCGAGGGTAGCAGGAGAATTCGAGGGTCGCGAATTGCTTTACGGAAATATCGTAATAAATAAAAAACGACGAATTTTGATTGTGTTAATCAAAAGGTAATATCTAAGGATTTTCAAGAAAATAAGTCGAACGAAAGAGAAGAAAAATTAAGCAATTTTTCAATTATCGCACTCGTCGAATCCGCAAGTTGCGAGGTCACAAATAAATATTTCAGTGACAACGTTATGAGCTTTAAGAACTGTCTTTCGGATACATAGAAATCTTCCGTGACGTTTTTAGAGGGTCCGCATATCGTTCTAAGGGAGAGAGAGAGAGAAAACCTACGGAAACCATACATTATTAAAATATAAACAGAGATGTACCTTTCGCGCTCGTATATTGGATTATCTCGGTTTCCGCGTATTACTGTTTGCTCGAGATCGTGAGCGAGAAGCTGAGGACCGACGGAAATCTCCAGGGAACACAGAAATTCCATATGCGGAAACGCCCGGAGACAGGTTTTTCTGCCGATCGGGACCCGCGCTGAATTATACGAGCGGCCGCAGCAAATTTCGAGACGACGGGAGATTTATCGGAACGAAATGCGACGCGTAACATGTCGTGTACGCGAATATAGCAGTACCCATTTTTCGTAACGCATAAATTTCGCCTGGTCTTGCCGATCTTAGCCTTCGGGTATAATATTTTGCCGATGTTTGTGCCAGCGGTTCTTTTACAGGAATCATTGTTGAATCGTCGAATTTGTCGCAAATCGGTGCGTAAATAAATTCGAAAACGTCAATAGTTCTCGATGCCAAATACAGGAGTGAAGTATACAAAAATGAATTTCTTTTAAAGAACAAAATGTCTAATGTGTTTCCTTAAAGAGAATATGTCTTTTATATAGCGATATCACGAGTTTGCAGAGCTCTTTTCAATAGACGAGCCGTAATTGCATTTTTAATTAGTGTTTTATGTCGACCAACAAAGAGTACGAAAGACATAAACTACTATGTATCCATTTCGTCGCGTTTAATGGCTTTGGCCGGAATAAAATTTCACTTGACGTCCGTTTCTTGCTTTCCACTCATCAGGCAGCAACTGGTGGGTTGGTTTTGTAGAAACTGTGACGCGGACGGTGCCGTTATGCTGATTAAGCGAGACGAATTACGGAATCTTGAAATTACGCCCGCGGGCCACAGACGAGCTGGAGGGAGGATCCCCTTCAATTTTCGTTAAATTAAATTCGTACCCGACTCATAAATTTGACCGTTCTATCATTGTCATTATCCAATTATGATATAATGCGGCACTTTATCGATAAGAAGAAAAAAAAGAAGAGGATTATGCGCGAAGAGATGTCCTGACGAACACCGATCTCTTCATGCTACTGTGTACTGTGACCTTTACGTCTGCTCGCACGGTCGCACCTCGAGCAGGCGCATTGTTGTGAGTCTCCGATGCTCTCTGCTGCATGCTCCTTGCCGCGTGCAGACGCGACGTTACTCGCTAGTCCGTGAAAGATTGTGGGAGTCAAAGGGAACAAGAAACTGCCGGAGAGTGGTATTTGCTGAAGCGCGACCCTCCTCTCTCTTTCTCTCTTAAACATACACGTTCGCACATTTTCCCTGTCCTCCTCTTTGCTCGCCCTCTTCATTCCCTGAAGGAGCGCAAGTCGTTACTTGGAGATGCTCGGCTTAATGGAGGGTTAAGGCACGCGAGGAAGTGAGCGGCGAAGCGCGGGCGCAAAACAATATCGGAATGCGCCGTCGGATAGAGAAGAGAGCGAGTGACTTCCCCCTGTCCCCATCCATCCCGTTTACCTCCGCGTATATATCCCGGTAATAGATAGTGTGTGTATATACACCCTGTGTGCGTGTGTATATGCTGTGGAACGGAGTCGACTAGCGCGCGCACCGAGGTAATTGTTACGCCCGGCTCCGCAGTGTCGGATAAACCGTACAATTGCCGCGCCGCAAATCAGAGCCCGGAGAGGCGCAATTAACACATTGAGCTAAACCAGTTCCGAGCTAATTTACGTTCAGCGACTCTCCAACGCTGTCTTAGTTACCGATGATTGGAGTACGCGCGGGTAAACGATAGAAGAGATCCGAGAGGATAAACGGAGTGGAACTCTGGAATAGCTTTGTGGTTGAAGCCTGTATCACCCTCAAAGAGCGCTTTATTTATCCATCCAAATCGAATATCCTGATACGACAGGATATTCCATTCCTTCATTTCCTATTTCAGCCAAAGCAAAAATTTGATGGTAATTGTGTAACTTGAAAAATGTGTACAACGACATTTGCGGCAAATGCGTTTACAGCAATTACGCGCCTAAGCCAAAAGATGTTAACGCGAGAGCGAATCGCTTTTAATCACCTCCGTTGTATAAATCGATAAGAGCGTTGAGAAGCGAATAAAACCATTACGGACCCATTAACACGAGTAGTAATACACCCGTTGGCGTCGATACGCTACCGTTCATTACAAAAACGACCGTAACGTGAACGGCATCTAAAAACTGACACGTAGACCTCGAAGTTGATTTTATCGCCTCGTTCGAGCCGTCGATAATCGAGCCGCGTTGTAGTGCTAGCACAACTGCTCTCGTTATTTACGAATTTCCCCAATAATGGTGTACCTGTACGGAATCGTCGAAGGAAGTGCGTTGTAAACCCTTGCCGAAGCTCGGGCATGGACGTGTCGCGATTCGTAACACGGTATGCGATGTATCTCGATTGTTTGATTATTTTCGCAAAACACGGAACTTCTCCAGGGAATATAAATCTTTTCAACATTTCAAAATTTTCTGCGTACAAAAATTCATATATGTAGGACATGAAATATAATTTATTTCGATGAGACCTGTTTATTCAATAAATCAGATTTCAGATTTTGACGCCGGACTTGTGTAAGCTTTGGCAACCACTGCCCATATATAAATCACAATACTTCTTTACACGTTGTAAATTCCTTTGCCAGAATAAATACGTTATAATTTTCTTGTATCGCTAATAATCACGCGAACGCCGCACATTCCGGTATTTTGCACTTTGTACGTTATTATTGCTTCTATTCCGCAATGAACGGTATGACAAGAAGGCTCGAGCGTACAATTATCTCGTGCTTTGGAGTGCAAATATATAACGCCAGACGCGTACGAGATTACGTGACTATTAATGCCGCACATTAAAATCACCTTTTGCACGCTGCGCGTTTATCCGTGTTTCTTCTACAGTGTATTTAAATATTTCAAAATAATTACACCGGACCTACGAATTCAGCCGAGAGCAAGCATCCGCCTCTGTGCTTTGCTCGAAGAAATAACTCATAGTTCTGACGATTCAAGATGTAATTTCACGAAATTGATAATTTTATAAGATGCAATAGGAAACGATCGAGGAGCGAAGAATTGATCGTATTGAGAAAAAAATTATAAAATATCAAATATATTAAAGCTAGTCGAATAAGTCCATTTTTTTGCAGTCCTGAGTCACACTTAGGACATTTAGTACATTATACGTTGTTAACGTTCTTCCTTTCACAAAAATTGGATCAAAACGGTGCTGTCCGGATCGTTCGCGTTTTCAGTATATTTTACCTACAAACAGTTAAGACACATCCTAATATTAACTTCCCTGGAATAGCACTTAGTTTGCAGAATCACAACTCTATCAGTAAAAATCACATTTACACATTATTTAAAAAAAATTACAAATAGTTAGAATTGTATTTGTTACGTTATCTTTACAAAAAAACAATTTATGATTAGTGACGGTTAATTATACCAGACGTCCCTTCACGGACATTTCCAATCCGGAGGAGGCGGGCAACATGATTCAGTTTGGGGAAGTAACTTGTGACTACGAAATTCTCCGGAAAAAAGGGAATTCCGGTAAAAAGAACCATGTGGTTTGTCGAATTAGTGTCTCGTTATTAATTGTTACTGAAGAAAACTTTGTAAGTCGAAACCTTCGACATTTACGTATGATTTCTATTATATTTGTTTTGTTTTATTTATGACATGTATTGTTTTTAATCTCTCGCTCGTATAAAGCTTAACTGTTATATTATTCATTTGAATTTCAACGAGCTCAACCAATATTGTTAATTCAAATATATTAAAATATCAAAGGACATATGCTGTATGTTTCCAGCGGATTCCTATGCGCTGCTGCGTTTGAGATTGCAACGGAATCCAGCGGCATGCGATGCGGGAAGAGAACCGACAATCGCAAAGAGATCTCTTCTTCATCCTCATAACGAACGCTCGGTTTACCTTACTTGTCGGGCCATGTACGCGTGAATACGTGCACGCGTGCGTGCGTGCACGCGAAGTAAACGCGCGGCGCTCGTTCGTCACTCGATAATTTCTCGCAGGCGGAACCGCGAGAAAAGGCGGCGGCGAATGCCAGCGGAAGCGCAATCGAATGCCAGTCATCCGAGATTCATTCGCCGAGATGCACGTAGCGCGAATGCCGCGCGAGTATAACGGGGCACCACCTCCGCGCGTCTAGGGAGGCGAGATAACGGCGGTCGAACGAGAGTTTTGATAAACTGCGCTGATGCGCGGCGATTCATCATCGGCGCAGACACGCACGCCGGTGCCTCGTTCGCACGAACGAACGCACGTACTCGCACGTTACGAATAAACGGACCCGCCCGCGGCCCGTCACGTTACAAATCAGAATCTTCAGGCTACGATTAACCCCGCGCCTAGTGATAAGTTGCATAGAATGGAACTTGCATTCTTCTTTCTCTTTTTTTTAAACTCACCAACTTGTTCTCATTAACTTGTTCTGCGCGATGTCTGTCCTGCAATCACACACGCATGTGTATGTACATGCGAAAGTAATGTTTGAACTTTTAAAAGTTATGCAAATTATACTTATACTAAATTGTACTTATATTTATGATAAATTGCGTACTTTTTTTTATCGTCCGTTAAGAGATCCATCATATCACATCCATCTGACCTTTTTCTTTCTATTATGAATTTAAGTTCACTTCCTTAGTTATAGCAAACCTAGGGTTAACCGGCGCGTATCTTGGGTCTAGCGGCTTTGCACGCCTCAGCGCTCTCCGATATAAATCAAGCAAAAAGCTGGCGCACCTACCCGCCTCGCGGAGCCTCCGGCCTTCCCGGACCACGTTTTTCGCCCTTTGCCGGCCCCGCTGACTATTCCGGCTCTCAATCTTTTTTTTCTCTCTATCTGTCTCACGGAGGTCATTTATTATTTCGGTAAAGATATCCGTTATGAATATTATCGCAAACAGTTTCTCTCAAATAAGAAAACAAACGTTTGCAACGCAAACAAACGTGATTATATGAGAGAACAATGTATATCGGCGTGGTGCAATTTGCGAAGTGATGATTACGAAGTTATGGATGATAATTATGTCACTTCTAGGCAGATCCTGAGAGGTCGATTGCCCCCATCCCTCAGAAGATCAGTTTAAAAATCTTCGAAATGTTCAGCATTGATCATTGATATATGTAGCTATCATTTTTGCAGTTACTGAATTTATACCTAGTTATATTTCTGGCTTCTTATACAAAATTTTCTAAGTAGCACTTTTCTGACTGCATACGACCGAGCGCGTCTACGTTCTTGAGCAACAAAACGAATACCTCAGCCTTAAAACTGCTGAGACAGCCTGCCACGACAGGGAAAAGCTGGAACCGAAAGTGTTGGAGTCGCATTTGTGCTTTTAATGATTAAATCAATGTGTCTGGTTTAATCTCTTCGTTGGGTCTTTTCTTTAACAATCATTTCATATTTGTGTCTTTCGATTGCTAATCTATGTAATAATATGAAAAACATTCCCATGAACTTTGCAACTAACATGAGTTTTACTATGATTTTATGAAGTTGCAAACGATGATAGAACATTGTACACAATTACTTTCTAGACAATGGTAAAAAACATAAACTGAAGGTTTGACTCCGGGAAGGTAGGCAAACCGTAATATCGGTTCTATTCTCTCCTTCCCAGAACGCCTCCTGCCTAGTCGCTTTGTGTAGTAAAGATAACCACACAGAAAATTTAAGGAGCGATATATTTCATGAATATAATTTAAATACATTTTTTATAAGAACATTAAAAAGATGAATAATTTTGATTCAACATATTGATGTTAAATATCGCAGCAAGGAGATTTTCTATTGGGCATTCGTAACTTTCACGGCGCCAGACGCCGTGGTCGGGTCACGGGATTTTTAAAATACCGGGGTAATTTCGAACTTTACGAGCCACAAGCGAGTCGTTTGGCTCCGGTCAGTAGGCGTTGCACTGGGTGCGTATAGCGTTGGATCAACATCGAGTGTCGTTTAAAAATTGATTACCAGTGGTTTTAAATCGGTGGTTCGGTACCAATGGGCCAAATACTCGTATATCATCGATACGAAAACCGGCGTAACTCGACATGAAATTATTAATCGCCAATGCTTCCGTTTCCGGTAAAAGCCTAAAATAAAATCGCATTGTAAATTATTATAGCATTATAAATTATTATATTAGAGTGAATATTTTTTAATTATTTAATATCTAATCTTTATATATCTATCCAATCTCTCTTTAATATATCTTAATATATAATATTTTATTTTAATATATCTTAATATATAATATTTTATATGTATATAATACCTTATAAATTAAAACAAAAATTTTAATAATTACCATTTAAAATTATACACAATATATTATTATTATTATTATTATTATTATTATTATTATTATTATTTATATCTATATTATATATTATTATTATTATTATTATTAAAATTATTACTTTACTGTATAATTTATAGATGCACAACAAATTGTAGAATGCTGTTAAAATAGAACGAGAAAATTATGTATTTGGTAAACTATAATAACAGCAATAGTCACATACATAAGACAATTAGTCCCAAGAATATCTAGTGTATTAGTATATACAGTATGTAGTAGCACAGTATATCCAGTAGCGCAATTCTCTCGATTTTGTGTTGGCTAAAATGTAATGCACATGCGTGAAATAAGCGAGTTGCCCAGTAACGCCATCTAAACTTCTGTCTCACTCACTCTTACTTATTTTGGTCTCTCTCCTATTTAAATGCCTTTTTAAATGTAATGTGTACATTTGATGGCAGAAATTGGCGGCAATAGATTGCATCTTGGCGCAATTTATTTATTGTTCTTAGTGCTGTAAATATTTACAGTGCGACAGAGTGACAGTGTGAGAGTGATAAAGTGGAAGTTGAAAATTAAAACTGAATTTTATATATAATATGATTTTATTTTATTTTATAAAAATATTGCATTAATTTCCTTGTTATTTTTATTACTGTGCAATTAAATTATTATTTATATATGTATATTTTGTATAAAAAATAATATTTTATTATTTTGATACATAATTAATAATACATAATTAATACAATTAATTTTTTATAATAATATGTATAATTAATAATTTATATTTTTTTGCCTTTGTCTATTTTAACTATTACATATACATATTATACATATCTAACTATTATATATACATTTTATATTATTATATATAGCATTATTAATGATACGCTTTACAAATTTTTATTTATTTTGTAACGTATTATTATAATAATTTATAATTCTTATTTTGTATTAGTTTTATTAAATTATATTATTCTGATGTGTAAGTAATGATTATGAGTTAGAAAAAAAATAGTTAAAAAGAGAACAAACAAGAGTGAGTGAGAGAAAAGTTTAGATGGTTACTGAGCAACTCACTTATTTCGCATGCGCACTCCATTTTGGCCAACACTAACTTCAAAGGTACTGACAGAGAGTTGCGCTACTGAATATACTGTGGTAGTAGTATATATCCACCTTTTTGAATCTATACGATGTAATCCAAATGTAAAGTGATGATAATATAAAAATCAAAAAATATGTAGCCAATATGACATTTATCCACTAACTTTTTTATTATATTTATAATATTTTGATTTTTATTTTATCCAACGGGAATATTAAGGCGGGAATATACGAAGTAAACAGTAGAAGAAAACAAGAGATTTTATACATATTGATCAGGCTAGCGACTTGCTGAACGACACGACAGTGGTGAGCTCTAATATGCCGGAACGCAATATGAAAAGCATACAATTTATAGTTACAGTTTACTGTTTTAATCAGTTTCCAAATACGCCAATTTCATAGAGCTATCATTTCGCATCAAGCTTTTAATCGACTATAAACGGAGCTAACAATATCTCGATTAAACCTGTTTTTCATCATTAACTTCTACTACCAACGTCGCAAGTATTGATACTATGCTTGTGTCTCTGAAATAGGATTCACGAGATTGGATTGAATAATTAACGGCACATACTATATATTGCAACACTATCATGAATTTTTATAGCTAGCTTTACTATACGAAAATTTTAAGAATCGGTACATATAAGTTATAATTCCAAAATTAACTTTTGAAGATTATAATTCTTTGTTTTTTGGACACATCACATTATCACTCATTTTAGCAATCTTATATAAAGTCTCATAATAATAACGTACCCCCCACCCTTAAGGGAGTTTTCTATTTTGTCGTACTGTTTTGAAAGCAATTTTTAGGAATTATTTTTTTAGAAAAGTCGGTAAAATATATCAATATAAAAGTCGGTAATAAATATTTTCTAAAATTTGTTTTTATTCTATATCAAACAATGTTTGAAGATAAATTTTATAGTTTTTATTTGCAAAAAAATTAATATTAATAATGTAGCAATAAATTTATTGCACCTCCGATTCATGTGCACGGTTAATTGGTTACTGTGATTCCCAGACTCACTCAGTAAGTCGAAATAGAAAAGTAAGACGTTTTAATCAAAAGACTTGCAGCTATCGATGGAACTGGAAGATTTCATTTTTATATAAATAAAAGATATTTAATTATAAAGCGGAAAGTATTACAAATTGTTTATACACTGTACGTTTGATATTAGTATCGTTTTAAACTGTAACACGCTAGCACGACTTCCACGCTTCTTGTTGGTTGAATATGCTATAACACATTATTGTAATCGGGTCCAGCCGCTGACAAGTAATTCGATTAATTGCCACTTATTTTGTATTTTATAACGTTACACCTTTATACCATAATGTTACACCTTTTAATATCATGTTCATTACGCATGTATTTTTCCGTCTTTACTTAGAATACGATCTCCCATACATCTCCGACTCAAACATTTGATTCGCAGCGCAAATAACAAAGTGACATCATGTTTCTATTGATTGACCAACATATTTTCGCCATAAAACGAGTAATAAGTTCGTACACATTTCATAATTTTGACTATAACACTTTTATTAGGAGATCGTTATCTCGACTGTACTAATGACCTCCAACATACCGTTCGGTTTTTAATTGTTGACACTTATTTGCGATGATTGCGTTTGTATTTTTATTTTTAACTCATGTATATTTAAACAACGGTTTTTTATGTTAAATTATTTCAATAATTTTATCAAGTGCTGATGAAGACTCAGTAAAGTCGAAACGTACACATATGTATCTTCTTAGAATAAATTTTAGTTACATTTTGTTTAATATTTAAAAGACATCCCTTGTTTTGGTTCGATGGTTTGACCTATTGGCCTGTTTATTTCTTTTCAATTGTTAAAAGATATTTGTTTAAAACAAATTTTATCCCACTTTTTTACATCTTACTTTTCGAGCTCGAAACAAATATAAAAATGAAGATATTAAAACGATTCTAGTTCCGACGATAAAGGAATGTTTACTTTATAAACCTGTGAAATTAGGAGAGACTCGAGACCAGTGGTTTTCTCTCAATCATTTCCGAAAAATGAGTTTCGAGAAAATCACGTTTAAAATTCGAATTGTAATGAATTTTTACATGAAATAATAAATTTAATAATTTTAACAATAAAATTTACTTTTACTTGTCGATTCCAAGTCAGACCATTGAGTAAACCTTCCAATAATACTTTCTTTATATGCGATAACCAATTTTTACTGACGCGTGTCTATATCATCACTTCTTTGCAATTTCGTAATGGATGCACTTGTAAAATTATTATCCTGCTCTATCAATTTCTGTGAAATAATTTTTTTTAACGTCGACTCGCATATTGGTTAGTCTCTTTACTTCCTTTGCAATTCATTTATCGACTTTATTTGCGTTGTCTTTATTCATATACACACAATGTTTTGTCTGTACGAAAGAAAAACAAAATAAAATTGGTTTTAATCATTCGGAAGTGGGGATAGTGAAATTTATTATTCCATACGAGTAGATATTTTTTCATCGGCTAAACAACGATCGTACTCAGTTACTATATTTGACACTTTTAATATGAAATAATGAAATAATAAATATAATTTTTAATAATAAAACGATAAATTCTTATATGTAAAAATTTGTACGAGTTTCGATAATCTGTAACATATATGATAAATAGAATTAAACATCAAACAATTATTATTCTACTATTCTAAGCAATTATTATTCCTACTATTCTAAACAACTTGTCAACCATACCGAAACAATCTCTAAAGTAGATCTCAAATATTGATTACATTGGTAATCAGCGCTCGGTACACTTTGATTCAAATTTGAGTTGGTGTATTTGTACACGCGTGAAGTCTAATATACGTCGACAAACATCATTGCGAATATCGTTAATGAACTATATGTATATATTTGGAATGTGTTTAACTATTTTGCAATCAAAATTCGCAAATATGTTTCTAAACAATGTTTACCGATGATATATGGGTTTATATTATTAGTTTCAGTAATAGAAGTAGATGCAAGTAAGTACATTATAAGGAGTAATGAATTTATGTCCCATTGCAAAGCTGAGACGAATACTACGGCTTTATCTTCTAAAACGACTTCGTGTCGGAGACAAAGGAGCATCCTTCGTTCTGAATGGCTATGTTCTACGTAGACTACCTCGGTTTCTAACATTATTAGATGAAGAACCGTCAGTAACAAATGGCAGCTTTTTTCTACGACAAAATTTACATTTCTATGAATTTAACGCTAAAACTCTTCACACTAAAGTGGAGAGATAATATATTTTGTAATTAATTACATTACTTACTTTAATACAATTCACTGCAATATATTACAAAATATATTTACATCATTTATACAATAAATGATGAAAAAAGTGGCTCAATGTACAGAATGATAAAATGCAATCAAATAGCTTAGATTTCTAATGACTTAATATTTTAATATTTTATTATTTAATATTTTATTATTAGCTATTTTTAACAGTTTTTTCAAGTCTTTTTTTGCTTTAGATTTTTAAAAATTGCTAATTAATTGCTTAGTCTAGAATTGGAAAGCTTCTTGAGAAAATTCTTCGAAATGTTTAACACTCTCCATATCTTTAACTTGTTTCCCTTCGAATTTTTGGTTTAAGTAGTTTAAAAATAATAAATTCAGACAAAATAATTGACCAAAGCTGCATTTGCAGACTTTGGGATCCATTCTTTTTTAGACATAAATTTAATTTTGTCCCACATGAATTCCATGAATTCCAAAGTCATGTTTTCCATGTGTGTAGAATAAAGGTGCAGAATTTAAAATTTTTGCATATCACCAATGTCTGTTATTGATATCTATTTTGTTTTAAAAGTTTTAAAAGTTTTCTCTTTCATTTACATTGATCAAAAAAGGCCATTTTTAATTTAAAAACGAGATATAAATTATGTCGTTAGCGTGAAAAATGAAAAGGTTATTAAAAATTAAAAGTGTTTTATCACTGTCTATTACCTTCTATCACCCGCTGTACATAAATATATCGTAATTTTAATGTAATTTATGCATAGGTAAGAAGAAGGAATGAAGCAATATATCTTATTTCTGAGGAGAAAAATATGCGCGTACACAGCATAAATTTTTTTAGTTAGAAGTATTAATTTTATTATTACACACGCCGTGCTATTATCTGCACTTATTTTTCATAAGCACGGCTTTTAAAGGCACAGCGGTATAATTTAAGAGCCGGTGGGACGCCTCCGCGTTGTCGAGTGCACTATACCATTCTACATTAACCTGAAAGGGGTTTTCTACAGCTCAGTAGTAAGTCCCAGCACTTACGCGAACTTACTTGCGCTATACATTGTACGGTCAGCGTCGCAATAAAAGGATGCGCTTCTCCTCGATCTTCAATTTGGATCACATGGCGCTGCTCTTTTTGCTCCTCGGTCTACCGGGATGTATTTTTGCTCCTTTTCTTCCCTTTTTCCTTTTTTTCACTTGTGTTTTTTTTATTCCCGTGCAACGGTAGGTTCTTTCAACGGGTGCATTGCACGATTTTTACGAGAGAAAAGAGAGAGAGAGAGATTGGGGCAGAGGGTGTGAGAGCTATTTTGCTGTCTAGGAAGAGGAGAGTTCCGTGTTCGCATGTGAGAGCAATCGTGCATCAATCTACCGAGCTTTTGTGTGTCGAAACGTATACATGCGTCGCTCTGTCGCGCTCATCTGTCCACGCTGTCCTGCAGCCTCGAAACTATAAAAATACCATTCGCGCAGATCAACCATTGTTGTCCCTTGTGTCACGACCGATAGAATCCGATAGCGGTATGCCAGCGAAATGATACATTCATCGACGGTCGGCACACGCTGCTGCTCGTTTCGCAGTCGCCGCCTGACAAAAACGTGCATAAAGGTGAATACGTTCAATCAATATCTGCGTATCGTCTGAATTTAGAAGTCTAAACACAAAAAGGTGGACTTTGAAATTTGGTGGGGTGCAAAAAAGCGTCGGAGAATGCGGAAAATGTGGAAAATGTGAAGCGATTACGATGGAGAACGATACGTCTTAACATCCTTCGACAAGTGATATGTGTGACGGCGATATTAATTACTTCAGACCACCCCGCGCGCGCAGGTAACATACAACAGCTACGGTTTGACACCCGAACAGCCGCAAGCAAATCGCAAAGCGTCGTGTTATGTCGTACATAATTAATCCATTCTCCCATGTGCGGCTTGTCAACAATTCCGCTTTAATTGCGCTATCGCGCGAAATGAAATTACGCCTTCGTCCGCGGGATATTTGATTTTGAAGACGCGAAACCCGGCGGGATTTGTTTGCCGATTTCTTCCAGTCGCGGAGGATAGCCGGTAATTTTGTATACACGACACTTGGTGTGCGGCGCGATCGCGTGCGTGCGTTACGCGACGCAATTGCGACCGGATACATTCCGGCGGTCTATCTGTACGCTCGTTACTGCACGATAAAGTAGGTTCGCAAAATGAAGGCTGCTTCTCGCGCTTGATTATATAGCGCGTTTGAAGAATGACGTTTGTGACAAGAGTGCGCCAGAAAGATTCGTTGCTAATTAGATCATTTTACGACAAGATAAATAGAAATGACGGCAAAACATTTCACCGTACACGGAGATCAGCCCAACCGGGAAACACTGAGAGACAACTACGCATGTGTGACGCGATATTCCTTTTCGTGCGTGCGAGGCTATGGATCACTGTGATAATCCTTCTAACACAAGTGTGCTACTTACGAAGAAATGGTGAGAAACGTTGAGCTTTCCGATTCAGCGTCTTGTGTCTTAATTAAATTTATACTAATATATAGACAGAAAGCCTGTTTTTTGTTACCACATAACTCAAAAACCACTGAATTGATTTCCTCCAAATTTTGACACCATATTTTTATATACACTAGGATGAACATAGGCTATATGGCATGTTTAAAAATGTTTTCATTATCCAGAAATTGATGTTTTCATTTTTTATCATTTACGGCTGTATTAACCCGTGTAGTACAGTGATGTCACCGTTAGGCGGCGCGGCTTCATCCACCCACAAGCAGATTATATAAGAAGCACTGTCTCCGGGTTTCTGTATTCGCGGATTTATTCTATTCGGTTCTATTCGTTTGCCGCTATGCCTCGAGTACGATAAAATTTATCGAGATCTGCCCGTGCTCGAAAAATATCACTTCCAATACATATGATTCGGTCACACTATTACTCAGGCGAAACCGAGACGAGGGACGCTAGTTATACATACGTATCATACATGTTCGTGCTCGTTACGAGTGTACTTTCTGATAATAAAATCCTGCGTGCGCAGGGCTAAGGGATATAACATACGGAGATATAAAATAAGTTAATGAAGGAACTGACAACTTGTTTCGAGATACAGTAGTCTCGCTCCGAACGAAGGAGCGATAATGTATAGTCCGTAAGAATCGTAAACTCCTTTTACGACTTGAAGAGAAAAGAAGTACGGCGGTTTCGCGACTAACGCGAAGAGGGCATTATTTTTTTACCGAAATCTCATCGTTTGAGGAGAACGGCCCTGCAGGCCGTTAGTTTGGGCGTCGCGACCCTTTAAAATTATTTGCGAACTTGCAACTTCCTCTTCCGGGACCGATGCCGATATATCTGAGGATCGATGTATATCGAGAATGATATTTTAACTTCTTCTTTCCAAGTCTCGTTACGAGAATAGAAGTCTCACGGTGCGATTACGAAAAAACGAGATCTGTTCTACCCGATGCTTGTTACTACGAAAAACGATGCGCTCGTATAATCACTTCGGAAGACGGAGTAAGACCTATCAAGACGACGCATTCGAACGAAAAGTTTCGCTTAACGATTGTTCTTCGACCAGATGAAACTTTCCCAAGACTTTCGCACATCCTCGCGACGACCATATTGTATCACGTCGGCGCATAATTTTACATTAATTCCGCGCGAAGAAGTTTCATTTCTTCGTCATTAAGAAGTAAATGATATTCTTCGTCTGGACCATTCTCTTTAGATAAATTAATGCCCAACGCTCGTTGCAGATGCAGATACGATCGGTCTCCGCTCGACGTGAAATTGGAGAAGAGTAACTGGTTGGAAGTTTTGTAAAATATTTTACGCAATCAAAAATTTGGCGAGGTATATATATGCGAGTGTGTGACGACGAGTGTGCCGTTTTTCGTCAGACAATCATCCGTATCTCGTGTCGAAAGAAACCCTGATGATTTCGGCAACATGCGATGAGTAACTTTCTTTTTACATGCGCCTTAACTTACGCGCGAAACTTGAATTACATAAACTTCACGATGCGCGTTATAAATTCGTTTTCGTGAATTTGTACGCTTCGTCGAGTTTATCAAAAGTCGAGAGAGTGGCCAGAGGGTGTGAATATATATTTTCTTGTTAACCAGTGCGCAATTAGCAATTATCGATGGCGCGACGTTGTCCCGAGAAAATGGTTGTTTTATTCGAGTATATCTTAATGCATATCTTAATTGAGAGATTCTTGCGATCGCCGTGGCTATCGATGTCGTTCGAAAACACTGCAGTGTTAGCACGCCGATATTGGCGAATTTCTTCTTATCTTGCGACGCCTCGCTGGTCTCTCTCGCAAAATTTATATACTCCGCGAGGAATACGTTCTCTCTCTCTAAGCTGCTGACCCCGCCAGTAAATTGCGATGCGATTCGCCCCGTACACCATCCGCTCCCTCACATAAGTCGATAACAGTAATTAACTTGTCCGTTTTTTTTTGCTAAGGTATCGAGCTTACGGAGATCGCATGTCGCGATGTCGCTTAAAAATCTTGTCGCGCACCCGCGCGCGGTGAGATCTGCCCGTATATTCTCGTCATGAATCGTCGAATTTTTGCGACGGCTATTTTATAGCGTCATTGGTGACGATGATATATAAATCTAATTTTCACCGCCGTTCACCGAGGTACCGACAAAAGTAGAAATATAATCGTCGTCCTGTCGCGTTCAAATCACATTTAGCGCGCGCTCGTACAACCATACATAAACTTGATGCATTCTCGTGTTGATAAGTAATAACGCAGTTCAACAAAAAAAAAACACGAAACTATTCGTTTCTTATAGTCTTTTGGACGCTGAACACGAATCCGTTTTCCAAATTTCTCCATCACATCATAATTTTGAGAAATTTGCAATTAAAGTTGCAAAAAAAGGGCTATTTTCACAAACTTTGTGATATTACAGCTACAATATGTGACGTGTGTTAAAGAAATTTTATTATACAATCAAAATAAAATATGTTGTTAGGACTTTCAACCCTCAAAACGAATTTTTGGTGTCAGTTAATAAGATACCCGTGGTTAAATATGAAATCTATAAGAGCACAGTTTAACAAAACTATAACTTTTTTTCGAACACGGAACGAGACTATTCGTTTCTTATAGTTTTTAGACGCTGAATACAAATCCGTTTTCCAAATTGTTCCATCACGTCACAATTTTGAGGAATTTGCAATTAAAGTTGCAAAAAAGGGGTTCTCATATTTAACCAAAGGGCTACATTTCATATTTAACCATGAGTATCTTATTAACTATAACTGACCAAAAATTCGTTATAAGAGTTGAAAGAGGTCCTAATAATATATTTTATTTTGATTGCAATAAAATTTCTTTAGCACGTCACATATTATAGCTTTAATATCACAAAGTTTGAAAATAACTCTTTTTTACAACTTTAATTGCAAATTTCTCAAAATTGTGACGTAATCGTTCGAATTTCGAAAAAAATTCATTCTTTGTTGAACTGTGTAATGAAATCGTTAGTAGAAAAAAATTATCGACAACAATCTCTCACTGAATTACTTTTTATACGAATAATCAACGGCGTCGTGGATGATTTCACGAATAGAATTGCAGTTGGCATCAGTGTAATCAATTGTATTATGCCGAGCTACACTACACGGCTACTTACATGCTAATCTAATTAAACAGCTGTTGATACGTGCAGAATAAATAGTTCAAAAGCCAGCCGTCACTGCTTTGGGTTCATTACGACGGACGATTTGTGCTTTTTATGTGGTTACATGAGTAATACCATTGTCGAATATGTCGTCAGATATTTCTGCCATTTACTTACCGTTCTACAGTTCTCATCGTTAAGCGGCTTTAAACCGCGCACGAGCAAAGATGCGAAATATGTTCGAGATACTTTGGCGCACGTGTATTTGTATACCAACAAAATCACCGTCGTATGTATGAGTGTGTGTAAGTGGGAGGGTCCCGCATTCCTCTATTTACGAATGCTCTCGCGCGGTTCCGCACGTTGTTTGCAGAAGTTCGCAAACGTCCGCGAGCATTGGTCTCTCACAACGGCTTTATCTTTGTCATGACGTGTACTTAAATTTGCAGCGGCGCCGTAACCGCGCTTACCGAGTAATCTCGATTAGTGGTGACAAGTATCTTTCCGACGCACGTTGCGGCAATTGTTCATTGACCATAATTATTTTAGCAAAGAAATTGAAGAAAATGCATTCTAACATTGAGTACAAAAGAGTCCCTTATTCCTTTGGAAATAATCTAATTTTTATATTTCTTTTGTTTTATTATACTCTTTGTTTGATCTCTTTTTCAGTCTACAAAATTAAAGTCTTTACTTGAAACTATAGGTGCAGACTTTTAGTTACATAACTTTCTTGAATTCCAACCTTTAAATATCACTAATTGCTTCTCGCCTAATTATGTCCGATTAATGCCGCTTGCGCGCAGAAACACGTAATATAATCAAACGAGAATATTGAGGCTTAATTGTAAACGTACACGCTATCTCTTACGTATAATTAAGTCACTGGTTTACAACTGCTGAGAAATATTTGCGGCGCGAATCGAATCCCGAACGGTTAAGTGATTCTCAGACCGCGGGTGGCAAGTAATGAATTTTCCGAATGCGCCGTAAGCACATCATTTCGCTATATTGGATACAGATTGACGGACTTTGTATACAGCCGATGTATCGAGGATCGGCCAGCACGATTAAGATTCAAAGTGATCCACTTCGAATCTCTTCGAGCGAAAGCCGGGCCCCCTAATGATCGCTCATAATGCCATATATAAGATCGCAGAGATAACCGTTCCGTAGACGTGACTGAGATCGAAATGAAGTGTTTATAATGCAGAGACTCGTCTTTATCCGCAATGGTAGAAATATTGGTCGCTAAATTTTCTGCTAATTGTATCATGATGCTTCTAAAATGCTTCGACACGCGTTGAAATTATTGCTTATGCTCGAATCTTGTTTGATGAAATATATGTTTGTCCCTCGATTTCATTTTTGCATAATATTTTCAGAGAAATTAATTTTTCTAAATTTATTATTAAATTAATGTATTACACGTGAAATGTTTGAAGTAAATATGTAGAAATTTCCGACATTTACATAATCTTAATTAATATTATATATATAAAATCTTATTCCTAATTACATAATTTGTACAAACTTACTGATAATACTTCTTAAATCGAGGGATACAATCACATATCTGACTTTTCATTAAGTTTAAAATGAAGTTTGAGTTAATGGTCAATTTAAAAGTTATTCCAAAGTTAATTTCTGTCTTAAACTTTGTACTCAGGAGCAAGTTCGGGCGGAAAAGAAAAGCACCTAAAATTCTTTTCAGACAGTTCGGTTTTTCGTCAGATGCTTCGCTGACGGAAAGTAGGAGGTCGAGTGTCCAATTATATGTGTCCGATTACGGCGAATGTTGCTGTATAGAATTCCGTGCACGCGCAACAAATTAAACGAAAGGCACGTTAATTAATGGATGCAGGAGAAATGGTACTATCCGGCGAGTCGACGTCAAGTTGAATACGAATCGTCAAGCACGTAGAACGACTTCTATCAGATGGTTACAGCTTCGTTTGTCTCGTAAGAGCGATGAGATTTTACATGTTTCGAATATTCATTGTGTGTTTATTCGCAATGATATTGCGCTCTCTCTCTTTCCCCCTTCTCTCCCCCTACATTGATTAAGCCCGATATCCCCCACGTTTCCTATGATCCGTTATCATACCTTATTTGCTATATCCTAACGCGAATTCAGACGATCGTTCATTCACGTTATCTCTGCATTCCTACACTTCTCGCTACGTATTATGTACAGTTACTTCTGCGTTCATTCTTCGTTCATTCTCATGATAAATACCCACGCATTACAACGACCGCCGCGAATTCCTCCGAAGGTGGAACATCATTTTTGCGCGAGCAATTCCCCGCCGGCAAATTTCGAATTCGCGTTTCCTCGCCCGCAGCCACGAGCGATTCATCACGCGCGTTCGTTACTTGAGAAATCCATCCGCAATTATTCATTGCGTTTACGCCTGCGATTCACTGTCTCTCGTTGTTTCGCACGCGCCGCTGTTACACGCTCGCGGCAATTTGACATTCATCGCTAACACAATCATATATTGTAAATTAATTTTGAAATTATTTGTTTTGAAGAGTAAACGTTATATGTATCAAAAGAAACATGTATTAAAACTGAAACAAATCGATAGCTGAATTTCATTAAAACATATTAATTAATTCTCGTCTCGACCTCATTTTTCCAATTGCGAATCCGAATTGCCACGAATGACAATAGTAACTGCCGTTGCTGGTTCTCCTCTATCCAGGGTTTTCCATTATTTTTTTTTAGTAAAAGAAGCGCGCCCTCTTATGTATTGCACCCATGCATTGCCACGAACTGTGCCCGAAATTATACCTCTGCGCCTTATTATCGCGCGGTTTTAATTATATTCGTGGAGCCGCTTAGCGAAAGAGGAAGATTTCCGCCATACACTGACTTGCTCGGCGCGGAATGAAATTTCCGTGAGTAAGCGCGCCTGTGAAATTTTCCGGATTGTATTATTTCAGTGCAGTGTTTTCTGATCTTTCAGATCTTTTCAGTGACATTTTCAAGAGCTTCGTAGGGCCTAAACATTTTTAAAAATCTGTTTCTAAAAATCTTTTTCTTCTATCTCTCTCTCTTCATAATTAGATCAATTCTTTCTTCATATAAAATGTACTAAAACGCATTCGTATTTCATATTAACTTTTACCATCAATTGTTTATATAAATTTTTACAATTTTAATTTCAAAATTATTTCAAAACACTAACATTTATTCAAATTTGAAGATAACTTTTTAGAGAGTCGTCAATAATTAGATCAAAATATTTAATTAAGTTCGTATCTGTACCGTAGAATTAATTAATATCTGACATTCTCTGATCTGACAATGAGTCTATTCATAAATTGTTGGTGCACAGAGAAGTTTTCGTGTAGAACGCTGCAGTGAAGTAAATAGGATCAGAAATAGAAATGCGTTTTAATGGACCAAGATATTTAGAGAACTTTTGGTTCTTCCCCTTCTCTCTCGAGAAGAAGAAAGGGAGGCATTCCATGCATTGAGTTATTCGAGTGGCGGTCGTCGCTAATATTTTTGAATCCACCAAACGTACCGTACGTACTTTTGCCCAAACGGTCATCATTAATTCACCATGTATCCTGCGTGTCGAGGGGTCAACCTGTTATTTATCATAAAATATGAGGCCTCGTGCCGAGCAGGCCGCAGCTTTTATGTAATGGCATATAATAAATTGCATTCAATTTGCCGGCACTGCCAAGGCAAAAATATTTGCTTGGCCCGGGCATTTTCGTTCCGTTTAGACGATTTGCTCGTGGTATGGTTTATTTCGCAGCGTGTTCTCTTAGACACTTAGATGGCGTTACCTTTGTTGGGCTGCATCGACGATTTATTAATTAACTTACTTTAATCCAACATCCTCGGACGCAATAATTTCCTGTGCGATTGTTTAATTTGCAGAAAAAAAATTGCGCCTCTCGCATGGACCTATTTGCATTCAATGGTGAGGATTTTATACGGATATACAAATAACATTTGCTTCACCTTGGTTTCTGACTGAGCACGAGTTAAAGTGACATATTAGTCGCAATGACTACTGTGTCTTGATGAAGCCTGCGCGCAACAATGTAGCCGTGATTCGGCGTTATTACCGAAGTAATTGGACTTTAAATGCCGTCGAAACTTTAACTCTTTATGATCCATAAAGGCACTCATTCGAACCCGGACGATAAATTGGCAGATGAGCCATTAAGCCGACCCGGTGATTCTTATGCGTTCCTTATGACAGGCTCTAAAACAAACAGACCGAAGACGCATGCTGTACACGTAGCAGTGCCTCCTGCAAGCCGTTACGACCTCCCAAGGTTGTCGTTTCGTAAATTACTATAGCTACAAATAATCGTCGTTAGTCTCTGAAGCACAACCTTTGCTGGAGGGAGCATATGGAAGATGCGTGCGACGGGATCAGAGATAACGACGCAACTCGTCCTGACTCTACGAAGATCGTATTACCCCAACCGCTGTCTTCTTTAAGTACGAAAGTTTGATGAAAAAGATTCTGGAAAGAAACCTACCAATATTAGAAAGAATCGATGCCAATGTTACTCGTAGAAAGAATCGCATATTACGTTGCAACAGAGACCGATATTAAATTTTTAAAGCCAATCTCCAGTTTCGCTTATATTTGAAAAAAATCTCAGAAAAACTCTCGATAAGCTCTTCAATATGTACATACTTGAAACATTTTTTATTGTTTTTATTGTTTCAAAACTCTATTTTGAAACAATATCTAATTTTACGGTTTCTTAAAGCGAACGTATGAACGGGTCACACAGAAGTTAATTTCGCAGTGTGGTAATCGGTATGGGATATACCGAATATTTTTCTCCATCTCTATCGTAGTTGGCGCGTGACATTCCTATGAGAATTCCACGATATTAAATTTCTCGGGACGAAAATATGCGGTCGGTCAAACGCTCTTGTTTCCCGTGGACCGCGCGAGAACGTACGGAAATCGACAATGATTTCTAACTTTGGCGCTGAAAAAAAAAACGCACGAGGAACATAAAATTCGAAAATTAAATTAAAAGTATGTCGGTTATTTTAAAAATTATTCAAAATTGTGTAAATTACATTTTCGGATTTAATTTTTTTTTTAACATGCGTGTGACTATCTTTGTGTACTCTTTTCTAGCTACTATTACGTGTAAACAGACGTTCTTTTCTCTTTCAAAATCCTTGCGTGACTATAAAGACACTCGAGGTTTTTCCTGATTCACTCGAAAAGTTGCACGAAACGGAAAAAATAAGTGGGACTCATTTCCCATTCGTAATTTCGTATTCCCGTTCGATCCGGTTCCTCTCATGCAGCCGTCTTCGCGAAATAAAATTTCTATGAAAGACGATAAAATCACATCGAAGAAATTCGCCTTCGGCTGAAAGCACTGAAATGCGCGTTCGATACTTCCGGCGGGCATCCAGATGTAGAACCACGACTTCCACATTATCATCCTCGCGTAATACACAACACTTAAATTATACATAAAAAAATCTCTTTTTCTCTCTCTTTCTCTATTTCTTGATGTTTTCCTATAGATCGGAATAAGAGCTGTGCATATGTATAATTGAAAGAAAATAAAATTAGGAGTTTGGATGGTTCATGTAGGTAAACGAATAATAACGTGCCAGGGGAGGCAATATAAGCTGTATCGGTGATAAATTAATGATGACAACAACTGTTTCGCAGCAAATCTTTCAACACGAGAAACATAGTCGATCTTTCAAGAGCGTTGCGTGGAAATCCATCAAGGGACGTGAAAAATGAACGTTCGACTAGCGGCGATTCCTTGTGCACGTTTGATGCGTTTTACACGAGCGAATGGACAAACGGCCGAGCTTATTGACGATTTATCACACACGAGCTTCGTGTTTGTCGTTCGTATGTAGATAGCGTGCTATCGATTTCGTTGCAATATTCGAGTGCGAACTCGACATGGAAGCACTTCATTAACGCGCCGAGAGTCCTCAGCGATGAAACGTGCGATGAAAAGTTTACGACATAAACTCTAAGCTACACCATGGAAAGAAAGTGCGATGAAGAGTGAGAAAGACAGGGAAAGAGATGTAATTTACGAGGACCATGGCGGGTGTCGGAGACAGCGATTAATTATGTCTGTGCAGAGACGCCTGGTATTCGCGTCGCGGGTCTCCTTAAACTAAAGGGCACTTTTGTTTCGCTCATCGTTGCTGAGAGCTCATACCCGGCCTCTTTTGCCAGGCTCTTCGTTATTGAAGAAAGAAGATAAAGATGCGTCAACCCGCGCGGTGAAAATGTCGATTATGATGTAGTTGGAGGATAATTTCAAAATTTCAGTTACCCTTTACTTCTCTTAATACCAGTTACGACAATTTCATGTCCACCAAAGATTACACAGGTCTGCAAAAAAAATTTTTTTAAGAGCTGTTTTGGTTATTCAACCTAATCTTTATGTTTCTGGGTGCGCTGAATCCGAAAATGACCTCCGTTTTGTTATAAGACATCAGGTTTTCCGACAATTCAGGTAACGATGTTGAATAAGGCAATACCTCAAAATTAATGAAAATAGACTTATAAAATTTATTTTTTTATTACAAATTTTTCATAAAAACCATTTTTTAACTGAAATGAGCTCACTAACACACTAAAATCGCTTCTTCTTCCTTGTGAGGCTCCTCTTGGTACATTTCCTTGTGAGTAGCATCTGGAATGTCAGCGCGCGCGTTCAAGTTGGAACATGTTTATGGTATGCTGGTTTCATTTGCTCACTTTGGAAGATCTTTTCTTTGAAAGTTATATTTTTTAAGTTTTGCATATCTTGAATGCACTGATGCAAATTAATTTATAATAACTTTAACTTTAATTTGATTAAAAACCCTAAGATCAAGAAAAATACCAAAAAAATAAGAATTTTCCATTTTGTGGCTGATCCTGACGTCCGGGAGATTTTTAATATTTTTTTCGTGTCCAGCACATCAAAATACATGGAAATTAGATGAAAATAATCAAACAACTTTTTGGTCGCAGACCTGTGTTATTAATATATTAAAGGCTATTATTTTTACTGTTACGACTGGATGGTATTTTATATGCTAGTCATTTAGAATTAAGAACATCAGAAAGTTCAACAATTGTGACTGACTCTCTTACAAATCCATATAAGCGTTTATTAATCTCTTATTGACGAACTCTTTTTTAAAAACTTCTAATTCACATTATTTTCTGAAAATACCTGACTACCTTTCATTGAGTTGAGTTGATCGTTCGTATAATTGCTTATTGGGGGTCGTATTTCGTATAAATAGATTCTAAAGTTTTACCAGGAAAACGAATCAAGTAAATCAAATGACCTTTGACTTCGTAAAGTGAATTTCTTCGACAAGAACATGATGAAATTGTAGTTGCAGTAAAACTTCTGCGGTATTCATTATTACGAAGCTAAGCGATACTCTACAAGAACTTACGAGCACACTTTATAACCAAAGACCATGATATCGTCCCATTGTCAAACATCACGCTCTCGTTCGTCCAGGGAGTAGTTAAAATTTCATCGGTACTAGGCTATCGCAGTATCGATAAAATAGCACGCGACGTGTAAAAATACTGTCTTCATCAACGATAATTAAACGTGTTCAATCGGAAAATTATAAATTTGCACTAAACACGCTGTTCGTGAAGAGAGAACATCGGCGGAACCTCGAGCGAATAAGTTCTCCAGTCTTGCGCATGACAGCACGTACAAAGATTAATATTTGAGCAAATTAAGTGCAATCACTTCTCTTAACAGAGGAAGAGGAGAAAGAAAAAGAGAAGGAAACGGAAGAGAAACCATGCATATTTTAAAGAGAAATTCGCAAAACTCATTTTACAAATAAAATAAAAATAAGTAAATAAACTAAAATACGGATTTAAGTCACGAAAAGTTGTGCAAAAATATCCTCAAGTGTTCGTGTAATATGACTTATTTCTTTCTAAGTTTATTATGTAATGTTTCTATCAAAAAGATAAACGAGTAAACTTATTTTTAAACAGTTTATCTCGTAATCTGGGCGTTTGTTCTTTTCTGAAATCGATTAGTGAGTTACATTGGAACAATATACGGTTTTCATGCATGCACGTGCTATACGCCATTGCCACACACCGGGACCACCCAGGACACCGGCTATCGTCGGAAAAATTCATCCCTCACGTGCGACGCCCTAAAAAAAAAGAAACGAGTGAAGCGGAAAAGAAAAACGGCCGACGCGCCGCGGATGACCGGGTGCGCGATGCCGAGTGGTGCACGGCACCACGCGACATCTCGGGCCATTAGCGGCTCGCTGACCCCACCCACGGGTTGTTTAGATGAAGTTTCATTTCCCACGGGCACCAAGAAAAAACGAAAAAACGGTAGCAGAGGGAAAAAGTTGAAAAAGACGGAGAGAGTCGGCGCGAAACTTCGAGAGCATCCGGATTTTGCGGCGTTACACGACCCGCACTCCTTTCAGCTGTAAATTCGTCTACTGTTCTATCGTGATCGCATATTTCGGATGTACTCCTGCAATCTACGAAATCTCAAGTTGCACTTACAATTATTAGAATGACGTTTCTCGATATTGATGTCTCCGTCTCTCGAGTAGTTGCGGTTTATTCAGACGTGATTGACAACGGAACTTAATACGCGATTTAAGTGTGTGTGTTGTTGAGATCTAGATAGTTAATACGTAGTAATGTTTATTATTTATACACATATACACATATTTATGGTACAAAAGTTTTTGAGTAATAATTAACAAATGAGAAATCTCGCCTGGCATCCTTTGACTTACGACGTAAATATCTTACGTGAGTCAAGAGGAAAGTGATCGCGCATTCGCTAATTGTCCGCTTGAATTATGGCACGTTCAGTAATTTAATTGATAATAACCCCCGCGGGATCACACAACGCTGCGGTGCATTAAAGCAAATTAATGAGTGAGTCCTGCGGGAACTGGGACAGCCCGCTTTATTTATCGATGCCGAAAATACTCGGGCTATGCAACTATGCATGACAAACAAAAATCCGTTTGCCTTACTTTTAAACGCATTTTCGCTATTACCGGCAAATAAAAGCGGCTGAGCGAAGGAAACGCGTAAAGACTCATTTAATTCAAGCGTTCACGTTGCTTTCTTTCTCGTGAACCAAGTGTCGATACTGTTACCTTGTATTTTGGATTTCTCTCAAGTTCGTATTATATCATACGGTGCACACACGAGAAAGAAACGTTACAGATCCATTATTCGATTAAAACTCGCCGAGAAACTTTCACTCAATTCGATAATTATCGACGTAACTGGTAATACGCTACGTCAAAAGAGGCACGATATTGTACTCTCATGTTACGAAGAATTTCGAGACTTCGCCCAAGTTATTATTAATTTCCTATCGGGCTCCAACATCTGGGCCGCGTTCAAAATTCCGAGACAACGCCTGCTTTTAATTAACGCGTTACCGCCGGTCAGACTTTTAATGCACACTCTTCTGCATGCGATGTACAAGGAATCGACAGGAGAACGTGAAAACATTTGCATCATTGATAGACTTTAATCGCAATTTTATTAGCTTTTTTTCAATTTTTAAAAATCGAACGTCAATTACTAGGAAATAACATGGCCTGATGCGATCTGTTAAAATTCAATCGTTCTAAACTCGAGATAGGTACCAAATACCAACAGAAACCAACACGACCTCGATGGCACTTGCTTTTTCACTTTAGTTCGACCTCATTCGATCTCTTTTAATTACGTGCGTGTCTCGCTTTAGTTTTCCTAAATTCGACACGCGTAGAGCCATGCCACGACCATCACGCGATCAAGCGCTTAACGCTATGTCCACACGATCGACCGGTAATTAATTCTTGACCGAAATTACAATCCACCGCCTTAGGCATTATTTATGGCGCATGTCAAGTACCTGATCCAATTATGTTTCTGGAGCGCAGCACAGCAAGTTCCTCCCGATTTTGTCTATGCTCCGTCATTCTCGATGTATCTATCAAAGTGAAAATTAGTCAGACATACTTCTTTCGTAAATAAAAAGAGTATTGAACGTTCTTGAGGACCCCATATCCTCAATCGTAAAATGTCGACGGCGATAAAGTCCATTTACATATCACGCGAAAAGCAGAAGAGGAACGTGGGCAACTGAGGCATACACAATTGTTCCGTGCACACTTGCACCGTGCAATTAACAACGGCATGCATATACGCGACCGTTCGTGCACACGCGAGTGTGTAACGGATCGTAATAGCGCCGTGGCGGCTGCCGTGACGCCGTGTTTTGTGTGCCCTAATCAAGCTTGCAGCAAGGCGCAATTGATGACTTCGCGCACCACGCGAATGGTGCCGACCGAAAGTGCTTCCTTATTATTCGCAGCGGTTCCTTGGATCGCGTCGTCGTCGTTCTATTCGTCGTCAAGATCATAACACGCGTCAAACTTACACACGTCGTCATTCGAGTGGCGTGTTCGACGTATAAATAGTTTCCAGGGAAAGCGGACTCTGCTATGATGTTTTTTTATGAAAATCAGCATCGAGCTACGTTACGAATTGGTGAACTGTCGAGCTATCTATATACGCGCTGTTTATTCGTGATAAATCGAATTATCATGTAGTAACATTTATGCGATATATTATTAATCACGTCAATACGAGATAATTAATGAAGCTGTGATCGATCGTAAATTAACTCAAACGAAGAGACAATTTTACGTTTCTTGCTTTCTTTGAAAATTTTACGTCCCTCTATGCTTCATTAGATTTTATTTTTATTTCCTTAATCGACTACGAGTGTAGTTAATTCAATATGTTCAGCGGCGAGCTTAACTGCGCTGTGGAATAAAGAATTGGATTTAAGATACATCTATTCGTGCGAATGGAAGAGAGACAAGATTTCTCACAAAAGAAGTGATGTCTCATCTTTCTCGCTAAACGTTGAACGGTCACTAAATGTGAGCGGATGGGTCGATCTCGTAGCAGCATATCGTCGACAGCTTGGCATACAAACGTTGGCTATTACGTAGGACTATTCCAATGACTGAATTTCCTGAACTAAACCGCGGCTTCGCGTGCACGACAATTCACCGACTTCGTCACACACCTCAACCTCGAGGAGACCCTCGGCTGCACGTTCGTCGTTAATGTTACCGTACCGACACGCCGTCATGGTTTGCGGGTGGTCGCTCGAATAACGGAGTCGATTCTCCGAGGGTTCCACTGCTGCGCCTTCTTGGTAATTCATACTTTTATTCGAGAGTTTTACAACTAAAATTATCAGATGTGCAGTTTGCGCTGCACGACATTAGCATGTAGTTCGTATAATGCTGAAATAAGTATAAAATTCATGTTCTTATTATAATATTTGTTGTGATAAAACTAAATAACACAATAATCGAAATAAACATAAAATGGAGGATCAACGTGGTTGTAGGTGCGTAAGTTATAAAATAAGTGTTTAACGAATTATTTTAATTTCGAATAAGAAGCTACATAAATCGAGTGGAAAGGAGCCGAAACGTTCAATCGATTTATACAACTTTTCGTTTAAAATTAAAATAATTTGTTAGACAATTATTTTATAACTACGCAGTTACAACTGCCTATTTTATTTTATTTATAAAAGAAAGAATTTCATTTTTGAGACTCCATAATTTATTGATATATTATATTTTTTAATTTGCTCTTATTATAATATTTGTTGTGATAAAACTATTGAATTACGAAGAAACATGTAAAAAAATGTATGTAGAAACTAGAAAAAAATAGAGTATTTACATGAAGATACGAAAGATCTCGAACTATTTAAAGTATTCGTGCATCTTAATTTCTCGTGTTTTGTATTATTGCTTTCAAGGGATATCAGCATTTATCGGTAATATGTCAATTCTCTCTAGTGATTCTCTCTAGAATATAAATGGTATAAAATTGAGAATCGACTGGAATATCTTTGTATGAGGAATAGTTTCCTGTCATATTATACGTCAGTTCAGCTCCGGTATTGCTTTAACTACAATATTTCCATAGCATTGATTTGTTCCCTTTCACAAGTGAGTTGGCGGTGAAGCAGCGCGATTTCTTTGATGCCTGAGAGGGCAATCGATTTACTCACCTGGAACATTCAATTATACAAAGGGTGACTCTTTGAAAAATTGTACATTTAGAAGTTTAAACGCACACGTACGTTCTCGCGAGATGAGGTCAGATCGAAGTTTCGACGGAAATAAACACGTGCTTTCGCGGCAATCAATCTGGGAGTTGAACGAAAAAAAAAAGATGACGTTCACCTCTTTTATTTTTCTCCATCTTCTCGGTAGACGTCTAAGTTTATTTCCAACTTTTTCGTTTCTAAGGTAAATTGATTTTTTTTTGTCACGCTGTGGGGTGAATATAAAACCACTCTAAAATGAAATACGGTCGTTTCAAAAGCATAAATCAAATCTAATTTCGTCCCTCTCGAAGACGAGCTGCCGTTTAGTAGCTCGACATTTTCTCGATGTCGTTGTTTAACGCGAACGACTCCAATCATATTGCAGGGATTTAAAAATTGCAGTGCAAATTCGAGCGAGAGGTAACATGCGTGTGTTATGTTAGGATTATAAAAAGGAACTGAAACTAATCACCTTTTAAATCTACATATTGCTCTGAGAGTTGCTTTGCAATTCAAATGAATTTTTTGTTCCCACATCATATATCTACGTAAATTTTGTCTATCTCAAATAGCATAATGGGAAAAGATAGATTACAGAGCTGAACGTCGCTATGAAATGAAATTCGCCGCCATTCAATATAAATAAAACAATTTATTTGCATTACACTGAACGTTATATATTTCTTACGCAATACAAATTTTAATGTCAATGTATTATATATTGTTATAGATCGATCGATATATATTATATAAATAATATTTTTCAAAGTTTTATTCTCGACAATGAAGAGATAGAAGAGCAGCGAGATGGAATAAAGTCTTCGCTGAGCTAATTAGTAGAAATTGAGATATATACATTAAGATATATAAATACAAAGCCTGACTTCGGCAGTAAATTCGCATCCATGGACGTATACTTTAGCAACGTGCGGCATATTTATTAGTACTCGATTACATGAGAATGTGCGCTGAGCGCGTAGACAGGTTGTTCCGCTAATAGGCTGCACGTTCTCTCTATAATTTATTTAGAAGCGTATTGAATGAAAAGAGAAGAAGAGAGAGAAAGAGACAGAGAGAGAGAGAGAGAGAGAGAGAGAGAACAGAAATTGTGTATATAGAAGAAAGCCGTTGCCTTTCTTATCGTATACGCCTTTACAACTGTCCATTCGTGTAAAAGTCTATCTCGCCTCTATCGTTGGCTACGCTTGATCATTGAATTGATTTCGCTCGTGGCGATTCTGCCTAGCAATTCGCTGGAATAAATACTTTAATCAATCAGTTCTAAAGATAGTAATCTATTACACCGGATTAAATTAAGCATTTGATAAGTATTCTGTGTCGTTGTTGTATAGTAATGGTTTTTCCCATGCTCCTGGCGATCTCGGTGCAATGCTGCTGAAAGAAGACGTCGACGTGTGAGGCAAGCCCGGTAGTTTTAGCGCACCTTGATTGTAATAGGATAATTTTCAGTCGTTACGGGGCGCTAATTACGATTAGTCTCGCGGCGGAGAGTAAAACTAAAGCTCCGAGCGCAAACAGTTTTGGCAAATAATTTATTCTTTCATTTTATCTCTTTGTCCGCACGCTCACTGGCTCTGTTTATAACTCTCGCTGCCACCGGTGAAGATTAAAATGGTCCGAGATAATGAGAAATGTATGGCAGATTTCTAGCATTCCTCTCCTCTCTCTCTCTCTCTCTCTCTTTCTACCAATTTCTCCTTCTTTCTTCGCCTCACACTTTGCAAGAAAACTCTTCGTATTACTTTCCCTTTTGCAAACCGTTCTTTTTTATTTTGTTCTTCATTATTTCGTGATTGTCGAAAAAGAATTGCGAGAATGCTGAAATTTTTCATCGTTTTCCTAAGAATTGAAATCTGCATAACTATCTGCATAATAATATCTGATTTAGAAATCGTAATATTCTCTCTATTCGTAACTCTGATCATAATTCGAGAGGACGAAGTTTTATTATTCAGGAGAATATATTGGAATAAAATACGTTGTAAAATACGTTGACGTGTAAAATTGTTTGTAAAATTATTTAATATGTGTATATGTTTCTGTTGACGAGTTTTATGGTATTATTTGATATTTACGAAATTAATATTGATTCGCTGATCGGCTGGAAATGATTAAAACATGCAGCTACATAAATCCATCGTTCCAGCTTGTATTCTCTACAGTTTGCATTCCACTTTGCTACAAAATATTAATTTCAGAAAATGCCACATGCAGCGTGGAAAAATGTTATCTTTTGTAAAAGTTAATTTAATCATTTCAGTGTGTGGTCGGTTTTGAAAAATTTATCTTATCTATACTTCTATTTTTGTAAAGCTGATTTTTAGATTTTTATTTTCATCACAAATAATTACTTATGTTAAATACTTAACATGGATTACTTAAACGGATTACTAAATGGAAAATTGAATGAATTGTTACGACTATTATTCTATATAATTTTACAATACAAAATAACATTTTAATTGAATAAAATGGAAAAATTGTGATCTATAAACTTCTTTTATTTCTGATTAATGTAGGATTAAAGAACGCAATTTTGCTTTTTAAAAGTGTTTTACCCTCGTTTTTATAGACATGAGTTAATTGCATTCTCTAATATTATATGAAGCGAGTTTTGTGTAAAATAATATCACTATTCGCACAATAATAAAATTGATCTATATACAGTGCAAATGGTGAATAAAAATACGCACTAAATTCACTTTATTTGCATCACAATTTTGGATCACCGAACAGTGTGTGATAAAAATCACCAGAGAACTGAAGTGTAATTTTAATTCCTTGTTTTACATTTATTTTTTTCAAAACATCTCTTTATTTGATTAAAAATTTTAATTCAAACACACACAATGAATAATAACATAAATTATTTATTGTTTTTTTATTTCATAGATTTAAAAATTTATTTATGATAAATAGATTTATATCCATATTCGGATAATTTGAATTTGGAAAAACTGTATCATAGATATTTTTTTGCTTTTTTGATAATATTAACAAAAATAAATTTACTTATATGTAATAGTACAAAATTATTAGATATAATATATGCATATATTTCAGATGTCGTATATTACAACATAATAGATATTATGAATATGAATTCGCTAAGATGCTTCTGATTTTATGACGCCGTCAACATAGAAGATTTTGTACCTACCGAAAGCCACAAGAGCATAATGGCATCTCTGCTAATGGTGTTGGTCTCGTAAACTTCATTAAGATCGGCAATATTGTATCCGAATCGAGTATGTGTGCACGAGGTCACGAAAGTAATCAGGGATCAGGGACTTCCAATTAGAAATGCCTCTCGTTGGCTTTCATGTGCTGGCCGCAATCAAACGAGTGGCAAACGAGATTGATTAATGGGATTAGAAGACCTGCGAGCCGCGCTTGAATTGTTTATTCTTAATATTTTGATGTGGCCACCCGGTTTTACGATCAAACAAGGAAATTAGGCCTTCTCTTTTGGAGGATTGCCTCATTTGTTACATACATAGAGCCGAACCGCAAATTGTTTACACAATAAATAACGATTTTAAAAGCGCCGCTGTTCAGAAAATTGAAAATTATTTATGTGCACTTGCCATGGGCAAATAAATGACCTCCCTTTCAAAATCGAAACGGCATTACGGGAGTTTAATAACAGAATCAACATGATGTCCGTGACCCGGCAATAAAATATACAGATGAAACTGATTATATTAATGAGCCATAAAAATCAACGCAAATGTTAATTAATACAATCATCAAAAAGCGACATTAAAATACAAACGTGAAATGTGAATTTTTCAAAACGATTTATTAATTTATTTACTTGTGAGAAATTGACGCAATTGGTGTAGACAATATTTTCTCTCTCTTCCTAGACTTAGGCTCTTCTTAAAGATTGACAAACTTTCTCTTGAATTCGACACGGTACTCGATACAATTAATTTCAAGATTGCCAAGACGGAACTTACTGGATCACCTCGTCCGACAACGTTACTCACATCTTACACGAGATTGACGTACAGCAAGGTGAAAATGGGCGCGGCAGTGATGTTTCCTTGGCGTTACAACGCTATGGATAATTGGTTCTAATAGGCACTTCAGGGCTGACTGTCGTTACCAACGAGATGTTGCCGATGAGAGTCTTTCTTTCCCTCTTTCTTCCTCGTTGGTCAGGGCCGATACGTTTCCAACTACATATACACGGCCTGTTCGATCTCCATCTTGTATACACGATGTCCCATTACGTTACGTGCACGCTAACTGTTGTCCATTACATTTATATCTCTCGGCTGTTCAGAGGTAATGGTTGATCGTCTCCGACATTGCACGTTCGGGAGAACCTGCAAATGAACGAAGTCGAACGAATTATAATCTAATGGACTAAAATAAATAAAATAAAACAAATGTCTAATTAAGTTTCATTACTTCCCCATAGTGATTTCGCAAATCTTTCGTCGATCTTTTTCTTCTTTTTTTCGAGAATTATGTATGATGCAATCACAAGTATCGTATTTTACGCAACAAGGCAATAAAAAATTTATAATATTAATAAAAATCATAAAAATAGATAAATAAATAAATACAAAAGTTGTTTAAAAAGCAGTCAAAAGTTTTACATTATAATTCAATGATGAACGCTAATGTCGTAAGCGATGAATTTAATTTTGCGTTTAAAGTGTCGTGTAACTGCATATCTAAACGAAAATCTTGAACTTTTCGAGAAGTGCTGAAGGCATCTAGGTACTTGACATTCGAACCAAGTTGCCTCATATTCTTTTACGACCGCTATAGCCCTTTACTTTGATAAGACGAGTTTGCAATCGATACTTTGTGTTATGGAACTTTGTCGACACGTGTAACGTCGAAGTTTCGCATAGTAAAGGGCGGAGAGATACCGCTTTTTACTTATTATTTATTATCTGTGTCGTTCAACTAAAGATATTACATTAGAGCAACAAATACACGCGAATAGTTGCTTACATTTCAAGTGAGAAGTTTAGTAGGTTTGTAAATCAGACTCGGGTTTATTCTATGTAATAATTATACAAAGATTTATAACATAGTTTTAGATAATATTGTTGTCTAAAAAATCCTTTTTACAAATAAAAATTATATAAAAATTATATGTAAATAAAACATAACACATTAAATATATTTTTGGACTGAGTATATTATTTTTTATTTCACGAGCTTGATGTTATTCGGTTTTTCGTTACAATGTAGCGGACAATGCACTTTTCGCATAGTCTGATCACATTTTGCATCCTAAGAACATATAATGAAACTTCGTAAAGACGTGGAATAATATTTGAAAACATTCATTACTATTCTTCACGCCATTGTATTTGCGTGATAGCCTTGTCGAAGATATTGGAATCATTTGATAGAATCTTAATCTTAAGATTTAATAGTTAGAGACGTCTCAATAAAGCACGCGCTTTTATGTGCAACTGAAAATGAAATTCGCGAATTGATTCGTCAAACAAATCGCGAATTTGAGATCTCGCATAACTGGCACTCCGGTCGATTTGGGTTTACGGTATTCCCTCTCTCTGAAACTGGAACATTTATACACGCGAGCGCGTGTAACTTCAACGTAGACACGTAGATTCAAGTTGGAACATCAGCGATTCCGATGTACCCGGATGTTTGATGGCCCATTTTCGTCGAAATTCCACCGAAACGGATACGATGCAGTCCGCGCATACACGCGGAGCGCAAGAGTCACGACTGCCGTCGTGATCGGTGGATATGTTATGCAAATTCAATTTGTGCTGAATACCGTACGATGCACGCGCCACGGTGCCTAATTTCGCCCAGAACGAAATTATAAGCCTGCGACAAGATGTACGGCGACATCGGTGAGCATTTAACGTGCAATGGGCAAAGTTCGCAGCTACGTTTACGGTCGCAAACGTGGTTCCGCCTCGATTCGTGTCCCTGATTCTCTCTCTCTCTCTCTTTCTTTCTCTTTCTCTCTCTTTCTTGTGCATCTAAAATATAATTGCCACTCGAGGCAATTTTAAATGTAGTAAAAGTTACGGAATCTTGACTACGAAGATTTTCGGGAGCAACTCTTGTAATAGCAAAGACACAGTTTTAACAAGTTGTACGCAATGGTTAATCCGAAAAGCTAATTACAACGTTCCTAGGAAACGAGAGAGTTGCACTTTAACTACCTCTAGCTCGAACGAATCCTCACGACTCTTAATTGTCGGTTAATTCGATCCGGAGATAATTCGCATCTTGAGCTCGTGGGAAATGTATTGTAGTGGTTTAATAATCTGTAAGATATACAAGGACATTAATTACAAGGTTGAATAATACGTTCCGCGGATGGAAATTGAAAACGGCGCCGTATGCGTGGGCCAAATGCGACACATAAACGTGACGAATTAACCGTTAATAGCGTATTGATAGAGCAAAATTCCTGGAAAAACATAGTGTGGAAATGTTAACGTACTTAAAAAAAAACTCGTTCTATTATTAGAGCTCTACCCGTGAGCCAATTCTCGCGGCAAATTATGTGTTGTCGATCATTATCTTCTTCTGCTCTGCTTGTCTCGGGCGTTTCACTACTTATCTATTTGAGTTGCGGATAGATCATCGCAGAGCCAAAGGCACAGTTTAGGAACTCATCACGTTACGGTGATACGTTTCTGCAATTACGTTTCGACATTCCGTCCGTCGGCAAATAATTATTCTAAATGTTGAAATTGCAGAACATGGTCGCCGTATGTCACGAAATAAATAACGGGTCATTTATCGCAACAGTACGCCTGAAATTAAAGACAAATATTTGTGCGTGATTTACCAACGTCACGTCTAGTTTGATGATACATCTATCAAATATTGATGCTCGTCACAAATTGTCGGATATCAATGACGTAATATCGTTTGTCGATGCTTGCAATTTGACACCGCAAATTCTTCGAAAATAATTATTGTTGAAGAAATTAATAATAAAAATATTTCTATTAAAAAATATTTAAAAATGAAGATAATATAAAGAATTTTATTTTTATTTTATTCTTATTTTATGAAGATTTTTTAAAGAATTGTGAAGAAAGAAATTCTCCGGAGGTATAAAGAAAAAATAATTAAAACAACAAACTTCTTACGTAAATAGAAAAATTATTAATTTGACTCTGGTGATCGTATTATTGATGTTAAGAATAATAGCTCGAGCAAACAAAAAGTTTATTAATAAACATCTGAATAATAATAACCGAGAACCTGTGAAAACTCTGCGTTTACCGATCTCTTTTAGCATTATTTGTGTGTGATTTGATTCTTTTAATGGAGAATAAAACACAATAGCTGCGTGTATAAATTTAATTCTGCTACCTACTTTGTTTACTGAAAAAATGAGTGATCATGACAACTACTGATATATGAACTTTTTAACAAAAACGATTTATATACATTTTCGTCTAACAGATAGGAACATAAATCTTCGCCATAGAAGAAGAAATCTAACGGTGATCCACGAAACGGCGGTTGGTTGTGAAAAATGTTCCCGGTATTATTGGAGCGGACATGATAGTCGTGATAGAAAACAACATTCCATTCAGACGAAGAATAGTTGGATATACGATCAGGAATTCACGCGATTGATTCGCGAAAGCGTTTTTCAATATTCTTTATAATACGGAAATATTGCGGTTTTCACATCATCCCCGTTTTTCCGCTGTGTTTACAGCATGTCAAAGTAGGGAAACTAGCGAGGCAACGTTTATTCTTTTATATTTTGTATTTTACTAGTTGGAATTCTGCCAAAGAATTTGTCTTGACTTGTTTTTTCTCTATCTTTAATTTTCTTCATTTTTTAAATAATATAATTTATATATTAATAACATCTACTATGAACCACAATAGTGCACTATTACTTCTTACTTCTTTTAAAAAGATGTCACCGGCATTAGAGTTGAACGTTAGAAGGAACGTTCGATATTCTCTTTAGCCTCCGCGCATTTTAAAAATCAGCTTTCAACCGCATTATTTATTTAACTCTAAGATAATCCTGAAGAAATGAAAAAAATTGACTAATATTTCCGGCTTGTGTATTTTCATTAGTCATTTATCTCGAAGTACACCATGATCTGTATCTCTGTCTGTTACAACGCGCCGTTTTGCAACGTTAAATTGCATTTAAACGATGATTCGATGTTCCAGAAACATTTCCTAACGCTGAATTTGCTTTGTGAGTTGTGAATGGATACCGCGATAGACCTTTACCAGCTTTTATTCCACCTATTTTGCAGTAACTCTTAATTCCACTGTTAGACTTTTCTGCTCCGAGCGAGGACATGCACAACGATACGTGCTGCGATACATCGCGCTCGTAAAATCCGGTTACTAACCGCGCGTCGTGTTAAGCATTGACGCGAATGAATATGACGATAGACATAATTGCGCTTAAGAAACAGCTTGATTAAAACTTGGCTGACGACGCGACGATGCGGATAAATCATCGCAAAGTCGCTCATTACATCGCGTAATTGGGTCGTGCAATTTGTGAAATCCGTCGCGCTGTCTGTTTTCCTCTCTTTGTCGCTTTCAAGGTGAAAACTCTTACCGTGATATTGCCCACAAACTTGCCAGCTACTCGCGTTTTGACGACGACGACGTCGCATAAACGCGCACGTACACACTGACGTGCGAACGGATTATGACGGATAGTCGCCACTGAGATACTCAGCCGCGCAGCGTCATTACGGTGCACTCATTTTTCAAGCTCGTCCGCGAGATATCATTACGGCGAAATATCCCTTTCGGAGGAACGAAGTTGAATTAACCGCGATACACACCGGATGCTCGCTAGCACACAGTCTTCCCGTCTGCCGGCGTTTAAGAGAGTCGTGTTAGCGCGCGGGATATTAATTCCCAGATACAGAGCTGAAAGAATGCCGGCACATCGGACCGATGGCACAGAATTCACGACGAAAGATAATGAAAAAAATGGAACGACTCCTTGCAGGAGAGAGAAAACGACGCCCTGCAGGATCCCGTTGCCTTTCACGGCAAAGTGTCGAGCAATTTACAGACATTCTTAGCAAGAATGCACAGGGGATCTTTCGTAATTGCAGAAGAATAGACGAGAAGAAAAGATTTAACGATAAAATTGAAGAGATGATTAAAGACCAATTAAACGTTTCTATCTACGAAAAATCTGTAATTAAATCTGTAAGAGACATTAAAAATTAACATATTATTGAATAGAAACGTATCATCTTATCTTTTGTTGTCCGACGATTAACGAAACGACAAAATTAACCGGTAACAAGTTTATTTGTTTTTAAAAACGTAATTTAAATTATCGTGCGAGGTTATTAGAACTTAAAACTGATGAAATTTTTGTTATATAACTTCTGATTGCGTTTATTCCTCACTTTTTTGTGAAGTGATTTGTTTTTCTGGTCTTTTTTGTACATTAGAGAAAAAAATTGTATGTTTCAATACTGGCGTTTAAATAGTCGCTCAGCGCAGACGTTGGTATCTGCATAAAACATCCATTCGACAGTGTGTTAAATGGTAAATTGAGAAATAGGAAATTAATGTATGTTAATCTTCTTAATTTTTTAGGAAATCGATGGTCCCATTGCTTTTAAGCTCTTGAACGTACAAAACCATTTCCGGGTTGCGCACAAAGGACACGATGGCGAAGCTAATTGTCAAATAACTACGAGCGATTAGTGTCCGTCATTATAATTACCGCAAAACCATAACTACTCGTGACTAACGTCGTAACGAAGATTTAGATTGCGGATAAGGGACGTGGAAGGCGTTACATTGCGCTGCAACATCGGTGCAATAACATGCGTGGTAAACCCCGAGCTCGTGATATTACACGAATAGCGTTTATTCGCATCCTCGTGGGATCGTGTGTTGTCTTTTGCGCCGCTCGTTGCCCTGTGGTCGTTCGTTGCTCCTTCCTTGTGAATCTGCATCTGCGACAAAACGAACCTGAAGTGTCTATCGCGCTGGAACATTTTTTCTTCCCCAATTAAACGCGTGAAAAAAATCGACGTTGAAAGATTATTGAATGCGCACACATGCGATGTTTCAGTCACACATGCCACGTTCACGTTTCACGTTGGAACGCACGATGTTAACATTTCGAAGAATACTTATGCCGAGAAAGCGGACGAGACAAGAAGGTAGATTTTTAGAGGAATTTAATTTTCACAAAAAATGTATATGTCTCGCGCACACATGTCCCGCAACACAGGACTCTTTGTAGATTCGTAATGCGTACCGTGGCTTATAAGCCTTCTTTCTGCGGAATGTGTGCAATTATTTTATAAATTATTACACATTATTAAATATTCACTCGTGTGTCCGCGACGCGACAGGTATCAAGACGCAAGATGTCGGAACGTTTGCTATTACACAACTGTCCTTGATTGTGCATGTCTGCCGAAAAGACCGGCATTATGCTACACGCTTTCGAACGATGTAATTTCATGCACGGAATTACTGAACACGTTTATATGCTCGCCTATAGAACATAATCGTTTTCTTCATATAAAATATTTACCAAAAGTTTGAGTCACATCATGAAGATATATATATATATATACCATGTATATATATTTCCCGTTTAATCCCGTTTAATCTTCGTTCCTGTATATCGAATATTTATTTGTTTAAAGAAAGCAATCTGAATTCTCTTTAAATGACTCAAAATAAAAGCTCTTTTTGTAGATTTTGCAAATAGAATAAAATTCGTTCTGCACCCTTGAGTACCAAAAGTGAATTATCTAGTGTCGTGACCTAACGGTAATAGTTTCCCCGATTGAAACGTTGTTGGCTTTGTAGTGTGAATCCACCGCGAATCGGCAAACAAGTTCAATTCACGATTAACGCCAACATTCCGCGGCAGACAGAGGGAAATTGCTCCAGATTCACGAAGTTGTATGCATATTTCGCTATTACAGAGATTCGCCCTATTACTTCTCTCCGCACTCCGTTTCATCCTGTTCTTATCTCGCGTATGAGTTCTCTTACAGGGAACTGCGGAAATTATTCGCGCGATAGGTCGAGGGAGAAGACGGGTACGACTCACGAAAGAAGTAGACGTGAAATCTGGCCCGCAGCCGTGCCCCAAAACTTTCCAGTAATTTGCGCCAATTTGATGCAAACGGCGCCTACTAGCGCAAAACTCGAGAGAAAGCTATGCGGTGAACGGAGCGTGAGGACTCCGACGGAACGGAAAGGGAGGAGTGACGTCGAAGTGGGGCAAATAAGGGAAGGCAATGAAGAGAAATGAAGGAAATGATTTGAAGAAGGTCGACATTTAAGGAGGTGCAAGATGGCTGCGTGCTAAACTATGCGCGTAATGCAATGCATCGTCTTAAGCCGAGAGAGAGAGAGAGAGAAAGATTATCACTTTCCATTTCTTAAAATCACAATTTTAACGAATTCTATATATGAAGTAGCTCAAGGTCAGCACGGATAGAATTTAGAATATGAAAAATGTGTGTGTATGTGCGCACCAACAAAATTTTCATGTAAATTGAATAATATTTTATAAACTGAAAAGATATTTATAAATGAATCTATTTACGGGATATAAGAGTGATAATATGTTGTGAATTATATAAGTATAATTTGTAACATATCACAATTTTAATATAATTTCTAATATATATTATATATATCTATTCAGTTTACAAGGTATTATTCAGTTTACATATAAATGTTCCGTTGGTAGCATGCAGCTCGAGCGAGAAGGATTATTACATAAGGAATTCTTGATCTTGCCACGGCAAACGAGGGGAGAATCTCATAGTTCGTCCATAGTTGGTACTGCCAAGTAGGAAATGCGAAAGTATTGCGTTCCACCTACGAGTAACTGGATCTCTCGTTTCCCGCCGAGTAGAAGAAGGCAACGGAGTTGCACCAGGAATGTGCCCCCTACGCTAGGTCGCCATAAAATGCTTCTCAACACGCGCAGGCCTTTTGTCGTGGTACCAACACGTGGACGAAGAACGGCGATATTTGTACAGCCAGTCGAGCACGTACCACATTGGCTGTGAACGCCCGATATTTCCTTAACGCGCACGCACACGCGTGTGCGCAAGGTAACTTGCCCTTACGCGTAAATGCCGCCCCGTCGTTAATCGGCATGCACACCGATCGCATTGAGACCTTTGTTTAACGCGCCTCGTGTTACAATATTATTCGCTACGATAATACGCGGCACGATAATCGAAGCAGCGCGTTCTATCGCGAAGGTAATCTTTGATTCGTGTACAAGCAGTGCGATTGTTTTCAATGACCTCAACGGGGGCATTTAACGACGTATCGGAAAATAGAATTGTTCACTTGCACTTTTCCGTCGAGCTTTAATCAGTTTATGTGTAAGTTTAATGTGAGACGTGTGTCTTACAGTCACCGAAAATGGTGCGCTGCTTAGATCGCTGCAACGTGTTGCCTTAGCGCTATCTCTGTTCCTTAACAAAGAAAGGCTAATATTATGGAGATGAAACTGTATGTATGTGCATAAATTTGTCATAAATTCTCCGGGTGCGTCCTAAGATCTCTTGTCGAGATACAAAGCCGCGTCACGCCGCGCAGTGCAGCGTCCACCGATTATAAATGGCTACGAGAGAACGATGACTTGTTCGGTCACCGTGTCACCAGATACCGGTGCGGAAATTTCCGCGCGAGAAATCGGTCCCATCTATTCTGCCACGTCGTTTCTACGTTGCCCCGCGTGACTCTTTCCACTAACGTTTTCAGCGATACGCGACGAGAGCTCGCAATCGGCAAATGGAAACGTTGTCGCTCCGGCGAGGCGACGCAACGTGATCAAAGTGAATGGCTGGAATCAATCGGAATTTGACAGAGTGACAAATGCAGTCACGGCGATCGAAACGGTCGAAATGTTCATCGACCTTCCGCGTTTGCACCACCTGCTCGAAAGTAAAGTCATCACTTCCGGCGTAACAATTCGTCCCGTTCGACGCAACGATATACGTGAGAGTTCTCTCTCTCATTCATTCTGCGTTGTTCATTCACGATTTGTAATTAGCAATTAAGATAATACGTCTTTACGAGCGTACGTAAGAAAATTCCTTAGATAAGGCGCGTTCTTTAGAGACTCGATAGATTGCTCTCCTAGGTGAAAAAGCGTTATATACATTTAATATATTGCACACGCAATATATTTGTGGGGTAATACATGGAAGTTAGAATCACAATGCACAGTACAGTTAACTGTAATAATAACAGCGAGTATGCACAGGTATCTAATAATATCGTATGTTATGTTACATTAATTATATGTAAAGTTTATTCTAATTTGATACGTGAGGCTTTCGCGGTGTACATGGGTAACTAGATTTAGTTTCCGGGTTGGAGCCACGACAATTTGTCATTTGATTCCGAACATTTCGTGAACATTTCAATTCATCAGAAACAACCTGTGTGATACTATAGTTTTAGTTGTTTCCTCAAGTCATTGCTCGCAGATGTGATTTCAATCTGTGAATATTCGTATAATAAGAAACAACGCAAGCACTATTATTAGGACCACCAAGTCAAGTGCGATTTCTATCTTTTTTTAAGCTAACTACTGCTTGTTGCTTCAGGATATTCTGTAACTGTATATTGTCGTTATGCAGATATAATATATAGTAAAAAAACTACACAACGACAAATATCAAACCGACAATTATCGATAAGTGATCGGTAATTATAGAATATGGCCTCTGTTTGCACTGCATAAATGACGGTCTAATACATAGTAGAAGTATCAACAAAGTAAAATTTGATACATATTCTGTTTGGCAATTATTTTTTTGTATATAAAATATTTTTTCTATATGTATAATTTAAATATACCGATGTACAATATATTTTCTGGAAAAGATATTTTTTATCAGATAGCATACCTGCGAATTCACTGCAATATATCAAATACGACGCTGTTACGATATTTTGTCGAACTGGCACAAATCATGCTTTCTGAAATAAAGATCGACACACGTCCCATTTTATAAATAATATATTCATAATATTATTGATACATATGCACAATACGATTGAGAATATTATTGGTCATATATATATATATATATATATATATATATATATATATATATATATATATATATATATATATATATATATAAAGGCATGAATATATTATACTTGTATCTGAGGTTTTTTTTTTCATGACGTATCTACTAATCTTCAGGCTTTTGTGTAAGTTTTCAAAATAATAAACTTTCAAAATAATAAAAAAGTGGGATTTCCAACATAGTCGCTTCGAAACGTTTTCCCGACCGTATTAATTTTGCACGGGTAATGCAAAAAAGAAGCAATGAATAAATTTGAATAAGCAAAACTCTCGCTGCGTGAGAATATTAGAACGCACGCAGCACTTCTTTTGCATAATCATCTTTAACCGCAAGATCGTAACACACAGTGGTGCGCAGCTATACCTCGTATTCTCGCAAATAGTGTTAATGTACAAAGTTGCTTGAAAAAAAAGAGAAAAAAAAACGCGTGTGATACTTCACAAGCTGTGACATGGTCAAAAAGTTACGTTTAACTTGAGTTTCTAGCGAGACTCGTAAACACTGCATGAGAAAAAAGACCTCGCTCACTCATTGCCGGTGTTATACATAGCTCGGAACTTTTCCTTACATTCAATGATAATTTATGAGAAAGTTTAATCCTTTCGCTTGCAGCATTCCCCGGTTACAAACATACTTTTTCGTCTGTAATATGCAAATTTTAGACTATCGCATCACTTCACTCACACACATATTTCTAGATAAATTACTTAGCGTCCGTGATTTTTAGAATAGAATGATGAAAAAAGAGAAACAGACAATTGTGACATTTTTTACGGTGAGTTTTTACGGGAACTAATTACGCTCATTAATATTTTTCCCTTTGGTTGGTTGTATTCTATTCATGCTATTCACTAGCCATGCTTCATTTAGGAGACGCGTTCTTTCAAAGTAGCGATAACTTTCTTTTACGATTATTCGAGGCTGGAAAATGTGATATGCGAGCGATCGTAATTCAAGCAACGTAAAGCTGCACTTAGGGGCGGAAAGTGCTCGAGCGTCTCGAGACGAGGGACGACGCATCTTTCGCGATGCGTTTTTATCGTGTAATATATTTCATCGTATCACGCTATCTCAATTAGCTCGGATACCAGATTCGAATCCTGATTAGCACTAATTAATCAAAAAATCAACGCGTAAAATTATGTATTCGCACGTTATACAATGATGTTTAATGCGTCATTTCGTTACACAAAATATCTTTTATTGTAGAATAGTCTTTGGTTTTTGACTACATACACAAGATTTTAAGGTAATTATTTTCAAAACCGGAATTTGATTGCAAACATATGCATTCATCTGAGTTCAAATGCCGCTTGAATTTAATTTAATGTTTAAACATTACAATTTAATGTTTACACATATAATTATCTACTAAAAGGATAACAAGAAAGCAAAAAGATAATAAGAAAGCAAGTGATCTTTGTGATCTTCGAAACAGATTCTTGTAAAATTCCTGAACTTCACATAGTTAAAAACCTTTCGCCCAGAATAATGAAAGATTAATAACCTGATGACCTTTTATTGTGAAATAGTTTAATATTAGATATGTTTCATGATGATTAATATATATACTCATTAATATATATGTAGGTTAAATAAGTTTCGTAATAATTGCGCTCTAATTCCTCATCAAAGTTATATCTGCATTATGTGAAGTATTTTAATCCTTGAGAATATGAAATGAGAATTATTATAGAAAGATATTAATAATCACATGATAAAAAAAGGGAAAGAGAACGTAATTTTCCCCGAGTTAATCTATCGATCGACATATTCTTAGAACTATTCAGTTATGAGAGAAACTTCTTGTAATTTGCGGCGTAGCTAACGTATTAACTACACATATACATACACATAACATATTAATAATTATTAATAAACATAATATTTTATAATAATAAATATAAAAAATTGTAATTGTTATACTTTTTATGTGGAAAAACTCGTCTTATTTTATTCAAAATGGTAGACAAATTTATTAATTAAATACTTATCGGTAAAAAGACAAGAGTCACTTTCTTTTTTTTGCATACATTTTTAATCATTTTTTTTAAACATCTTATCTTTTTTTTAGACATCTTACTCTATTGCCAACTACATTTTCGAAAAAAGCAACTATTTTTACTTAATTGCAATTTAAAAATTTTGATTAGAGCTCGAGTTACAAGAATTTAAAACAGCACATAAAGTTTACATAAAACTCAATGAGATATATATATATATATATATATATATATATATATATAGAGAAAGAGAGAGAGAGAGAGAGAAGATATGAAAATAAGTGAAATAATATACAGTTTTATTTGATATTCAAAGATAATCGGAGAGTTACTAGAGAAAAGGCAAAAACTGGTCCAAGAATCAATTAAAGATGATACAATGATGAATGTTATCACCGCTCGTCAGAGATCATAGAAATATACTTTGTTTAATCGAGATAAACGCCGATATTTTCGTGCGCAAACTCAACGTGTCACTCATCTACATAGTAATCACGTTATCGCGTGTGTTCCAGATGACTAACTCGCTATCTTGCAAAATAGCATGTGTCTAGTAAAATAAACTGCGGGCAAACGCGTTGGGAAATACCGTTTTGTTAGTTTGTCGGTGTTAAACCGAGCGAGCGTGCACAAATTGTGTATTTTCAGTGTTGAAGTTCAAACGAATCTTTATCCAGACTCATACGAAACTCCATTTTTATCTGCAAACAAGATTAAGCAGCGAGATGAAGACATGCGTCCCAGTTGCTTGCTCGTTAACGAAACTGCTTGCACGGTCTAATTATGAAATGAAATAAGGTCGATGACACGCGGTATACCACTATCAGACTCGACATTGGGCGATTATGCTTGTTATCAATCATAGCGTTCACGCACCGTCTGCACAGGATATTCTCGCGTTGGTCGCGTTAGGCCCGAGGGTCACCAGGGACGGTAACGGTGGCAATAATAGCAGCTGGGCCGATCCGAGCAATGATTCCGCATTGTTCTACAACGGCAATAAATGTCAGTCGATCGCGTTTGTCCGAGCACGACGGTTACGCTCTTCTTTCTTCTGCGTTCCTTTTGCCGCCTCATTCGTCGGCTCAATCGCGGTCGAGAACCGTATGGTCGGTCGTACGAGCTTTCGAGCTTTAATGCGATCGATTTGCCGGACGGCTTGCGTCTGAAAAAAAGGAAGGAGAAGCGGCTTGCCTCTCGTCCATGTCGTGAAATATGCAATTTGATTTTCCCCCTTGAGAGTTAATTCGCGGGCTGCGGAGAATTTGCGGAGTAGTGTTTTTAAAGGTGATATTTTATTTGCCTGGTCTCCGTCAAAAATCTCTATCGTTAAAAATAAAAATAAATCTGTTAAAAATAAATAAAGAAGACTTCTGCATAAATCAGGAGATGCAACTACCTCGACCGCCGCCGCGACTTTTTCTCAAGACGAATTGGAATAGAAATCCATGAGAAAACGTAACAGTTCCAAGATACTTTTCACAAAGCGCGTATCGTAAGAGGTCGTGTAATGACGAGAATTCGCGGGACCGAGGGATTTTAACTGGGTATCAAGATTCTCGGCGAACCGAGAGTCGTTCCTAGAATCGTCGAGCGCCGAAGAAGAGAAGATCGCGCGATAGCACAGGAATATCTTTCGGCGATAACCATCCTTTCGCACGGTCGCCAATCTCTTCACCCATTGACCCGATCATATTAATTAATCGCGATTCGATAGCGCGGTCTCGCGGGAAGCCCGGTTTTTAGGAGGACGCGCGATGCGTCGTGGGCGATGGATCGTAAGAAAAGCCGATGGTAACTGCGATAAGTAGGAACAGAAGAGGAATAGACGATGATGATGAGGAGGAGGAGGAGGATAGAATGGATAAAGGAGGTTACTGCGACGAGACATCCGAGATAGATCGCGGGAGTCACTACGCGGCCTTATTACATCGTAAATTCCCGCTTAGTGATGGATAACATTAACCCATCGGCAACGACAAATTACTTAACTCCGCCGGGGTCGGGCGGTGCAGCCTCGTCGCCGTTCACCCGGAACTGGTTCTTCTTCCGTCGCGGTTCCCGCAACCTCGATCGATGTCGATGTTGTTGAGAATGTATCGTCTCTGAAGTATTCTGAACGCTCGATGTTCCGATAATGCGACAAAAATACAAAATTCTAGTACAGTCGCGCACAGTCACAAACACCTTTTTTATTCTGCCCGTATTTAATATCGCAAAGAAAAGGAAAAATCATAAATCAGATTGTCTTGACTGTCTCGAGATCTGTGTTTAATACGTATTCGAAACAAACAGAAAGAAAAGATGTCTGGTGAACTTGATTGGTGCGACTTTTATGAGTTTAGCTTTAGCAGAACTTTCGTCTAAACCTTCTTGTCTGTTTTTTATCTGTTAATGCAAATGTGTTACGTGGTAATCGATCGTTATTGTATTACGCCGTTCAGCGCATATTGCTCCGTAATTAAAAGACGTGCAATTCACCCCACTGAAACTGCAATACTTCGTGTTTACGCGATGCGGTTCACGTAGAAGAGCACTGTAGCGGAGTACGTTACATCGATTTCCTCGGAGAGCCGCGACCTGCTGTAACCGGATAATTCATTAGCGATACAACCCGAGACGCCGTGAATTCGCGCGACTATTAAACATTCCACGGATTTCCCAGAAGGAGAAGGGTCCCCGAATCATTTTCCCTTGCGGTCGTTGTGGCTGCATCGCCGTTAACTACTATATGCTAAAGCTTCCAGTTTCGTTGGACATGATACGGCTTATTAAAAGCACGGAAACGTTTCATCATCACCAGCAAAATAATTGGATCCCCGAGCTAAGCACAATAAAAGTAAACGAGCAGAAATTCTTTTAACTTTGACTATCTTTCCGCGCGGTACGTGACTCGAAGATAAAACAGGGAGAAACGATTCGAAGAAGAGAAAATTATTAAGATCGATAGCACTGTGAAAGAATGGTATTATTCAAACGTTTGACATTCCTGCAAAAAGCAGGATTCCTACAACTTCGATGTACATGTCGATGATTTAATAATATGTAGCGCCGACACGATACGGAATATAGCTACGCCTGCGCATAACGAGAAAATCAACAAATCTAAGTGTTGAGCGTATTATTCATCATAACGTGATAGGTCAGAAACGTGTACAACCGGATATTACATGCAACTTCGATAAATACAAGAGTAAAAATTTTAATGTTAAAAGAAAGTTATAAACTGCGAACGACTGGGAAATAGGTAAAAATTGTAATAACTTGTAAACAAAAATTGTAATAAAATTGTAAGAACTGTTATTAGCAATTTCTATGACAGGCCGACAAACGATGTAGATAATCAACTTACAAAATATAAAAATTATTATTTTCTGCATTTAAATGCAGACTGCAAAACGGTCAGTCCTTAAATCATGAACACGTCCTTTAAACCGGCTCTGATCCGGGCTTAGCTTACCATCATTAAAATATTAAAAAAGTTCCAAACCGCAGAGATAACGTGCGTAAGATAGAGAACCTTTGAAGGAGTTTACAACATTTATGGAGTTTCATATTAACGTTATGTCAGTTTGTTTCAGAGTGTTAGAAATTATGACATACGTGGGAAACCCTACGAATTTAGGAGTACAGTGAGATACGTGGTCCCATTTTATATTAATACCGTTGTAACGCGACCAATATTTCATAAGCTCTCGGCTGCACAGTTTGTATGTACGAAAACAGGAAACGCACAGCCAAATGAAACGTCCTTTTTCCGGTTTCCAATAATTTAAAGCAACAACGTGTAAGTAATATCAATTACCGCGTCAAAATGGAATGGTAGAGACGTGCTTACTGATTTACTGATTTACTGATTTAACATGTAGATGAAAATGCTGAAATCGCGGGAACATTGAGATTTTGATCAATAGAACTTTACGCACCGTCAAGTACAGCATGGTAGAATTGTTCTCTAATTTTTGTCGAATGATAACTAATTGCTCGCCGATAACTTCATCATGCGATCGACATTTCGCTCAGCAAGATGATAAAGTGGCAGAATCTATTACGGTGGAATAATCGATCATATTTGGAACAAACTCTTTAAACAGCTATCTAAATTCCTATTGCATTAATTTTAAGGAATTTTTTGGAAGAAAACATTTATCTATCTTGACATTAAACATTATCTGTTTTGTTTAAATAAGAATTACTGAAGTTCTGTTATCTTAAATATTACATATAGAAATTTAGTTAAAATACTTTTACTTAAATATTTATTTAAAAAATGTTCTCAAAAGTTCACACAAAAATTCCTGATTAAGCAATATTTGTCAGAGAAAGTCATTCTTATCGACAAATACGATAGATTTGATTACAAATATGAAGTTTCTTCTATATACACGTTTACATGTAAAATTATTATCAAGTTATATTAATCAAATATCCAAAAGATATTTTGTCTTTCATTCCGATCTCAGCTGCTCAATCCAGTAAACTCTATCTCGAAAGTTGAGCAACCCTCTAATTATCGCCGCTCCGAATGATCGAAATCAGTCTCGGACGGAAGCAGAAGTTTGCATCCCTGTGTACGGCGTACGTTCCTAAGATACCAGAAGGAGGAATACTGTCGATAGACTTCTCGATCTCGTTAAGAGTGAATCTCCGAACGCAAATGGCCGTTCGTTCATTTGCTCGAGCAGATCGCCCCTGATAAGCGCGCTAGCCCACAGACGTCGTCATATCTCGTGAGCCTTCGATAAGGATCTTTTGCCGCAGCATGCAGTTCAGCACAATGCAAACTTAATTAAATGGAACTTGCTGTTGTCGTCGTCGTCGTCGTCGCCGCCGCTGTCGTAGTCTTCCTCGTCATTGTCAGCTTCCAGGTAGCAGTAAGCTGGTAGACTTCGACAGAAAAGCATAGAGCGATACGATACGCGAGAACAGAGCGAACAATAGCAAGAATACCCGGTCTAGATGTGTTTCCCCGTCATTGATATCGGGCGCCGCTGTGAAAGAGGTTTCACCTGAATTTATATATCTGAAGCGGGCGCGCGGATGTTGTCTGGAAACGGTTGGAAACGGCGACGCTCTTCTCGGCCGCGCAAAGTGCATTGAACGCGACGGCGTCGAACTCGAGATCCAGTTTCCCAAAGCCGCACGATCCTCCCTACATGTAATGTACGCCGTTTCCGCCAGCATCCAATGATGTCAAAACTCATGAGAGTCGTTAACAGATTGCGTTCGGATGCTCTGATTTCACGAACTTAATCGAGCCGGTTGTTCACAACGTTGATGATCCTGTGCTTCGAAGGTTCCATCATAAGATGTTGTTGTGCGTCAAGTTCGTCGGTAACATTGCTACTTGTCTTTGTATAAACGCACACCTCAATCGTAAAAAGGGAGATTGCATTTATAAATGCGCAAACGTGCGAGTCAGTTATAAGAAATTCAATTACGAGCTTCCGATGTAATTATTAGCTGAGAGGCGATCAATTATCGAGCACGATCATTTCCGGACATTTAGCGCCTTACTAACGACCGATGTAAAAGACGAAGAAGGAATGGATACACATATTATGCGCAGCGATGTATTTCCACACACGTTATCGGTTCTTAGATTGTACATGGTCGAAATGATTGTCAAAGCTGCATTAAATAATCAACATTTGTCACGTATATTCGTAATTTGTTAAATGCCCGACAGTATCGTGTGTCGGAAGTAATGTAGTTCTCTGTATTTGTCACGAGATGTTATTTTGAATATAATATTATGAATATGTTATTCGATATAGAATGAGCATACTAATGATGTTGCACAAATTGGGCGATATTTAGCGCGCTGAGGCACGTTTGACGAGAAACAAATTATGAAAATGCGCCATTCGTTTGCCATTAAATTAATTAAGACCCTTAATTAATTTTGATTTTCGCCATCAACAAGCTATACATATACGTAGCGAGGAAATATATTTATTCTGTATTTTATCAAATTTTGTTATTACGAACTATCGCACTCAAGTTGTATGCTTTGTTACGAACACTACGAACGTCGTTATGTAGTTTGTACGTTCGTGCTTCGCAGAACTATAAATCTCACAACGGGCTTTATTCATTTGCAAAATTAAATTAAAATTTAACAGTCACTTCTCGAAAATATAATCAGATATTTTATTTGTACTACGATATTTCAATTAACCCTCCTTAATTTTCCATGTCACAGTAATGTCACCGTAATTAAAACTCAGATTGAATTTTAAATCTTTCTCTCGAAGCTCCTTTACTGATGCGATTACGCTTATTAAATTAATTTCGTAACATAATAATGAAATTTTCAATCAAGTTAATATATACATATATATGTATAATTGAATCATGTCCCGTACCGCGCAAATCTTCTTTGGAACAGCGCGTGCACAGTAATTCCCGATGAGTATCGCTGCATCTGGTCGTTCTTTCATTGAAGCAGCTTCGCTCAGCCGATGTCGTACACCACCATGATTCGACGGATGCGTGCGGGGTATACCTGTTAATTACCGTTGACCAAACGTCACAAGCGACATGCCGATCGAGAGCGAGGGGGTTTACCTACCAAATTATACCCGTTCCTCCCACGGGTTGAGCTCGCACGCAAATCACTCGTACGTCGTCTTGCCAGCACGAACTCAGCACAATTCACCACGCTCTGAATTGCTGGTGCTGCCGACGCTACTGCTGCTGCAGCTGCTGGTGCTGCTGGTGCACGGTTCGTGCAGGAGCTAGCTGTAAATCAAGTGCAAGTGACTTCGAAGACTTGGCGGTCGCGTGAAGTTCGATTATCGTATCAATCTCCAAACGAGTTGAACGATTCATTTTATACAAATAATTAAGAAAAGTTATCTCCCAAGAACATGATAAAAAATACATCGCGGAAATATATCGTATTTTGTTATCATCAAATTATCGCAGAATTGCTGTTCTTGATTTTTGTCGATACTCGTATGTATGTAATACGCAAAAGCTTATTATACACGGAAATTTAAAACGCATTGACGTTCGCAAAACGAAAGCTTGATAGAAAGGATTACGGTTGAATCAAATGAATAGTTACCTCAGGAGAAATATTACTTTGCTAATCGACATTCAATTTCCCTCCCCTCCCGCGAAATAATCAGATACAAAATATCTCGAGTTACTTGCTTGAAGGGGAATTAAATAGAATCCTAGGTTCAATATCTTCAATATTATTTCAGTTCTTCAATATATTTCTCATATTTCACTTTAGTGCAATTAAATCCACTGATCGATATCATGTTGCTCTGATAGAATAACTATTCCGTAAGACATACTCAGCTTTCACAGTGGAAATTATATCACACTTATATCTGGATAGACACAAAAACTATCAGAGATAAATTATCTATAATTTCAATTTCTCCAGTCAATGAGCCAGAGCTCATTTTTTATTCGAATAAATTTTTAAGACAAACAGACAATAATATGTTTTATTCTCGCGTAGTAATATTTTCCATTTCTAAGATTATTTAGATGAAATTGATCTAGCTGAGATGAGGAGATGGCCAATCTTATAAAGTTCAAAGCTAAGAGCGAATATATTTTTCAAGGGCTTTGAGTGGAGAACAGGTGGCGACCGGCTTGCCTTGAACACCGGACGAAAAATTGCACCTGTTCTCTCGAGTTTCGTGATATTTTTATTCTTGCCGAAATCAGGAACGAGATGAATTCGGCCGTGAGAACTTTTTTCGAGAGAATGCTCGACATAATAATTTTCGGTCCCTTTAATTTTCGTATCCTTACCTCTACGGCTTTTTAAGCGTGTTAAGAGCAAATGAAAATTACATCGCGCCGCTAATTATGCATTGTCATAAATAATGAGTAAGCAATAATAATCAAGATATTGCGATAAACAATGGCAATTATGATTTCATTACGTAGAAAATCTATTGTAAAGAGCAAAAGTACTCACAGCTCGGCGAGCTCGTGCACTTCTTATTAAAACTACGCTACTAATTACCATGATATCGCATCTTACCTACAACGAGAGCTTTTCTCCGCAAAGCTCCAAAGATAATCTTCTTGCGTGCTGAGAAGCGTATCCGCCAGATAAGAGAATCTTGTATACCGTTGGATTAAATCGCCTCAGAAGCAATAAATCTTGTTATTGTAGCAGCCTGAAACATATGACTTCCGCGCGCACATGTCTCGGATCAAGAGTCAAGCCGAGTGTTGTAATCGGAGTCGGTAAAAATACAAAGTTACATTGACAGTTATCGTTCATTCTCCTTTTTTAAAACATTCATAAATAAACAGTCGAACTAAAATATCAGTGATGTTTAATGTGATGTATAATATGACCGACGACCCGATATTTTTGTGTTTATCCAAGAGAAACAGCATACACAAGTTCTGAGGGAACTCTCGCATCTCCAATATTGTGGAGACTGCGCGAAACTGTTCTGAAAGTACACGAAGTTAAAATACATTTCCGAAATCGGATGATTCGTGTCCGAAGTTACGACCATTGTGCACAGTCGGATATTTTCTCGGTGTTAAGCTGCAAGCCAATCCGCAATTAATATCTACCCGAACGACGTCCATTGTTTAGACGAGAGTAATGCTCGTCGCAATGGCCAGGTAAGGAAGTCTGGTTTCACCGATCCAGACAATGGCGCAGCGTGGGACCGCGACGGTATGAACTGTATAATATTATCGTAAAACACCCGTTACCGGTGTATCGTCGACGTTCATTAAATCATGAAGGTATCGATCGCGATGTACTGTCGCGTAGTGGCATTATCGCTATCGTTCTATTTTGTATCCATTTCATCGTTACTCGCATTACGCGTTTCCACGACTCGTTGCAGATCACGCTTTTAATGATGATAATGCTTCCGACTTTGTATCGTTTTATACATGTAGTATATTTATGTTATTTACACTCTTTTTGAGTGCGGCTTCGTACGTCTCTGAAGCAAAATGTCACTCAATATAATAGTTTATCAGTCTTTGAGAACAACGTGTGGCGAAAGGTTTGTGCGATTTGCGGGGAAACTTTTATGCGATTAATACCTGCTTAGCGAGTTTTGTCTTGTCATGTGCGTTCATGTGCGTTCAGAATAGAATTTTTATGTACATTTTACGATTATATGTATATAAAAATTCTATTCTGACGCACATGATAAGACAGTAGATTTGAAATCACCTGCATTTTGTGCATTAATTGTTAATTGTATATCTCATGTTATTCAAGTCAGAAATTACATCTGTAAAAGTTCTAATATGAAAAAACATGTATATAATAATTTTTAAAATAATAAATAATTATTAATTAAATAAGATTGCATTTTCATAAGTATTGTATTTAATAACACATTTTTATTTTACCTTATTATTTAACTGTATCATTTGTATCATTAAAAATTTTACATTAGATGACGTTATTTTTTACAAACGTTTCAAAAAAATTGGTAGCGTCACTAAAAACGGTCACTAAAAACTGTCAACTCATAACGGTCGATGTATCAATATTGACAAGCTTACTTTTACATTTTTAATTCAATATTCGTGTTTGTACAAAAAAACAGGCAACCTTCGACCTTATAAAACCTGCATGAAACTATCACAAGTGAAAAGAAATACGTTTACAATCGTTTAATACAACGATCGTGTAAAGTAATTCGTGACTTCGAAATGAATATCATTCGGTTAGATTTGCCTTTGCGGATTCGAGCAAATCGTTCGCACGGGGGTCGTGACCATTAATTGTTCAAAAAGCAGGTAATGACTCGGTCTTCCGTGCTCGTTGAAGGTGCTCCGATTGTATGCAAATTGCAACTGCATTAATATGCCAGCGTTAGAAATCGGCGGACGCTAAATTCCTCTAGGCTTACGAATCTTACGTAAGTGAGAACAGCCAGCTTTTGAGAGCAGCGCACGGTTGGTGGCTCTCCGTCCTCGGCGCCGTTGTTGCCGGTGGTTTTCATTTCATTCTTAACGATAACGGTCGAACAAAGAGCCGGGGCACCGGACGAAACAGGCACTAGGGTTCAGCAACGTCGAACGCCCGAAGCTAGTATCGATAAGTGGTACAGCGCGGGCGGTACAGCCGGAGAATGGTTTGGCTATATGCATGGCTGTACGCAAGGGTCTCTCTTTATAGCGGCTGATTGCAAAAGAGGAAGGGTGCGCAGCTAAAAGACGAAAGATAGAGACGGGAGCTTCGTATGTAGGCGGAAAAATGGCGCGGCTTGTTACTCGAGGAGGATCGCGAATAGTTGATCGCTCATGTGTGTGCCGATGCGATGGCTCGAGGCTCGTATTCCGCTATACGTTTCATATACTCTGTATACTTCGAAAGAGTACAGAGTACAGAGTGAACCAATTAAAAGGCATTAGCACACACGACAATTAGCTGGATATCCCATATTTTGAACGACAGCCGAGAGATAAATAAAATAAAATAAATTAATAAAATAAAATAAGATAAAAAACGTGTGTATGAGAACGTTCATGTTAATACAAGTCTCTCTCGTTGAAATGCGCAAGTTAAGAGCCCACCTGTTAAAAAGACTTTCAAGGGAAGACATGATTCGTTTATTTTGCACTTTAATATCAAGTAAAACCGTTAGAAACTGGCATTTCCGGCGATATCGACGCAATATCTCAGGGATCGCTCTGTCTGCTCGATAAATTCTAACTGACACGCGAAGGGAAGAAAGAAGAAACCACGAAATATTCGAATTTATCGCAAGCACTTATTGGCCACGGGTTCTCTCATATTTTCTCATTTGCCGTTCTTCTACATAATTCACGCCTTACTCTAGTACACATTTAAAGAGCGTTTAAGAATACTTATTCATAGTCGACTGCTCACACGCCGAGCGAACGGTTAATGTATTCCACAGGCAATCATTAGCGGTGTCTTGTTATATGTAAATCACCGTTCTCCCAGCGGAGATGGATCACTTGGATCAATCTGTATCGAGCCTTCGAAAACGAATTTTGGATGGACTTGATGTATACTTTTATAGCAATTTCTCAATACAGTACTTCGTCAAATACTCAACGCAGAATTATAAATTAAACGTTGAAAGAAATTGTATTAATTTTAACAGATATCACATATTCCAAACGATCCACACAAATTTTTGTATTAATTTAACATAATATTAATAGTATTAGTGTTAAATGTTAAATGACACTAATGTGTTTATATTTTAATATTTTAAATATTCAATGTAATTTTTTTTCTAAGTCTTTTTTCTAGGACTTGCAAAATTTCGGTTTGGCATAGCTTCTCTTGTTATTCTGCGCTTCTTTACTTATGTTTACATGTATTTCTGTTTTTTTCTTTCTTTTTTGTTACTGAACTCTTGTTACTGAAGAAGGTTTTGTAAGCCGAAATGTTTAACATTTGTTAGGCTACATTATTAAACTTTGTATGTGTATTGACCGGTTTGTATTCTTGACCTATTATTATGATTTACTTAATATTTTAACACAAAATAAATGCAAACTTCCAAGTAATTTGAAATAAATTTTGTGTAAAAAATTAACATAAATATTTTTAATGTTAGAATTTAAAAAAAAGATTATTAGTAACAAATGACGGTTTGTAATCACTCTCACTTATAGAATAAAGTAAATATATTTTTGTAAATTTTTACAGATAAATCTTGTCACCAATAATACGGAATATATCTGTTGTGTAAAATGAAAAATATATGTATATTATGTTATTTTTACACTTTTTTCAGTTGTTTCAATTATTTAACACTTGAGTTCAATTAGCACAACAGCAATATATTAAATTAATACATGAACGTGTTAAATATTTAACATAAAAATATTAAACCGACATATTTTTTTAACAAGAAAGCACAAATTTTCCAACTGTGCTCAAGATACTTTTATAAAAATGCTACGAACTTTCCAAATTAGATCTGGGCTGCGAAGAGAGATTAGCAGAAACGAAGACGCAGCACAAAAACTTTTCGAGCGATTGCAAGATCGATCTGACTCAGGACTGTAGTTCCACAGTGTTTCCGTCTCACACAAGACACGCGTCGTGTAACATTCATTCGCGATCTGAAGAAGCTCGTGTATATGATGCTTAATACATCGGGAATGACACTTTCTCGCGCGATAGGATAATATACGCGATAGTATCGCGTCCCTCGTAAAAGCAGAATGAAACGAGGAAGCGCAGGGGAGAAACTGCTACGTAGTCGGAGCGGCGGAAGTTACCGTGAGCTACCTGACACCCGCCTCGGAGTTTGCGGCAAACTAATTTCGTAAACCTCCCGATAAGCGACGCATTTAATCGATGCCGCCCGCGAAATGAACCTATCGCTTGGATTTTACGGCATGACACTTAAATCCGTGAGGACGGGATAAGAGCCCGTCCCTCATTTGCACGCCATCTTATAAAAGATTTCGATGTCCATTGCGATGCTTAACGCTATTAATACGCGAGCATTTATAGGAAAATTGACCCACTTTCAAGCTGGACAAGGAAATCTATCTATAAATATAATACAACCGAACATAAATAAGTTCACTCGCAAATAGTCGAAAAAGGTAAAGTTATAGATTAAAATATTTCAAACGTAAAGATTATATTTAGAATATTCAAACGCAGACTCTTCTCAAGTTCGAATTATGTTTATGAGCAATACGCGAGTTTTCCTACTGATATGAAATACGAAAACTTTCTAATATACCGATGCAGTTTCGATTATTGAACTATGAACTATGAAAAACAGAACTCAGATTGTATTTATATTTAGAGGTAAATATCATCTGAATTTTTTATTTGAATTGATTACAAACATGACGAATACGTCAGAAATCAGAAATATCAAATTGACTCTGTTGAACTGTGTCTATCTATTGAACCATATCGTGTCTTAAAACTGGTTTTACTGAGTTCTTCAACAGAAATGCAACTATAAATAGGGGTCTTAGATAAATAGTAGAAAACACGATTTCTCTTGTCAAGATGTGGAGTGTAAAAGTCATTGGTATGTGTGTATCTGTTATAATACACAAGTTATAATACACAAATTACGCTGAGCAATTGGGCTGCATTTGACCGTGACGAAAACAAGCCGTAAGCGTCAATCCTCAGACGAATAAGACCGTACAACTAATTCTGCGATTGACGCTTTTCTGTCACATAGCTACAGCATATTGTGTGGCATGTTTATCATCACATTGAATATTTACACACATTGAATATTACACACTCCTATTAGCAGAGTTGTTATTCTCATAGAGCAAAGAAAATTGATAAAAGATGCTGACTGCACACACGACATAAAAATGGCGTAAATTTTACATGGATGCGCTACACTATCTACTTAAAAAACATGTTACGTAAATAAGACTCTAAATAAGATTGTTACGTAAATTAGACTCATACTTATCACGATAAAGATAATCCCCTCTTTCACGTAAATCGCATGGTTTATATAGAAGGAGCAGTATATACACGAGAAGTACAATTTTTCAGATACGTGCTGATCGTCAGCAACGAGATTTTTAAAAATATTAATTCGGAGACGCTGTAAAAGTGAAAATACGTAAAGATGGATCTTAAACTACGTTTACTTTTTCTATTTGCTATCGTCGGTATATTAACGCATGAGATCGTAGCCAGGTCTGATCAACCACCACGTAAGCATTCTTCTTTGTACACATTGAACGTAGCATTGGCTATATCTTAATTATAACTTGAATTTTGTTAAAATCTTGCATAGATCTAAATTAAATAGAACAAAATTGAAGTTTAATTTATTAATTTATTAAACTTCCAATATATTAATTTTATCAACATCACGATGAGAACGTTGACAAAGAGATTTCGCTACATAATTTAATGCAATTTTATATTTGTTTTACAGTTTGCCAATTGCCCGTGGAAACTGGTAATTGCAGAGCATATATAACAAGATACGCGTTCAATTCAACTTCAGGAAAATGTCAACGATTCATATATACTGGCTGTGGTGCAAACGAAAACAATTTCAAGAGTATGTCTAAGTGCGAAGAGACATGTAAAGAAGTATAATAATAAATAAACCAATGCTGAACAAGAGATCCTATGAAGATTTAATAAGAATTTATTATACGTTTTATTTTTAAACTTTTATTTTTTAATAAAAGTTACAGTAATTTTTATTGTAACTTTTATAATATAATTAAATATAGTGAATTAATAAATATGGTAAACAAGAGAAAATTGATGATTTGTCATTTCTTCTTCCTTTTTTTTCTTTATCTTTTCTTATCTCCTTCTCTCTTTTTCCTGTGATATTAAAAATATAAAGTGTGAAGAATATGATTGAAATGATTTCAAAGATATAACTTTTAGTGTTAGATATACTATAACTTTACTACACTATTACTTTACTTGTTATTAATAAATTTGTTGCAAATATGTGATTTTTGCATATTTTGTTTTGTACCTAAATATATTTTCATATTTAGATTTTTTCTTCTTTGTTTCATTATTCTGATATTTAGATTTTTTTCTTTGTTTTATTATTGTTTCATTATATACTAATGCATTTAAAATGTGTAAAATAAAATGAAGAAAGTAATCAAAAGTGAATATCAAATAAGTATTAAATATTATTCCATTTAGATGTTGAATATTTCATTTTGATGCCGCAAAATCACGTTGTCACAATCGATGGCCATCATTACTTCTTTTGATAGAAAGGTATTAGGTTCCATCAGTGCACGCTTGATCGCTTCCGGCCCTTTCAATTTACAGCGGCAAAGACGATCACTTTGTGATCTGCATAACTTAGAATAACTTCCTGCATGAACGAGATAGATAGATACTATAAAGGAAGTTGCTGTAAGTTATGTAGTGAGGACAACTTGCTACATATATCGCTTAGCAATTTAATCACGAAGAAAACATCAGCGTAATATATGAGAGATAATGAAGAATATAACGGAAAAAGAGTTATGCATTTATTTGCAGAATAAGCTGATCCATCACATTTTGCATTATAAGCGAGATTTAATAAATTATGTATCCATAATAAAATTGTAATATATATATAGTCCATTGTTTATAAGAAAAACCACATAATATAAATTACAGTAATACATACACATAATATAAAGGACCCCGCACAGTTCTTATGGAAAAAGCTTTCAGTCAAATTGACTGAAACTGTGGGAAAATGTTTGTCATGCTGATCAAAAGTCCCCATAGGCACAACACCGTTAGGACCCACAGTTTCCGAGTTATGGGACCTAGAAGCCCCAGATTTCTAGAAACATAAACTCAACGGGAGATACTGGAAACAATACTAATCTCATGAAGAATGGAGAAATGGTAATATAGCTTGCATCTGTGGGTGAAGGGTTTCATAAACATGAGAGGACACTATATTAATATTTATAAATATACATATAATCGTATATATATGAATATGTAATGTCGCTACTCACACAAACCATATACTGCTCGCATTCTCAGATCTCTTTCTTTGCACTAGCAACACGCGCGTGTGTGTGTGTGCGCGCGCGCGCGTGTGTCAGTGAAATGAGTAAAATGAGTGGAATAAATGAGTAAAATGAGTGGAATGAGTGGAGTGAGTGAGTGGCGTGAGTGAGTATGAGTATGAGTTAGAGTTAGAGTTAGAGTATGAGTATGAGTATAAGTATGAGTATGAGTAGTACACTTAAATAAATTTTCAATACTTTTTCTAAGGAGAGTGTGTAATCAGGAACAGACTGAAGAAAATTCTTAAAAGTACATGTTACCTTTTCTAGTATTGGCTATTATAAGTGAAGGGGAAAGAATGGCAACTTTATAACATATACTAATGTTTTACTTTTTTGGAAAAAGAGGACATGTACATCCACAAGTTGCCTATTGTATTCCATACAAGGATAAGCCATACATTTATTTTTTATTTTTAAAAAATTATTAATCTAGTAAGAGATAGTTTACTTACTTAATAATTCTTTATTTTTATTTTACAAAAAATATATGCAATAATTTGAAAAAAAATTACTTAAACAATTAAAAAAAAACAAAACCGGTTCCTTCTATAGCTTCGATTTAATATCTTCCCATTGTTCATCACTTTGATTTCTTTAAAGTATGTGACGCGTATTTTGAAAAAAATATTTGTTTTTCTAGAATTTACATTTGTTATAATATCTTAAAGTAATCTAAAAAGCGTCTTATATAATATCAAAGACGCTTTATGGAATTATCAAGAAGACATCTGTAATATGATGTTTTTTATGATTGTCTGTAATATGATATCTTTTGTGTGTATGTGTGTGTGTGTGTGTATGTGTGTGTGTTGTGTGTGGTTATTTTTAATTGTCTTTAGAAATTAAGATGTCTTTAAAATGTCTTAATTAGAATCGCCTTCAAATATGTACGTGTAATTTGATCGGTAAAAGACATTTGTCATTTATGATCATCTTTAATATGATGCCTTTTTCAATTGTCTTTAGTAATATATATTCTATAATATATATTTTATTTTGTCATAAACAAAAAAATAATTCGCATTAGTTTATATTGATCTGTAGATTTTTATCATCAGAGTCGTTATTCATCCATTTATTATAAAATTTATGTGATGGTTTGACAGTTCGATATGTATTATATTTTATGTATAAAGTTAATATTCATGTCTTTTATCCTGCTATTATTTAATACAATTAATTAATAATTCACGTATAAACACAATAAGATAATAAAGATAATAAAGAATAATACAATTACGACAACAATTCACATGCAGACAACTCATATGCAAAATTATCAGGTCCGAGAATAAAATTGAAAACACTACTGTGCAATGTGACATGAAACGTACGAATTTCAGATAGTTGATTGGACCTTGATTGAACACTTTTCATTTAAAAACTATATTATAGGTACTTGATATTTCGGTATTAAAATTTACACACACACACACACACACACACACACACACACACACACACACACACACACACAGAAGAATTTGCTATTAAGAGGTTAGACCACTCTAGAGCGGAAAAAAACAAATTTTGAGAATTTTTTTTAGCGAAATGATCAAATAAATCGTAATTCTGTAAACGAGCTTTTATTATACCACTAATAAACTATAAAAAATAAATTTTTTGTAATGATTAGCAACAAAATGACGGCTGTACAAAATTTCTTCTTTTTTTGGGAAGGATAAAGGGCGGACCAGTATCTCCGGCAATTTTTGATCTAGAACAAAAAACCAAAAATTTCTTGATTATATATGAGAACAGTTAGAGAACATCATAGGATTTTTTCAATATATTGCATAATTCATTTGTTATAAACAATTTTCCGACAATTTTTTTACCAAAATTTTGAACTTTTTTTTCAAAATCGCGCCATTTTCGCAAAAATCAATACTTCGGAAAAATCTTACGATATTCTCTAGCTGTTCTCATATATAATCGAAAAATTTTTGGTTTTTTGTTCTAGGTCAACAATTACCGGAGATACTGGTCCACCCGTTTACTCCTCCTCTTGTACAGCCGCCATTTTGTTGTTAATCATACAAAAAAATTATTTTTTATAGTTCATTAGTGGTATAATAAAAGCTCGTTTACAGAATTTCAATTCATTTAATTATTTCGCTAAAGAAATTCCCAAAATTTGCTTTTTTTCCGCTCTAGAGGGGTTTAATGGGTGACATGTAAATATCATTAATTTAACATTACATACAAAATCATGATATCGATCAATACCCTGATGGGAAACATTTTGTTTCAAATCACACTATCGATGAAAAATGAAATAAAAGTTATTGAAAAATTTTTAATACATCTCAAAGTAAATCATAATTTTCCTTATGAAATTTGGTATAATATTATAAGGAAAATTAAGATTTACTTTAAGATATATAAAAATTTTATTAAAAAATGTACTAAACTATACTACCCAGATAGCACAGAGAATTCGAAAAGAATTCTTTTTTGGTCCCCGATTTACAAAATGAATTCTTTTTCCATCCCATTTCTGTTCTAAAAGTATTCTTCAGCATTCCAAAAGACTTCACTTTTATGTCACCATTTGTGAGTTCTTTTTTAGATTCAAAAAGGATTCCTTAATTCCAAAAGAAATCAAAATATATACTTTTATGGAATCCTTTTTCTAACTATAAAAAGGAATTCTTTTTTAGTTCATTTCGAACAGATTACGCGAATTCGAAAAGAACTCAAGAAAGTGAATTCTTTTTGAAATCAAAAGGATCAGTTGTGCTATCTGGGTAACATACAATACTATATTATAAAATATAAAAAAAGTTAAAGTATACTGTGGAAAAATAATAAAAAGATTACGAAACGTTAGATATCTCGTGAAATTTACTGAATTTAACTAAAACCTTTATAACTATGTTACTTTCTAATAAAAAATTGCTGAAATATCAATTTCAAATAAAATTTTTACTGAAACATTTATGAAATAAAACGAGATCAACTGAGAGAGAAACTTTCCAATACATTTCATTATATTTTTATTAGTAAAATATACTTCTATATCTTCGTTTACGTCACAATTGCACTTCGTTACCCGTAGTGCCCGCTCTTTGGCTCGCAATTTCTCATGGTAACGTAACATTCGCCGAGAGGGCGCCAGCGCACAGACGAAGCTTTCGCACGCGCACACTGCCATGTATATCGTAACTCCCTAGACACTTGGTTGGTGGTGTTGGCGATCGAAGCGCCCGTATTTCGCGTACCGAGCTCCGCGAGCTGAGGAAGTCGTTTAAACCGTTTATGATTTGACACAGCAGGATCGTGGGTCCGAAGGTGCAGCCTCGATTAAATTGTTTCGCGTTCAGACATTGCTGATCTGGGATATCATATTGCAAGGTACGGACCGCCGCGCGGTGCCGCCCGTGAACCTCGTAGACGACGTTCTCGGCTTGCTCTCGGGGGCACATAACCCCCCTCGATTCCCTGCTAGTAAACTTTATTTAATAAACAACGAATTCTGCTGTCCCGCGTCATTCTCCCACGGTGCTTCCGCTCGCGCGTCTACCCGCGTGCGGCCCGCGTTTCATCCTCACGCGACGTCCACTGTGATGAACTGTTGTTGTTTACTCGCGATCCATAACCTGCCTGCCTGCCTGCAACTGAGTGACTGAGGCTCCAAGTGCTAGCTGTTTATTTCTGTGAAATGTAGCCCTTGTACGATGCAGACGACACTCGAGGGTTTTCTTGGTCACTAACGTTTGCAGGCGTCGTTTAAGCTGTTGTTTCACCGATTATTCGCAAATTTCCAGTGATATGAAGAAGGAAAGGCCGTGACAGAGGGAATTTGAAGACAAGAGTAGCCCCGGTGAATGCAGGAACATGCCTTCAGCTACCGGTATGTGAAATGTATATTTTATTTTTATTTGCAACGTAAATAAATGTAGTAATTATTGTACATGTGATATTTCTATGATAACGCTGTAAGGATTAAGAGTTGTATGTACTGATACTGGATCAGGAACATTGAAAGTGAAATCTACATACATGTATCCAGTTGATAAATAAAGGACGTACGCATTACAGGAATACAGAAGCAAAGCAAATAAAGGGCAAGTTCCAAGTGGATGAAAGTATAGATGCAATAAAGGAGATAAAAGTCACGTACGATAATGTGTTAGTACGCATGAAACTATTGACAAACACGCATTCCTACTGTCAGTCAAAGAAGATGTGCCTTTTTGCAAAATTTGTGAAGAATGCATATCTGTTGGAAGCTGCACTTCGAAAAACTTATTTAACATTTAAAAAATTGACGGTTAAATAATTGATTAAGAACCATGTAATTACATTACGAATAAAGAAATTGTTTTTTGGGGGATATGCATATATAATTGCATAGATTGTATGAATATTTATTTCTGAAAGCTTTCAAAGAGACTTTTATCTTTAAAAATTTCACTTTCATGTTCCTGTTATTCAAATTATTATAATTCATAAATCTAAATTTATACATTCTATACATTTTGTCAGAATATTAAGATATTCTGATATAAGTTAAACAAGTAAAGAGAAGCTGAAAACTGAATATCTTTATATTTGTCGCGCATAATTTATGTCATACATATTAATTGTTTAATGAGATTACTTGATTGTGAAAAATTTTTAGGCGGGACCAACCAACTAGGGCAACAGAAGGGAGGGGGGACTATGCCTAGTAATGAAGAATGTGGAATCAGAGATGTATGGGGACACAATCTAGAAGAGGAGTTTCGCACAATTCGTCAAGTCGTGCAACAATATCAATATATTGCAATGGATACAGAATTTCCGGGTGTTGTAGCTAGGCCTATTGGTAAGAATGCATATTTAAGAGTCTTGAAATATGTCGCTTCTGAAAACACATACAAATTGCAAATTTTTTATTTGGAACAGGAGAATTCAGAACTAATGCCGACTATCAATACCAACTCTTACGTTGTAATGTAGATCTTTTGCGAATAATTCAACTTGGTCTCACATTCCTTGATGAGTCGGGGAATACACCAGGCGGTAGCTATACAACATGGCAGTTTAATTTTAAATTCAACTTACAGTAAGTTCAGTTTACTAACATTAAAATCTATCCCTTAATCTTAAGATAATTATGTCAACATTTTTTTACTTTTTTTTTAAATAACTGGGTAATAAGATATGTACATTTTGTTGTTGCTAGTGAAGACATGTATGCACAGGATAGTATAGATATGCTACAAAATAGTGGTATACAGTTCAAGAAACATGAAGAGGAGGGCATTGATCCTTTAGAGTTTGCTGAATTATTAATGACATCGGGAATTGTTCTTGTTGATGACATAAAATGGCTATCCTTTCATTCTGGCTACGACTTTGGTTACTTACTGAAACTTCTGACAGATCAAAAATTGCCACATGAGGAAAGTGAATTTTTCGAACTTCTTAGGATATACTTTCCGACGATATATGATGTAAAAGTGAGTTGTTTTTTAAAAAAAGTAAAACTAAAAATATATAAAATATAAAACGTTTCGTTTTTGTGTTACAGTACTTAATGAAATCGTGCAAGAATCTGAAAGGTGGCTTACAAGAAGTGGCAGAACAACTGGAAATTCAACGAGTAGGTCCTCAGCATCAAGCCGGGTCCGATTCCCTTCTTACTGGGATGGTCTTTTTTAAAATGCGAGAAGTAAGTTATTTTATTTAACAAGATGTAATTTAATAAATAATCAATTATAAAAATGGTAATATGTGCTACGTTTATATGCAGAAATTTAATTTGCTTTCGATTTTTGTTTCAGATGTTTTTCGAAGATAATATTGATGATGTAAAGTACTGTGGACACCTATACGGTTTGGGAACATCATTTGTCATGAATGGATCTAGCGGATATATGGACAGTAACGGAGATAATGCCTCGACGTCGTAATATTAAAGAATCAACCGTAACAGAGAGATTATTTCATTACAAATAAAATGTTATAAAAAAATCTTTTCACTTAATGATGAAGTGTATGGTTCATATCCGCAATATTATATTGACATCATTGCTGTAGGTTCCACAGGAAAGGCAATTTAGACACATCTCTTTAAAATCTCTCATTTTTAAAAAATTTTTTTGAATTCTTTCTGTGACTTGTAGATTTTCTTCTGTGATATATACTATCAATCGAAAAGATTTACACCGAACAGCATGAAAAAGTGTAATATAATTTTTTTTGTAAACATTTGGACAATATTGATATATAAGATACCGTCGCAGTACAAAAATTCCATAATTTCCCCTATTTTTAAGATCCTTACAGTATACATAATTACTTGAATAATGCATAAAAAAGATGAGAAAGTTGCTTAACATACTCAAACCAGACATAATTTACAGCTAAATGTATTAGTAATGTTCGCTGCATACGTTTACAAAAATATTTCACGGTCACTGATTTTTTTATTGTTGCAAACATGAAACAGACATATATCTAATTATTGTATTATACGATCAATAATATAATGAAAAAAAGACTTATCAGTGAAATGATCCATATTAAGTTTCAACAATACAGCATAAATTCACATAAAGACACTGATTTGTTAGACAATGCATATAACAACATATTGGATAGTCTAGCAAAGCTCCCCTCTACCAACAATTTGAAGCGACACTAACGGTAATAAACATAACTTTTCTTTTTGTTTGTCACCAACGATCAGATTTGCTCTTTCTGTCACACGTGTCGGTCACGTCATCAGTAATTTTTATTGTTAATTTGTATCATCTATTGTGGATTGCGCTTTTTATTCTGTAAGTACCACAAATAACATGACATTGTAACGTATATTGCATTATACTCACGTTGTTATACCGTTACAGTACATAAATCTTACGTCAAACTCGGGTTATATATGTAGATTACGTCCGATCATACATATTATGACACCACATCCGTTGATCCCTTCGAGGACTTGGACTATGACTACACCTTTTTACTGTTGGACCAGCATATTCTCGCTACCCAATGATGAATAATTGTCACGTTCGATTTTTTTACCGCTTGACCATAATATTTTATGTTGTTGTTTTTGTGTTCTTTCGTATAATTTCTGATGGATAAAAAATTTTTGTATCGGGACGTATTAAGTACATGCGAATGTTCTAGTATTAACTTGTAAGATCGACAAAGGCCGCGTTCCAATATTCACTGCCAATATTCAGTACTGAAAATCTATAATATACGTGACGTAAACTATAGATTTTTAGTACTGGCAGTGAATATCGGAACGTAACCAAATTGTCACTCATTATGTAAACGACGCGCATATTGTATTGTTTTTATTGCTGATGAAGACCCCGTGTGATCGAAAAATTCGAGTGATTTTTCGATGGATTTCATTGTATTTGGTGATCGTGCAATGAGAAATTTAAAAAATTATTTTTATTTTTATTGTGTCATCTATGTTTGCTCGTTTTTTATATACATTGGCCTTTTGTGTTCGTATGTTTTTAATATAATAAAAAGATATATTTCTCTTGAATATTATAAAAAAATTCATGACCGTTGTAGTGTAATATAAACTCATCGAACATTATTGATGCTACACTACGCAGACCGTATCTATTACTGTTGATATGTATATTTATTCTATGATGCATTTGTAGCGTGGTACATTTTAAACAAGAAAATTTCGTATATGTATATATACGATATATATATTTACATTTTAAAAAACTGCAATGAAGAAAATACATTGTTTTTAGGTTGTCGCGTGTTTAGATTGAACTATATAAGATATTAATATAAGAGCATCATACATTTTTATTATGCATATAACGGACACCGTAAATGATGCGTGTAAAAAAAGTAGTACGATTTTAAAGATGAAGTAGCCTTCATATACCTAATATTTGCTATATATACTGCACGTGTTTTATTGTAAAACCTGTCGTCCACAATGGAAGAATGGAAGAGAGAAAAAGATTTTGGTACATTTTCGAACTAATCGTACTAAAAATATCTGCTTTGTAAATATGACAGTTGCAAAAGTCGAATAAATAATTTGCCTCTAAAACGACGAATTTTTATGTATGTTACGACTACAAGTTGTAAACAACTCGATCGTTTAAATCTATCGATAAAATACATTTTTTCGTGAATGGAAACGCCCTTCTCATAAGTAGAACGTAGGAGTTCTTACTTTCCCGTTCATTCTACGTATCCACCTGTAGTAGAGATAAATGTTATCATACTAGAGCCGATGATATCAGTGTACTCGTTATCGCGACCTGTTACCCGAATCCAACGAGTTCAGTCTCATCGTGCGTATTAAAGTAATTAGTTGGTGGGAACAGCACTGCTTCACGAAAATGCAACCTCGAGCGTGGAAAAAGCTCGATTGCATTTTCACATCGAAATGGATTCTTCTCGTCTGTCTCCTTTCGTTAATATCACGTGGCATTATCGCGCAAAATGAAAGCGAGACGTTTGAAAGTGCATTCGGATTGAATTTACCTGAATCTATCGAGAATGAAGTACGGAGGAGAGCGCCAGTTTGCCGCTGCAAACGAAAGAGGAGCTCGAAGATTTCGCTGTGGAGGAGAAAGATTTAACTCCTGTTGAGAAGAGAGACGACATGGTAAATCCGGTGCAAGTTTTGCAGGAGGTTGAAAATGCTTTCTCAGCGAAAGGCAAGATTGGGGTGGATTCGTTCTCTGGTCCAAAAGTTTCCGATAGAATGCCGAAAGAAAAGACTGGAAAATATGTAAGATACGGTGAGTAATCCGTTATCAGTGGGCGTGACCACTGTTTCGCAATGAATAATATTGAGCAGCGAGTAATGGGACTTATTTTTTATCAATTTTCCTTTTTCGCGAAACGATTGCGTTTTTTCTTTGAAGTACCCTTATTTCCCGAGATGGCAATTAAAAATAATCCAATCCGATACGAGTCGCATTTCCAAGTTCTCACTAGTATTTTTTACCTCGTATACGATAGAAGACAATCCCTATCGCTGCTTATCACACGGTGTGTTTATCAGTTACTTACTTTAACATGAATCGGGGATGATTCATTGGATGAGACGAGCCATTTTGATGCATCATGAACTCATGTGGAATTAATAAATAACTTTAATCGTAACTTTAATCATTATATGTGGATTATGGATTTTGCATTTATTCTTAACATCGCAACGATAAGGAATTATTATTTATTGCGTGCATACGATTGTTTTTACTTACATAGAAATATAGAACATTTAATTGTGCAATAATATTGTGAAATAAATTTATCTTAATCATTTTTTAAATAACAATGAATTTGACCATTTTCCTCTTTCGGTTACACACTTACAGATTCGAATTTACCTGACGCCTATAGGTACGCGCCTCGCCCGGACGACAATCCACCTTTTTATCAAATAACAGATACCAGGTTGAAAGAGATTCGATCTGAATTTATGTACTGGTACTTCGACAAGGGTGGTAACGATGAAATGGGCGATTATCAATCAGCTCTACAAACGACAAATTTGCAGATCCATAAAAATCTGAATTTTCAATTGCCTTTCTTCGGCTTTAGATTCAACTACACGAGAGTACGATTGCTTACTTTTATAATTATCTATACACGCGGAAAAAAAAGATTAGCTACTATAGCAAAACTTCTTCTAAGCTTCTATAACAAAAGGTTTTGCTAAAATATTGACAAAGATTTGCTGCTATTGCAAAATTATAGCTCTCACTGCAAATAATAGTTAACTGTCCATATTTTATGAATAGATTTGCTATAGTAGCTAATCTTTTCCGTGTTAAAACTTAATATTTTAAAATTAACGTATTAAAACTTAATATCTGCATACGTTACTATATATAGAATAAGTACTTATTCTATATATTCTATATATAAGTACTTATTCTATATATTCTATATAATTATATTTAATTTTTGATAGTATTATAGACTTATTTTATATAGTATGCAGATATTAAGTTTTAATATACGTTAATTTTAAAATATTTAATATATGTTAATTTCAAAAAAATCTTGATTTATTATTCTTTATTCGAATACCCAGTGGCTATCCAAATGTTTTATTATTTCGAAGGATCTTAACGATAAATAAAAATTTGTTCCAAACATACTTAAATAACATACTTAAATAAGATGTTGCGTAATGTTTTAGCTAACTGTTAATGGATACTTGGAGTTTAGCGATCCACCGGAGCATTTTACGTACCCTCTTGTCTTTCCCATTAAGGATTGGCCTAAAAAGAATGATCCTAGCTTTATCGGCATTTTCTTCAGTAAATGTCGCATAGGATTGTTAAGAGAAAACGATATCGATAGAAGGAAACCGGGGGTGTACTTTAGGTACGCATGTAGTTAGAAACTTAACACACCGTTTTGAACATTTTTATCAGTCTCGTGGATTTGCGAAAGTCGAAAAGATTTACGAAAAATAATTGTATCTTTCAGACTTGAGAGGGATTTGCAATCGAGAACCGATCAGTTTGGCGTAGAGATGCGAGAGCGCGTTATGTGGGACATTCGCGAGGGTGTTGTCGGTGCCGATTCATTCATACCCAAGCACGCCCTTATTGCAACCTGGAAGAATATGTCCTTCACAGGTGGTATTGACACGTCTCTTCATAAAACTAATACGTTCCAGCTAGTTTTAGCCACCGACGAGGTCTTCACTTACGCTATTTTTAATTATCTCAACATTCAATGGACGTCTCATACCGAAGCGGGCGGTGATACGACACTGGGCGAGAATGGAGTTCCTGCATATGTGAGCGATCATAGAATAATTGTCATATTCAATTTTACTTAATTCGATTTTTTAACTTGCACCTGAATAAAAAGTTCATCTGATAAAACATAAGTTTACTTGCAATTCATTCATTCTAGGTGGGATTTAATGGTGGAAATGGTACTCAGAGTTACGAGTATAAGCCTTATTCTCAAGCGACCACGATTCGCGATTTAACGAGTAGGGGATGGGCCAACGATTTCCCGGGACGGCACATTTTCAGGATAGACGAGAAAATAATGCTGGGCACTTGTAATAAAGACATAGGTAAGAGAGCGTCGTTTTTAACAATTATTATTGGATGACGATCCAAGAAATGACGATATTTACTGCGCGATGATGCACAGCCGGAGCTCATTTGCCGCTGGTTTTCGCGCCGGAATCCGGAAACATGTTGGGTGGCACCGTCGTCAACATCACTGGACCGTGTTTCAACGAGAGTCAGAAGATCAAATGCCGTTTTGAGAATGAAGTAGTGATGGGTACGGTAGTAAGTAAAAATCGCGCGATTTGCGTACAGCCGTTCTTGAAGTACGAAGGCTACATACGTTTCTATATCGCCATCGACAGTGGCACTTACGATTGGAAAGGAAAATATTTCGTTGGTAAGACTTCTTTTACTTTGCGATCGCTTTTATTTAATACTCGCATCTCTTCGATTATATTTAATTATATATGATAACGAAATCGAAATATATATTTCTGGAATTCATAAAATTGCAATTGACACTTCCGCTCGTAGAAACCCCGGCAACGGCAACAGAGAGAATTTTCTTCACTGATAAAGAGGCCGTTCACTTAAAGGATCCTGCAGAAATAAAAATCACATGGAACGCGTATAATTTAACTACCAATATAGGCGCGGGAATACAGATTTCGTTATGGGGATACAGGGAGACCAAGACAAGACCAGAGTTTGAATTCATAACAGTTTTGGAAGTTCGTACGAGATAAGCACTGAAATGGTAAGAAGATGGAATACTGATTAATTAATTTATTACATACATTTCAGAGGGGGCACACCAATATTGGTAATTACGTTATTAAACCAGCCAAATATCGAGACGCATACAACCCGTATCACCTGGACATGGTGTTTGGCTTCATCCAAATCAATTTGACCGAACCGCATCTGTATTCCGGACTATCGATAACACCGTAGGTCCCGCAGATAAAATAATTATTAGTAATTTATAGTGATTCGTTGTCCGGACTATCGATAACACCGTAGGTCCCGCAGATAAAATAATTAGATTGAGTGATTGAGATTGATGATTTTAATCTTTATGTAGGAGTTTGTGGAGCAGACCAATTCCGCTCGGTTGGTACTTTGGTCCTCAATGGGAACGGCAACTCGGGACGAAATGGGCTCAGAAACTCTGCGATAAATGGATTATGCATGATCGGTATTTGAAAAACTTTGCGGCTGAAGTAGCGCTTTGTCCTTGCATCCTGGATCACGCTTTGTACGACAAAGGTCGCTTCCTTCCGGATTACAATTGCGACAAGGATTCAAATATAGACTGCTATTATAATCAGTACGCGACTCACTGTGTAAGGACAGGGGCGCCCAAGTAAGTAATCTTCCGCTTTGGAGAGACAGTTTGTTTACTTATTTCTTACACATATTTATCTCGGATGACATTCATTTATTATAGATCATTGCCTTAATGTTTCAAAAAAGACAGCTTAATGATTAAAGTAATCCTTTTGTATTGTACACTTATTCGTATGTTGTTTCAGCATGGACGGTTCAGAGCAACAGTGTTGTTACGATAAAAACGGTTATCTGATGCTGACTTACGATCAACAATGGGGATCGCGACCGCATCGATCTCATAACTTGGGCTTCTTTCCGTGGAATGAGGCTAACAAGGTCCCGACTCTCTCACATTGGTGGCACGACGTGGTGCCTATGTATGCGTGTTGTCTCTGGCAAGAAGAACAGGCTGTTGGTTGCGAAACATTCCGATTCGAAAGGAGACCATCGCAGGATTGCATCGCCTATCAGTCACCGGGAGTGTCGGCAGTATTCGGCGATCCTCACTTTGTCACATTCGACGGCGCGGAGTACACCTTCAACGGCAAAGGCGAATTCGTTCTAGTACGAGTGAACGATATCAGAGATAAACTCGATGTACAAGGTAGATTTGAGCAAATGCCGAGGAACTTATACGGTCCAGTGATGGCGACGCATCTTACCTCGGTAGCAGGTGAGCTTTTGCTGTTCTACTACATGAACATTTTCTAACAGAACAACTTAACTGATTTCCAGTTACGCTCTTAAAATGGTCTCCAGTCTAATATTAATATTGTTATTATATTCACGGAAAAAAAAGATTTACAATACAGACAATACTTTAGCAAAACCTTTTGTTAAAGTTGACAAAGGTTTGGCTACTATTGCAAAATTATAGCTCTCGCTGCAAATAATAGTAATAATAATAATTAGCTATCCATATTTTACAAATAGTTCTGCTATAGTAGCTAATCTTTTTTTCCGTATTGATATAATCATAATCGATGCATTATATCTTCCAGTGAGAGGTAATAATTCCGCTACTATCGAGGTTCGTTTGAGACCTAAACATGCACAATGGCGATATCGGCTCGATGTCTTCGCGGATGGTCAAAGAGTATACTTTGATAGGCCATCTTTAAAATTCCAACATTTCCCCGGGGTCGTCGTTTACACTCCTACGTATATTTTGAATCAGAGTGAGGTCATTGTTATGCTCGACACTGGTGCTGGAGTGGAAGTCGTGGAGAACGAAGGATTCTTATCTGCTCGAACTTACTTACCATGGTCATATTTGGTAAGAAAAGAATGTTTCTCCCTATTATATCATATTTCGTATATTGAAATCAATATACGAATGTATACGCAAAATTTATACAAAATATTGTAACACACATCAAATATTCTAAATTTGTAATATTTGTTAAATGCAAGAAATAAGTTATAGAAAAAATATTATTCTTTCATTCTAGAATAAAACCAGAGGACTGTTTGGCATTTGGAATTTCGAACGCAACGATGATTTAACGAGTCCGCAGGGATATCAAGTCCCAATCACTAGCGTGAATAGTTCAAAAACTCTTCACGATGACTTCGCAATACAGTGGATGTTGGAAGATAAGGAGAGCAAACTGTTGGGAGCGGCTTTATTCCACAGAGAGTTCGGTAGAACGGCGAGCTATTATGCTAATCGCACGTTCCAGCCAGAATTTCGAAAATATCCGCGGGAGATGCTACCAGTAAATAGGTCGCACGACATAAATCGCGCGATTGATCTATGCGGCGAGTCGTATCAGTGTCAGTACGATTACGCTATGACGTTGAATCGAGATTTAGCGCACTTTACCCGAAATTATTACGATACCTATACCCAAATCAGTGCGTTGAATAAAAAAGAAAGTAAGTCTGTGTATAACTATTATAATTCAACTATTTTATTACAATTTACAAACTTAATAATCTAACATATTGAAAAACTTACAATTAGGTGCTAACCATGTATCATATATATGTATATTTGTGTTTATTATATATGCATATATATATATATATATATATATATATATATATATGTGTGTGGGTGTTTACGTATTTTAATTTTCAAGTTGTATCCTGCGGTGTGCTGGAAACACCACGGTTCGGCCGTAAGAGCAATTTTCTATTTATCCCGGGCACGAAAGTGAGCTTCGAGTGCAATCAGGATTTCATATTGATCGGTGATCAACGTCGGGTATGCACACCAGAAGGACAATGGAACACTCCGGAATACGGATATACGGAATGCCTTCGTAAGCACTTCTATGCCATTATTTATCAGTTTCTCATTGCAATCTCATCGTACCTGCTTAACGATTTTAAACGAAGTAGGAGAATAAGGAATGCAATAAGGTATAATGTGTAGAGTAAATGTTTAATGGTAGCGCATTTGCCATGTCAATTAACTCGAGGCGAGACTCAAATTCCATTAATTCGTTCTAAAAGTTAAATCGAGTCTGATCTTACTCACAATGAATGGAGTAGTTAATCGACAAGACTATTTTCGTCGAAGTGAGCTATAGAACTGCTAACAAATAACGTGTTGAACGATTTGACATGATTTTCGTATCTCTCATTTTCTCCTCTTTCGTCTCTCTGATATTTTTCATTATGATCTCTTTTCCCCTTTCCTCCAACGGATTTTCAAATCAATGTGCTCCTCCCTTCTTGTGCTACGATTGATACGCTTATAATATAAATATAGGTCACATCGAGTACGTTCAGCGTACAGCGTGGACTGTAATGGGCATTATTTGCGCCGTGTTAATACCCGTGGTGGCCTGCATCGTCGGTGGCTTTATTTATATAAGAAGGAACCAATCGCGGGGAAGTTCGATGAAATCTTGGCGTTATTCCGAGCGTGATTCTGGTATCGACAATGAATCCACATTGAAGCAGAACACCCCGTTAAAGTCGTACGACGATAGGGCCATTACTCCAATTAGCGACACTAGCACAATTGAAACTAACAGCGGTACTAGGAAGCGCCGTAGTTACGACAAAGTGTACCGCACCCACGAACCCTTACCCAATAGACCGGACATTGACTTTGAGGATAAAGAATGGGATCTGAAGTATCCCATTTCGCCTACGGGATCGGATTCGGGCACGGATTCGATTAGAAAAACAGGCAGTCCTTCGAAAGAGAGCGACGTTTAGATATGATATTCATTTTTTAATAGTAGAAACGATATATTTTCAGATATATTCTGCTCGGGCGAAATTGCTTTATTTGTACGCATCATTTTGGATCAGTATGTATGTGTATATGTGACCATGACAGTATACCTGATTCCAATTTCAAATAATTTATATCTTGCATACACACATAAAATTAATATATCGTAATACATCTATATCAATATCAAGCGTAAAATTAATTTGATATGCGATTGATTAAAATCAAATCTAGCATGAAGCAGCATACAGCAGCTGCTAAATAAATTCTCTTTCTAAACTTAGATGATATTTCAAATATAACTTTAATGTGTTTTAGATAATAAAAATGTAGTGTATATATAAATTTTATATATATATATATATATATATATAATATTATGTATGTATGTATATATATATATACATATATTATATATATTATATATACATACATCAACAATATATATTTTTTAGATTATATATATATATATATATATTCCTATTTATATATGTGTGCATATATACTGTTCTTGCTGTGGAATAGAAATAGTATTAATTGTATTCAAAATATACATATTATCTCACTTATATGTAATATATATAATAAATCAATCATAATAGAAAACATTATGTGACTCTAAGCAACGATTAAATGCAATAGCAACTATTTAATTGTATAATCGGGTTATATGCATAATTGTAACGATAATATTTATGACAATTTAATCACATGGTAAACTTGTGTTCACATATTGTAAGAATCTTAATAAAATTTTATACATAATAAACGAGATGACAGGAAATTTCTATTCCACATGCATGCACAGAATGTTTGAGTTATCAAAATAGAACGATTGACATCATTATGATGCAGCATTAAAACTGCATTAGAATGGAATGGAAATTTCCACCAGAGTTGTGAATTTTTCCTATTTCCTCTCCTTCTCTCGTTTAAATATTTTATTTATATCGTTGTGAAAAATCCACATTTGATAATAATGTTATGTGTTAGTAGCGGGATTAAAATCGATTATAATTAAAAAATTGTAAACAATAAGTGAGAATAGGATCGCACTATATCAAATAACTGTAGGTCATATTCGGTCCGTGTTAGGGTCTTGATATAGCTTAATAATATTATTTATGTGAAAATTGTATAGGTACTTTTTTCCAATTTGATAGCACCGATTCTTTGTCAGTCTTAAAACTACATTTGAGAAAATCCACATATATTAAATCATAAGTTTTGCTGGAAACTTGGCGCAAAATTTCGATTTGACGGTGAGCTGATTTGGATAATTTTAAATATATTATTTAAATATAATTTTGGTAATGCTCAATATACGTAGAGCATTGCCAAAAAAAATATATTTAATTTAATTTAAAAAATACATTTTTTAAATATCAATATAACACACACACACACACACACAAAAGAGAGATTGTTTAAATTAGATGAGAATGAGTGCACGTTGACTGCTTTAATCATTTTTGTGTATTGTTGTGTCCAATCGAAAAATAAAATCTCTCTTCTGTTATACTATCATCTACAGAAAAAAATACAAATTTATATAATATATCCCGTTTATTATATTATGCCAGAAAAATAATACATTATCCTGTAGAGGCTGTTCACTGTGAGACTCTACAATCTTCCAATTAAATTTGCACGTGAATTATTTCCATCGGATTCAATTTTCCGTTTATTTAATTACTCTTTCTGTATACGTTCGTGTATAATGTACGACGTGTTTCGTTATGCACATCGCAGGTCAGCAGGAATATAGCTCCCGTCAAGCAGGAATTACTACCGGCATAGTGCTCGCTTGTCTGATCCCCATTCTGTTGATAGTCATTTGCGTCGGATATCGACTTCTCAAGAACCGCAAGGAAGAGCGGGAACAGGAGGAGAGCTTAGCGAGGTATCGAATCCACTTCACCGCTAACTCCGAAGTGGTATCTTGAACACGATCGCGACTAAAATCGTTACGCTTACTGTATTTCAGAACGCGGCAAGCAGAACTGCAACGATTGAGGAAGATCGGCGAGGACGAGGAGTCCATCCCTTACAGTCCGAGCAAGGCCACAGAAATCAATTAAAGGATCAATTAAAGGAAATTTTATATATTAAATCCTTAGGAATTTTGTAGAACTTTTGTACGTTATTCATGTATCATTTCGCATTATTTACTTATAATTCACCAATTACCACCCACTGAGCATTGTGTCTCTCTTACTTGTGTATCTCATACTTACTTAAATTTATTTATATAAGTACAACACATTTACGAAAGACTGGATGTAAGACAGCGACTTAAGATTTTATGCCTTTTTCTCTTTTTCTTCGGTTTTTTTATAAATTTATGTACGCGAGCCTGTATAACAGAAGACAACTCTCCTTCTTTTAAGTTAATCATACTTTCATGCTAACCAACCTTCGAAGATAAATAAATTGTAATAAGAAGAATAATTTTTTTTCAAACTCTCTAGATAGCAAATGATATTGCATATCCATTGCAGTCTTTTCATTGCAGACAAGATTTATTGATTTATGCGTGAAGGAAAATATAGAATCATGAGATATAAAAGCGTTGAGCAAAACTTCAAAAACGTGCTTTTCATACTTAAAAATATTTATTATATTAATATTGGTTCAAAAAAGTTTAGTTTCTTAGATATTAAAGTTTATTGTCGAGTTTAGCAACTCTCCATAACATTTGGTATTTATTGGTGATTTTTTAATTAGGTATTTTATTGATAATTTTTTTATTCACTTATCCAAACTTTCAAGACTGATATATGCGAAACTTACTTAAAAGACAACTTAATTGACTATTTGAATAACTACTAACACTCCGGTGGTAGCTTGTGTAACTTATCGGATATTCATTCACGTGTCGTGTTCGAGAGTCACTAAAGTAGCGCATAGAGGCCTCAAGATTGAAGGGCATTTAATTAAAAATACCACGAATAGAGCTGCGTAATTATGTACATATCATGTGAAAAGATAATAAACGTTAATATCTCAAAAACAATATTTTAGAATCGTGTTAATATAACGAAATTTCGTTTTATAAATATAAGCAATTTTTACTTTTATCAAACATTTTTGTTATAGTCTATATAACGAATAAATATGTACAATAACAATATTAATGCACATGTTATACCCCGACAGCAAAATTGTGAAAATATTCGACAATAATGGAATCATATCGACGAAAATTTCGCAAAGATTGCGCTAAGATAATTTGCACAGTTTTGTCAAAATAAAATTTCTAAATATTTGTCAAAAATTATACAAATTCAATTTAAATACAACATAAATATTTTATAATAATTTTGCCGTACTGAATGTGTAATATTTCATGCTGCAATATTTCTACATTATAATTCAGAAATAATTGTGTATTTTTAAACATATATATGGTGTCATGTTTTAATTTAGCTCCTCGAACTTTTTTACTTTCGATTATAAATAGAAAAAAAGACAAAAGTTGCTTGATAGTTTGAAGGTGAACAAATAACAATAATGATAAAATTTTCAAAAAATTAATTTTTCAAGATCATTGGAGTTTTTAAAAATAAAATATGATTTTTTTACATAATATGGTTCTTCTTGTTAATCTACATATAAAAGTATTATATTAAGAAGCAGAACAGAGCTGTCTGTCGAAAAATCATTAGTTTTCGAGATATTTTATAGTTTATTCTGACACATTTTGACATGAAGTAATATATCTTAACATTTTTAGTAGAATAATAAGATGACTCAATTAGTGTAAAGAAAACACATAGGCCGGTCATTTCTTACATTTAAAGCCTTAAGTATAATTAAGTATAATTAAGATGTTATGTAAAAATCAATCATAGAACTGTTAACATCTTAAAACATTACTTGAGAAAAAAAAGATTAGCTATTATAGTTAATAATTTGTAAAATATGTACAACTAATTACACATTATTTGTAGCGAAAGCTATAATTTTGCAATAGTATAGCTTTTTTCAACTTCAACAAAAGATTTTGCTATTATTGCAAAATTATAACTCTTTATTTGCTATAGTAGCTAATCTTTCTTTTGCAGACTTGGAATAAAAACGGACTATAAATATCGACCATATGTCACCATTGATAAAATTCGATTTTTTCGTTCTACGAAGTCGTTTGTTTTTCGCAAGATCAAGTATATTCGATACCTTTTAATCAAAATAAGTCATTCAATAAGACAGTTGTACTGGGTCAAAAATTTTTTAATTTATTGGAATATAAAATGTGTCTGGCCGAGTAATCTCGCTACAGTAATGGAGTAGACTGTACAGCCAACGACTCAACGCCGAGTGCAGGCGGCGATAAATAACTGGGCACCCCTCAAGAGTCAATGGCTTCAGGCGGACGAACTCTGGGGGCGGGTGATGGTCCCGTGGTAGAGGAAATGCCACCCATCTGGACGAAGGGGAACAGCTTCGTCGTCGTCACGTCGGGCGGAGTTGGCAACCAGCAGTATGGCTGGCGTGACAAGCCTGAGTGGAGCTGGAGACAAACGGTATGGCCAGGACACTGCGACTCGCACCAACGCAGCGGCAAGCGTGGTGCGAGGGTTTCAATCGCCAACAACCCTCCACTTATGAAATGTTGAATTTTAAAACTTACGTACCCCAGGCGGGTAGAGCAAAGCGCTCAGAATCCTGCACTGTAGATGCGGTCTTACGGATTCTGGTGGGGACAAAAATTCGACTCCAAAAAAAAGACAAAGAACAACAAATATTCATCTGTACCTATAATATCCGGACGATGAGAATGGAAGAACACCTTACATTACTAGAAGCAGAATTAGACAAAGTAAAATGGAACATACTGGGATTATGCGAGACAAGACTGGAGGCAATCCCCATATTGAAATCGGGGCACCTGCTTTTCCAAAGAAATGCTGACACGACGTGCCAGGGAGAAGTCGCAATCATGGTGCACAGAAACACTTTTAGTCTCAAAGATGAAAGCAATATCCGACCGTGTATTGTTCATCGTAATCAAACTGAACCCACAGTATGCCATTAAGGTCATCCAAGTTTATGCACCCACATCGTCTCATCCTGACAAAGAAGTGGAGCAGTTGTACGAAGACATCTCCGCCGCGAAAAATGAAGGGGCCAACTAACTGCCAACTAACAATCGTGATGGGAGATTTAACGCCAAAGTGGGTCAATGAACCGATGCAGACCCGAAGAACATAGGAAGATTTGGCTTGGGTACCAGGAATGAAAGAGGTCAAATGCTAATCGACTTCTTGTGGAAAGAAAATCTATATTGCTTACCAACATTCTTCCAAAAACAGCCGCAGAAGAAATGGACATGGGTCAAGCCGGGCGGCGCAGTGCGAAATGAAATCGATTATATCCTGATGACAAACAAAAAAATAAGATGTAAAATAGCCATAAACTTACGAATCGAGAGAAAGAAAAGGATCACGAGAGCACCGAGACCAACCGCTGCAGAAATTCAAGAAAAGACTACCGACTACCAAAAATATGTTGAAGAAAAAATCGGAACAAAGGAAAGGCTATCCGCTCTCGACATCGACAGGCTAAACGAGAAAATAGTAACTGGTGTCTTAGAATCTGTTCAAAAAGTGTGCGCCTTGCGAAGGGTAACACCCTCAAAATTAACAATAGCGACAATTGAGCTAATCGAAAAAAGACGCCTAACGAGCAGGAAATCTCCGGGCTACCGTGAAATAAACAGGCAAACTAAGAAAGCGATCAGAAGAGATGTACGGGCATACAACACGAAAATAATCGAGCAAGAAATAGAAGACAATTTGAACAGTTTGAGAGTGCAGAGATCGAAGCAAAGCAGAGGCAAAAACAAAATCGGCTGTATGAGAGATACCCAGGGAAACACACGGTACGAGAAAGCAGAAATCGTAGTAATTATTGAAAAATTCTACGAGGATCTCTATGCTAAAAAAGAGTCCGCGCCAAGGACAGCACGCAATCGACAAGAAGTACCAAACGTGGGGTCAAAAAAAATACCTGACGTGACACGAGATGAAGTCAGGGCTGCTTAAAGGAAATGAAAAACCGGAAAATCCCGGATAAAGATAGAGTTACGGCGGAAATGCTGAAGGAAGGGGGAACTACCTTGGAAGATGCGCTGTGCCTGCTCTTCAACAAGTATCTGGAGGGAGGTCAGATACCTGAAAAATGGAAAAATGCCGAGGTTATTATCCTGTTCAAAAAAGGAGATTCTACCTGCATAGAGAACTGCAGACCCATAAGCTTACTCAGCGTCCTCTACAAGCTGCTCACCAAAATCATAACAAAAAGGTTAACAAACAAGCTGGATCAGTACCAGCCAGTTAAACAAGCCGGATTTCGAAAAGGCTACAGCACTATCGACCACCTTCACATTCTTTGTACACTCATAGAAAAAAGTACAGAGTATAACATACCGCTGTGCTTAGTTTATGTTGACTACCAAAAAGTCTTCAATTCTGTGGAGTCCTGGACAATTCTGGCTGCAATGGACGAGGCGCGCATTGATTCAAGATATTCAAAGCTGATCAAAAGCATATACACTGGCGCTACCCTGCAAGTAAAGCTGAACGATGATTGCAAAACCGACAAAATTCCAGTAAAACGGGGCATCAGACAGGGCTATACGGTATCACCAAAACTGTTCACTCGAACATACTATGAAAAACGTTAATTGGGCTCGAAGAGACATCTGTGTCGACGGCACGTACCTGAATCATCTGCGGTAGACCACATTGTACTGATAAGCAAACATCCGAACGAGCTGGCTGAGATGCTGAACGAATTGAACGTCGCTTCGGGGGCTGTGGGCCTCAACATGAATTTGTCAAAAATAAAAGTGATGGGACGGACAGAAATATCAGTTGACGGAAAAACTATTGAGAATGTCTCAGAATACGTTATTTGGGCCACAATATCAAGATGGGTAGAGGTAACCAAACCGCCGAACTAAGGAGAAGAATTGGATTAACGTGGGCTGCCTTCAGTAAATTCAGCCACACTTTCAAAAACAAGACAGTACCTATCAACCTGAAAAGGAAAGTCTACGAAGAATGCGTGCTACTAGTGGTGACGTACGGGATCGAAACCTTAACACTCACACAGTTAAGTGCCGAAAAACTTCGTGTCACACAAAGAGCTATGGAAAGAGCAATGCTTGGAATAAGCTTAAGAGATCGTGTAAGGAACGAGGAGATACGTCAGCGTACAGGAGTCACCGACATCATCCATCGAGCGGTAACTCTTAAGTGGCGGTGGGCCGGACACATAGCTAGAAGTTCCAATGAAAAATTGATCAAAAAGCTACTGACGTGGAAACCGAGAACTAAAAGAAGTGCTGGCAGACCGCAGCTACGATGGCAGGATGACCTGTCGAGACAAGCCATGAGGATGACAAGTCGAAAAAACAACTGGCTCCAGGTTGCACAGGACAGAACGGCATGGAAAGGCATGGAGGAGGCTTTCGTCCAGGAGTGGACGGCAAAAGAAGAAGAAGGCTAGGTCAGGATACGGATGTAAAGAGATTACAACCACATTTAGCAGTAGTGATCACGATCATTATTTTAAACAAAAGAGCATATGAAAGTAATGCATCTTGAGCAATTTAAAAGGTTTTAAAATCCTCTCGAAGTTAAAATTATTATTATTACCTTGCTGTAGCGAAGAAATTTGCATTAATTTTATGTAGATGTTGCAGTCAAAAATAAAAAAAGGGGCAAGTTAAAATGGGACACCCTGTATATGAGTAAATTTGACTCCTTCACAATATTATATTTTTAAACGATTTAGACATTATAATACAATTGAAGTATGTTTATTTATTTCCTCAATTTATTTATTGTTGCAAAATTTTTTTCAAAATTTTACAAGTACATTTAATTTTACAACATACTAATTGTAAGATGATTTGCCGTATCGTATACTGTTTTGTCAAAATATATTATCTTGAAATTAATTGCGCAAACATTATTAGTGTTTTATAAAAGATCGATATTTCTACATCTATTTTTTTAAATATACTCATAATTGCAGATTTCACGCAAGATTTTATTATATAATTTTATAAATGTTTTCCTGTCAGGGCATGCTGCATCCATATAACAAATGTATAGATGCTGCGATTAGAATAGAGCCGCACGTGATGGAGACACGGCCGCCATCTTGCGTCGAGAACAAGTCGCCGGCACGTTCGTTGCCGACGGCACGGTTTTGCAACAGCGCGAGAGTTCGGTCGCGCGGCGGTAGTTGCGGCACGTCGCTCCGCAGCGACGTTACGTTAGTCGTGAGGAGCGACTTCTACGACACCCGGTGGGAGTGTCGTCGCGTTATCGCGACTATCAGAGCTAATTACGACAATTCGCCAGCAACAATAACAGCGGGACGCGCCACCTCGAGGAAGAGAGAGCGCGCGACGTTTAATTGCGAGAAATCGCGGTGGCGCTTCCGCTTGTTCTCGGGGACCGCGTCGCCGGATGCACGGAACGGGAGAGACAACGGTCGAGCCGGCACTGGGTACGTACTGGTAATAATGTAATTATCGTCCGCGTATTGTCGCTAGAGTCACACAGTCCGCGACACTTCGCATACTGCAGCTTAGCGGACCGCAACCTTAGGTTTGTCGAATTAGATGTTTACTGCATTCTCGAAATTTGCTGTCGAATTGATTCTTCGGGAAATTAAATGTTAGCACAAAAAGTCAATATGACGAAAGATCAAATGAGATTGTTGCGGCTCATTACGTCTTTTTATTTCATTTGGTTTATTATATTGTTTATTTTATTTTTTAAATTTTATTTTGTCTCTTTATTTTACAAGTGAATAACTTGCTAGCACTCTGTGTTACTTTTTGCTGTATCGGAGAAAAAAGATTTGATAAAAACACAGTGCACTGTCGATGTTTATAAATAATCGATTCGTTCATTGCACAGCTCGCTCGTCGGTAATACATATAACTGTGAATGGTACTCGAAACTGGCATGTGAAATAAGATAAGCTGAAATTCTGGTCGGTTTTTTGTCACCGAACGTACGGGATATACGTACGTTACAAGCCTGTCACTGTCCAAGAATGTAAACTGGGTCGCATGCAGCCGGAAGGTGGTTACAGGGTGGTCCAAAAAGAATTGGACAAACGTCCCGTATTTATAGTCTAAATTCTGCCCCGATTTAATCTCGCGCGAAATTAATTAATTTTTTTAATAATTTTGAATTACATCCTGTAAAGCGTTATTATGTAGCAGGTCCGTTTCATCGCATAATAAATTATCTCCCGTTATATTTCTTTTTCAATGCGATTAGCGTTTTAATCCTTTGTTCATATAAATAGGGGATACAAAGGATTAAAACACTATTCCCATTGAAAGAGAAATACATATACAAGGTGAGTTATTTTAAGTTATCATCCCCAACTTTTTTGATTTGAAAAAAAAAAATATGTTGCCAAACACTAAGTATGTAATTTGCAACATATTTTTTTCAAATCAATCACATGTTTTCTTTACATCAATTGATTGATCTCGTTATTCTGTGCAAAAAAGTATCAAAATATTATAAGATTACCGGAAACTGAATGTTTCTCAAGCTATTTTGTGTTTTATATCAAAAAGTTGCTAAATTCAAACCTTATAACTTAAAAAAATACTTTATAAAAAAATACATTATTATAGTGTTTTGAAAAGCTCTCGAAATAAGCTACAAAAATATGCATTGAGAAATAGGGATTTGTTTAAAAACCATGGTTCCGAAATCGAAATTCGCGCGCTAATGATTCTAGCGATTTCAGCGCTCGCGCCCTAGTTCAATCGATGTATGCATCCGCCAATAAGAAAAAGCAAGATCGAGATCGTCTGAGGAGGCACGGGCGCCTCTCTCGCGGCTAGTTCCGCTGTGCTACGCACTCTATGTCCGAATTACACTAGCGATTGGTGTCTGCGTTTGCGTTTATGATTGTCTCTTAACCAATCAGAAGAAAGCTGCTGGCAATCTGATTGATCAAGAGACAATCGTAAACACAAACGCAGACGCAAACGCAATCGCCGCTAGTGTGATTCAGGCATTACAGCCTTCTTCTTGTCTTTCAGCCGTGCGCTGTATTTTCTTTAGAAAGGTTTTAACCACGTTCAACAAAACCGATCCTTCAACGGAGGCATAACTTAATACAGGGAAAGTCGTGTACAATCCCGTTAGACTGAAGGGCACATAAATTCGAAGCCTTCATCACCGCCTCAAGAAGGCGTTCGGCAAAGGTCAGAATAACTTCTCCCGACAAACGTGGTTGTCGGGTCGGCCTTACAGGCACCCCATGTTACACTCAGTATTCACGTGATAATACTTTCTGGCCGATACGAGTGCATTTTAGTGCATCTATTCTCAGTCTTTGTAAGGCTCACGGGAAGCCATTGTTCGAGCCTACAAGACTAAATGTTCACATGTTATTCTGTGTAAAGCTCACCGGAAGTAATTGTTCGAGCTTGCAAGAATGACGAATTTTGATTTTCTTTCTTTTCATGTAAGGTTCACTCGATGAAGATTTTGTTCGAACCTCCACTAATGTTTTGATTTCATAATGATAGCATTTCCTTTTCATAGATTCCCAGTGTGACGAATATCTCTTAATAATGAGATAAATGTAAAGCTAGTAATCTATCAATCATAAGATCACAGAATCATCTATTTTTTAAGCTGTTTTGTACTTATTCCTTTTTTTTCCAACTTCTTTAATGAAAGTGAGATATTTGTTTACTTAAATATAAAAGGTCTATATGTCAATTTTTGCTTTATTAGCATTATTTCTTTAATTCTTTAGTGAAGTTAAATTAGGTTAAGTAACTTAATTATTAATATCGTCACAGTTCATTATTTTTAGTTAATAGACTAACTTTGAATAAAATTATATTTGTTTAATTTTTATTTGTGAGACTCATTCATAAACAAGAGTTCTTTATTTACTAAATAAGATTTTTATAATATATTTCTTTTGTTAGCCGCTCGTCCACCCTTCCTTATTTCTACACCATTTAAGAAATTAAAGATGACCTTTATGTGACCTTCAAACGATTATTGAGGTCAAACCAATGATACCATCTTATGTCCCCCTTTAAGTCAAACAACTTTTATCTAAAACATTTTCTTGTACAATCAAAATTAAAAAAGTTATTGGGGGTGGTAACTTAAAATGACTCACCCTGTATACAGGGTTGGGCAAAAGTCCGGAAACGGTCAAATATCTCGAAAAGGATCAACTATAGCGAAAAATTGTAAATAGCAAAGTTGTAGGGCTTAAAAAAATGTACCTAATGATGACTAAAAATTTTACTTTGAGTGGAGGACGAAGATCATATAAAAGTCAAATTGAATTTTTTAAATGGAACTGCCTACTTTTTATTGCATATTCTTGTAGCTTATCTCGAGACCTTTCCAAAACACTATAAATAAATGTTTTTTCGTTAAGTATTTTTCGAGTTATAAGGGTTGAAATAATTTCTTAATTTTACATGAACTATAAAATATCTCGTAAAATATTCACTTTTCGATGACTTTACCTCAATACTTTTATGCACAGAATAATGAGAGGAATCAATTAGTGTAAAGAAAACACATAGTTGTTTTTAAGAAAAAGTATGTAATTGTTAGTTACAAATTGCATATTTTTTGTTAAAAACAACTATGTGTTTTCTTTACACTAATTGATTTCTCTCATTATTCTGTGCATAAAAGTATTGAGGTAAGGTTATCGAAAAGTGAATATTTTACGAGATATTTTATAGTTCATGTAAAATTAAGAAATTATTTCAACCCTTATAACTCGAAAAATACTTAACGAAAAAACATTTATTTATAGTGTTTTGGAAAGGTCTCGAGATAAGCTACAAGAATATGCAATAAAAAGTAGGCAGTTCCATTTAAAAAATTCAATTTGACTTTTATATGATCTTCGTCCTCCACTCAAAGTAAAATTTTTAGTCATCATTAGGTACATTTTTTTAAGCCCTACAACTTTGCTATTTACAATTTTTCGCTATAGTTGATCCTTTTCGAGATATTTGACCGTTTCCGGACTTTTGCCCAACCCTGTATACAGAGTGGTTCCGAACGTTCCGACCAAACTCAAAGATTTTATAGGAAATTTAATTCTGAACAAAAAGTTTCCTATAAACATGGGTAAAAAATGCTTTTTTAAAAAGTTAGCGCCCAAAAATCTCCGAAATCATGATTATTTCATACATTTTTACAAATATCAAAGAAAGTATGTATGCTATATGTAAGTACTGGTGCTTTTTTAACAAAAAGTACCAGTGTGTGAATCAATTTGGCGTATCAATTTGTGGAAATTCATTAATTATTAAGAGTTCTGGCTTCTTTTTTCTTTATAGTTCTAGAGTTCTTGATAGGTTAAATACATAGTTCATTAAAGCAAAAAAATCGCATTTTAAAAGATCTATAGTTTTACATGAGTTTTAACGATAAACATTATTTTGTTAATTTTTAAATAGCTTTTATAAAAAATTATTTTAAGGGAATAAAGATAAACGCTGATTAATTTCAGGGAGTTCTGTGCATTATAAAATATTTGTTTAACTATTTTCCAAAAAGTTCTGACAATAAAAGTTATTAATTATTAACTTGTTTTATTTTTTTTTATTAAAACTATCCGAAATTAGCGATTATGACGGAACAAGGTGAATTTTCGAGTTTTAATTAAAAAAAAAATAAAGCAAGTGTGCTAGTGCATAAAACTCTTTTGAAAATGCGTTAGTACCGTCAATTCTATGCGAGAACTATTTTAGAAGAGCCAGAACTCCTATTTTTCGGCCAGCGTTTCACCTTGTTCTGTCATAATCGCTAATTTCGGACAGTTAATTTTTTATCGATAAAAAATTTTTATCAAATAATAACTTTTACTCAAAACTCTAGAAAATAATTAAACAAATATTTTATAATGCACAGAACTCCCTGAAATTAATCAGCGTTTTACCTTTATTCCTTTAAAATAATTTTTTATGTATAAAAACTATTTAAAAATTAAAAAAATAATGTTTATCGCCAGAACTCATGTAAAACTATAGATCTTTTAAAATTTTGCAAGAATTATAGCGGAAACTATCGTAGGGCAAAGTGAGACGCTGCGTCTCACTTTGCACTATGCGATTTTTTTGCTTTAATGACCAGAACTATGTGTTTAACCTATCAGAAACTCTTGAACTATTAAAAAGGAAACCAGAACTCTCAATAATTAATGAGTTTGCACGAATTGATACACCAGCTTCACACACACAAAGTTCCGAACAAAAGTAGAGATTTAAATTATTTTTTAAATGAGGATCAAAATGATTGTAGTTTTAACGTTTCATAAGTTTTAAGATAATCAGTTTCAAATGTATAAAAGAGTGTTTTTGTCGTATATATAACATATATATATATATATATATATAAAATAGATGTTCAATATCAAGAGATTTAAATTTAGTTAAACGTTAATTTCATTTATAATTAAAAAATTAAATATTGTAACATTCATTATTCACTTGTAAATTGTAATTTTGAAGCGGAAATTAAAAATTTATAAGTTAAACGAGAAATAATATGTAATTTATAAATGATAAATTTATTTGCATTTGATATTTAACTTAAAAGTTATAAATTTCCGCAAAACGGAAATCTGTTTCCATATACTTTAAAGCTGCATGTCGGAGGGGGAACGAAAAAGGGCATAAAAAAAGGAAACGTTATTAAAATCAGCGATTCGAAAGTTTAATCGGGTAGTAGAAAGTTAATATATCAGGCTTCGTTTATTTATTGGCGCAATTTGATATTAATGTTTGCCTGTTAACGTGCGCCGAATGCTGATGCATGAATTCGCGTTCGCGGCATAATTATCCCGAATTTCTGCGCAAGGAATATAACATTTTCATTTATGGCACTAATTTGCATGCATTATGATTGTGTCGCGTTTGTAGTTGTTATCTGTATAACGTGAGGGAAATTGGATATAATGCATTCATAAACCCGCATGTTAAACATGATCTATTGACTTTCATCATGCATCACTAGGTATCGAGCGAGCCGAAATAAATAAAGAAAAATGCATATTAATGTATATGTTAATAATGCCTCGCGATATATTAAGGTATTATTAAGCACTAATCAAATTTATCATAATAACGTGTTACTTTTGCAAGCTGGCTCCTAGGCTGCCTTGTCGTTTTCGCTTAGCTCGTGTCTGAAGTCGTTTACAATTAGACGATACAATTAGACGAAACTTGACTTTCTTATCGTCAGAGATAATGTTTCTTGCAGTAAATTGCAAGGCATGGAGTTACACCGAATTTTCCACCGCTTTTAAAGCATGGAACGCGAGAAATGGCTGCACGTGTCTCGAATTAATTCTCTTCTCTTCCGCAGATTCCAACGTGCGTTTAGTCTAATTTATTCGCATCATATCGCGAATTGGGAAACATGTACAGCATATTACAATGGCTCGATCATGGCTAGGATGTTTGTTCGGCGTTTTAGTACCATCCGTGGTCTTTTATTTGTACCTGCTGTTGAATGGTAATTGTGACGTCGTTACATCGATTTCTCTTTGAAGCCACTGAAAAGCAGAGAATATTGTTCAGAGAATATATTGTTTTTAGTTCCCTCCGCGGAGATAGGCAAATCGAGCATCGGAGGCAAGTGGCGATCGTTATCGGTGGGGGTGGAAAGGTCGAATTTGCGGCCGGAAGATCGCTCTCCCGAATGGTCGAAGTTAAAAAACAATTTCGAGGTAAAACTTTATATTTTTATCAGCGTCTGCCGTACAACCAGTGATGTTTCACATTTTCAAGGTGAAATGCGACACGATACACGTAGCCATGGTGTGCGCTGGATACAATTCAACCTTCGCCCTCGTAACCGTAGTGAAGTCCGTTCTGTTTTATCGCACGAATCCGTTGCATTTTCATTTGCTCGTCGACGAAATTGCGAGGAAAACGCTTTCGACCCTATTCCGAACGTGGGATTTGCCACATGGTTTGTACGCTTTTACGACAAGGCACGCACTACCCCTTTGTGACGCACGCGGGAGCAGAAAAACCTAATTTTTATCCATGTCTGTGTTAACGTGAGAGTAAAAGAGAGAGAGAGAGACTTCTCCGACGTAAATATAAAATGCGTTTAATTGAATTTGTTAAATTTTCCAATATGTGGTGCGCACACAAAGTTTTATATTAAAATCGAGATTTTCAAAAGAAAAAGAGTAAAAAATATTCCCTTTTATACGATATACGGATAGCTTTTACACATTTTTTTTGTAATATACATAGTTTTTACATATGTATCGGGTAGGTGTGTGTGAAGTAAAATCGCGCGAGAGGTCTCTTTTTCTCCTGATTTCAAAGCGATTATTTTAGTAAATGTAACGTTCTACGAGGCTGAGATTTGGATGCCAAGGGTCTCGTGGATACCGAACAAGCACTATTCAGGGGTGTATGGTCTCCTGAAGTTGATACTACCGGACGCGATGCGAGAGAACAAAGTGCTCGTGCTCGACACGGACGTAACCGTTCTGACTGATATGTATCCATTGTGGAAGATGTTCGAGAAATTCTCGACTGAGCAGACCTTAGGCTTGGTCGAGAATCAGAGCAACTGGTATGTGAAGGCGTTGTCGTACGGTCAGCGGCCGTGGCCGGCTCTAGGTCGCGGATTCAACACCGGCGTGATGCTGATGCACCTGCAACGTTTGCGGAACGGAAAATTCGCAAGAGCCTGGGAGAGCGTAACAAAACGCGTTTTGAGATACATACCGGAGACCAGCTTGGCCGATCAAGATGTGATAAACGCAGTGATCACTGAGCAACCGAATATTGTGTACAAGATAGAGTGTACCTGGAATATACAGCTGAGCGATCATACGATAAGCGACACGTGCTATCGCGACACGAATCGCATAAACGTACGTCCCGTCCCATTGTAACTTCGATTATATAGTCGTCGAGCGCAAATGGGAATCGATCGACTTTGTGACCGAGCGCCGTTGTTTCATTTTTTAGATTCTCCATTGGAATTCTCCGCGAAAGCAAGACGTTCACAATAAGCACGTTAATGAGTTTCGAAAACTGCACCGGGTTTTCCTCGAGATGGACGGCAATCTGTTGCGAAAGCGCTTATTCGGCTGTGACAAGCACGAGAGCGTGCTTCCAGTGAGTTAAGAGAGATCCTATAAAATCCTCTGGTAGTTTTCATTTAATGCGATTGTAATGACTCTCTCATCGCACTTTTTGTTTTTTTAGTACAACGAATCGAGCCCGTGTCGAGAATTCGAGAAAGGCGCTACCATTTTGTATCGTACACATCCTTTCCTCCTCGAGTACGAATACAACGTGTACTCGCCGATGGATGTTGCTCTAGTCACTCAGTGTAGCATCGAAAGGATCCCGTTATTGGAAGCGTTATCAAAACACTGGCCGGGAACTATAAGTGTTGCGCTTTACTTGACTGATGCAGAGGTTCAGAATTTCCTGGATTTCGTGCGAGGCTCTGCGGATTTGCGGATAAGAAGAAATATCGCTTATCACGTCGTGTACAAAGACGGGGTGCGTTTCTTTGAGCTTCTAAAAAGCAACAGTGAATTTGTATGCGAAATAAAAAAAATGGATGCAATTTCTAAATTACAATTTTCAGAATTTGAAGAATTAGTTGTCACGCTTCTTAAACTGTGTTTTAAAAAATGCCATGAACTGCAAATACCATAAAATTATAATTAATATTGCGTTATATTATTTATAAAACTTTAATAACTGACTTCTTTTTTTATCTGAATTGTTACTTTTTATTCAGGATCTTTACCCTATCAATTATTTAAGAAACACTGCGATATCATACGTACCAACTCCATTCGTCTTTCAACTTGACGTCGATTTTCTACCGCAATTTGGGCTGTATGAAAATATCATGAACCACATCAATCGATTAAATATCAACGAATCGGATAAAATAGCTCTGATCGTACCTGCATTTGAAACTGAACGCTATAGGTAATTTCTCGCTGTTGTACTATTGAAATAGATTATTTTTATCGAGAAAAATCGCTTCTTACAGATTCACATTCCCTGCTAATAAAGAGGAACTACTGAAGTTTCTTAAACGTGGTATTTTATACACGTTTCGCTATCATGTGTGGACACAAGGACACGCTGCTACGAATTACAGTATTTGGCGAAATAGTACGGAGCCTTATCAAGTACGTGCGAGATCCATAATTAAAACTATCGGATACCGAGATCTATATTAAATAGACTGTTAAAAATAAATAATCGATATACATGTAAGAAAAATGGCAAATGGATAACAAATGGACCGTTGTAGGTTTCATGGGAACCAGATTTCGAACCTTACATAGTGGTTTCGAAATCCGCTCCGCGATACGACACCAGGTTTGTCGGATTTGGGTGGAATAAAGTTTCCTACGTGACCCATTTAACGGCACTAGATTATAAGTAAGCCGTAGTAATTTTATGCACTTGGATAATGAAATATTAGTCCGAATCTAATTAACGTAGCATATGACTTAAATTTGGAAACTGAAATTACAGATACATCGTTTTACCAGATACTTTTATTATTCATCGACCTCATGCTCCTAGTTTAGACATCGGTAAATTTCGGACAGATTCTATTTACAGAAGGTAATCTATACTAATATCTATACTAATATTATAAAGAGGAAAGATTTGTATTTTTGTATGTTTGTAACGAATTGGCTCAAAAACTACTGGACCGATTTCAAAAATTCTTTCACCATTTGAATGCTACATTATCACTGATTAACATAGGCTATATTAATTATCTATTATCTATTATCTATTATCTATTATTTTTTATTTTATTTTTATTTTTTAATTTTTTTTATTGGCTTAAAAACTAAAACCGGAAGTAAAAATAATAATAATATCAAAATAATAATAATAATAATATATATAATATACTAGCATGCCCTGTCTCGGCTTCGCTCGAGATAATAATGTGACCGAAATCATACGTATTAGAAGTGAATTATTCGATCGATATCATAATTTCGGTCACACTATTATCTCGAGCGAAGCCGAGACAGGGCATGCTAGTAATATATATATAGGATGGCTTTTATTTTAAAAATTAGTAGGTTGCGTCACGACGAAGTGGCTAGAAGTTTATTTTTGATACAACAATCTTTTTTGGATTTACATTCTAGCTATTTTACAGATGTCTTAAAAAGTTGAAGGATGAATTTGTCGATGAGCTGGTGGCAAGATACGGCGAGACTGCACTGTCGAAACTAAAGAAAGAAACCAAAGAAGAGAAAATTTAAGAAATTATATAATTTTAACATATAAAATATAATGATGAGAAGTCATTATATTTTTACTGAATACTCGCATATTTTATGAAATATTATGGAAAAAATCTGTATACTGCAGCTATTTTCTTAACAAAAATATACATTCTTTTAAATAAAATATATGTAATTTATTTACCATTCCAAATAATAGTAAACATATTTGAAAAACGAGTTACGTATGTACAAATTGTTTGCGACATGTTTTAACGAATGATTGTAATAGTTTTATTAACCACATTATATATACATATGTTTTGGCTCTAAAAAAAGGCTTTTATTTATTTTAAGATGAAAAACAAATGATAAAAATGGATCAAATTTGGGGTCGGGAGATATTTATTAAAATTTAACCCATATATTTAGTGGAGTGTACAGAGTGGTGCTTTCAGTACATTATTGTAATATTACAATCACACTAAATATTTCATTTATAAAATATGTATAATATTTACAGCGCCAGTATGTTAATACATTGTACATATAAATCATAATCGCGGTCGAAAATTGATATTTGAACCACTGAGAAAATTGAGACGTTCATTACAAGGCAAGGTATCTTTTTCATAAATAATTACAGTAATGACGACAATAATGGCGACATTAGTAACTACATAGCGTAAATATAATCATCATAACAGTACCTTAAAAAATAGAGCAATATAAAAAAACTTAAAACATAGTAATGGTAATAGAAAACCAATAGTAGAAATAATAATAGTACAAAATAGTAAGAATACATTAGTAGGAATAACGGTAAAAACATTCCGTTAACAATGATGAAATTTTTCCTCGATCGTCGATACTTCTAACGCATAGAATCGGGCAGAAACATGGGTGTTACATTTCGGATTAAGATTATTATCTATACCATACGACACGCAGATATAAATCATTTACATCCACATTCTGACTTACATATCGATAAAAACATTTTTTCGATCTTCTTAGATCATACAATCTCACAAATACTCTCGTCCGGAATTTAAATGAAATATTATTTTCCTTTTTGAGTCGTGATTCATAATGATTCAGAAATACTCGTTGAGTTAACCAGATGTGAACCTTAGGCGACATTATAGAGTTCAAGATGTCAACAGAATTATGCATATTAGCGATTCGTGCAGCACTTTGTATGCTTTTTACTCGTACCTATGTACACGTTATATTCTTCCTTCATCGAGATTTAGTGCCATGAGATATGGCAATTAGGCAATTTTAATAATTATTTATGCGCTTCGCTAGGCGAAGGACTTATTAACTAAACAATGATCGTTCTGTAACGAGTAATAATAGAAGCAAACGAACATATGGTTCGATTAGTTTCAATCGATGTTAGTCAGTGATAATTGTTCACGTTTACATTGTAAATTTCACTGTGTATATATATATATATATATATATATATATATATATATATATGAATTAACGAATTATTTCTTATAAAAGGAACAGTTTTCCGTAGCGTATTTCGTACCAAAGTTAAGCGAAATTCACGATGACATTGCGCACTTTGTATAAATAGAATTCCTCTTCTATCGAGAAATAACGAGAAGACTGCGTCCATAAAGTACGTAAAGCCAGAAGACATTACCTTAATTCTAAGGTTGTCAGTCTTGAGAGACGAATAATTAAGTTATTCACCGAATACTTTTGCAGACTATAAAAAGTAATAATGTAAATTTGTATATGTGTTATAAAAACCTAAAATATATAGGTATAAGGAATTCGCAATAAGAAGCGGAAAATCTGAACATCTCTACGTACTTGCGTCAGGAATGCATATAATTTAAAGATGCATATAATCTAAAGAATTCATGTCTTTTCTATAAATTTCTTCTTTAAATCCTATTTAGTTTGAAGAAACAGAACTGTGCATAGCTTGCTGAAATATGTGTAACCATTTTATGTTATAATTGCAGAGTAAAATTATCCCACGGAATGTTGCAATAAATGCAAAATGCAAAGTATTTGATACGCATTAGGTCTGTATGAGCGCTCTTTCACTGAACTATACTCTACAAAACGCACGCGTCTTATAAAAAGTATTCTAATTAGATCCATAAATAATTACTCGCGGAAGATTGTATGTTGGACTGATCTATTGGACGGTACCTTCGATTGACCACTCATTGGCAGAAAGTAAAGCATCATGTCGTGAATTTAATATGTTCATATTTATCGTCTCGTGTATAAACAAATACGTAAGAAGTCGAAAATGAAAATACCTGGTATTGATTTCAGAATCATTCGGAATATTTAATAATTTTAACAGACTCGACAGTTTCATTAAAATCAACAAATCTAAATTGCATCTAATTAAAAGCATTTAATAATTTTAGCAACCAATGATATTAAAATTAAATAAATGATGCTAATGATTTGCGCGATATATGCGAATATATTAAAATATATTGAAATGACGCCACTATTAATTTCGACAAAAATTTTAACCGAGTTCAGACTCCGTGTGTACGAATGGGAACAACCTAAATGAGCTTGATTGTGCCAGTCATAAATTACCCCATTTGTAAATTACTGTTACACTTCACGTACAAATCGAAGGGCATTGGAAGCGAGAAGTGTGCGTGCACGATATTTGAAATATCACGCAAACGACATTGTGTTGTAGTTGGCAGTTGGATAGACAATTGAACGCTGAGAATTCGCAATACATCATGATATCACGTACTTACTTAATGACGTCGGTTTTTCGTTCGTGTTAAAATCGCGCTTTTATTAAACTTTTTAATTTTGCTCCTTGATAACGTATCAGTCCAAACAACATGCCCTTTCTATTCTGGCAATCAATGGAGAATTACGTATCTTGGAACGTAATTGTAACCAGGTAAAACATCTTGTAAAAAATCTTCAAACGAAAATTTGAATATCTCCAATAAATCAAGAACGATTTGAAATAGATTCACCGAGTCTTACGCTATGTACAAAAAGTAAAAAGGAATTGTTGAACGTTCGATCGCTTCGTTGACATTTAAAGAGAATTTCTATTTGAGAATCTCGATTATATTCTAATAAAGATAAAACCTCGATCATTTCGTTGTCAAAAATTAAATAAGTTCCTTGTTACGAAAGCGGGAGGCGGAGGGAGAGAGAGTTTCAGAAGATATATGCGGTCGATCGCAATTGAAACAGAGATAGGTGTTACCCGGTTCCGTGATCGAGTGGTGTCGAACATCCGCGGCGCGGGACACATAGTGAGACGGTTTTGCAATCGCAATTCGGGATACACTCGGCGACAATCAATAAATTATCCCCGATGACGTACGTACGTACATTCGCTTCGTTAACTGTCGGATGCGCGCAGCACTTTCCCACAGCGTTAAATGGAACGCCGATGGATTCACGTTACTCCCATCGAGTGTGTCGGAGGGTTGAACGGCATCGACAAACGAGATCGATCCTCTAGTAATCGGCCGGGTGAGACGCCGAGCCACGGAGAAAGGCGCAATGCAAAATACAAAATTACAAAAATATACTCGTGGCGCCGGTAACGACCGGATCCGTGCCGTGCGGGATTTCCATCGTGTATCATTTACAATATGGACAGTGTATGAACAGGGTGCGATCGAGAGGAGGGGGAGAAAAAGAGAGAAAGGGAGTGTATGTACATGGCATGGCACGGCGATCGAGCTGGGCGAACCGCGACTCTGCTAGGCCGCTTAAAATACCGTTCTCCGATGTTCTCCAATCGTGCGAGCTCGATTTTTCGTGCGTCTGTCGAAAGTGCGGTCTCCTCATTTGCGCGACACGACGTTCGGCTCGTTAAAATGGAGTTAGTGATATCCTCTCTCTCCGCGAGCTTCTCTACGAGAGAGAAATATAAAATAAAAATAAAAATAAAAATCCGCGCGCGTAACATTGACTCGACGATCACGAAGAAACAGAGAGGAGGAGAAAAATGGATGTCGGAAAAATCGGTTGGCACTGGCCTACAAGAAACTGGAAACGTTTCTCAGGCTGTCGCGGCGCATCGCGACCGAACATTTTTCTCGCACGAGAGCTGCAATAAGTCGTCGAGCTCGTCGATCGCAGCGAAAAATCGAGGCAACACGACCGCGTCGCTATTTTCCCCGCCGCGTCTCACCCGGACGGTTCGTCTTCTTTCTTACGCCCGAATCGTAGTCGTCGAATCGGGCGCGTTTAATACTGTTTGGCGTAATCCGGGTAAAGCTCGGTTTTTTGGGGTCCTTGGCGACCGTCTTTATGCGTCCGCGAATCAATCTCAAAGTCGGAAGAACCGTCGAGAAATACAATTAAAAGAATAGCTCTAAAACTAAGAAAAGAAAGAAAAATTGAAAAGAATTCACGAAATCCATTTCACAAAATTAAGTTAAATATTTGTATCGTGATTCGAATGAAATCTATGTAATATTCCAAACCGAGATCCAAGCTTCGATCGATGAAATTACGGGACATAAGATGATGAACGCTTCCTTTTTCACTCGAGTCTAAGCAGCATTAAGGGAATCTTCACTTTAATTCGCGTTCGAAGTATCGAGATATTTAATCAATCGTGCACGAGGAAAGAACCGTCTCGCTGAGTTTATCATCGAGAAAAAGTACCTCTCTTCCCAGATACTTCGTATGTATATTGCGACACGATGCCACGCGATGCATTTATGTAGTGGGACCCGGCATGTTTTGTCTCAACAGCGTTGATCCCAGTCGCCGCCGAGTCTGGGAGACAAAAGTACAGATTGATCGAGAGTACCCTTTGGATTCAAGCGTCGTTCAACGGTAAGTCAAGTTCGCGTTGGGATTCATTCAAAATGCGTTTCCTCGCTCGGTTACGAGAACCTTGTTGCCGCGCGCAATCGCAACAAGTTGTATACGATTGTAGCGTGGCTGCGTCCGAAATCCCTGCTAAAGCCAGAGAAAGGGAAACGTTAATCTCTCGAATAAAAAGGTAACAAAAGCATGAAGAGTGGATGGCGATAAATTTGTAGTTAAAAGAACGTTCCCTACCTACCCTTACCTCGGTGAAATATCGCCAACGGGTTCCTCATGTGTGTGGTGGTATGCGCACGTAAAGCACTCCTTATCACGCCGTATCGCAGCCAGATGTTTCGCGCGAGAACGGAATCGGCGAATCGACAGCGTTAAGGATAATGGAAGCACCGCAAGAAGGGACCACTCGTCGCATCGCGATAGAAAAGAAGGGGAAGAAAGAGAGAAGCGAATGAGTTCCTCATTCGAAGAGACATTAACTTGTATGCGAAAGAAAAATCGCTATGCCCGCGACAAGTCGCTCCGACGAGTGTTTTCCACTTTCAAGGAGAGACGATTTATCGGCAATCAGGTATTCGGGACCATAAGTCCGAGCGCGTTCGCTTGCCGATGATATATAGCTCGCATGGACGTTCTACTTTACGATATATTGTCGTCGATGGTAGAATTGTAGCGATCGAAATGTATTACAAAATGGCGTTGAATCCTGTTCCTCGCTGCGCGTTCACGACACATCGTAATATCGTCATCTTTTTAAATTATATCCGTCTAACATTTCGTCCGCACTGTGTCCTCTTGACGACTCGCAATCGGCGAACACTCGTACGAGCGTTATGTACGCTCTGGTCAATAATATTTTACGCGCGGCTACACCGGAATTATTAACAATCAAGCTGTAATTGTTGCTAATTGGAACGCACCACGCATAACGTTCAATTAATTTCAAGTCTCCAAATAAATTTGGATCGGTAGAGGAAATATACATATACGTCAAACTGGTCTTTTTTAGTGTTATCCATGGTTAGCACGATGATAGCGGAGACCAATCGGGGCAGCGACGCCAAATTGGTCTCGTTTACAAAATGCGCAGTTATTCACACGGTCATTCTGACGATGAATTACACGAATTCAAAGGCCGCGGTGCTCGCGCAATTAACATCCACAGAAATAAACGCGCAAATGTCACTTGTATCTTTTTTTTTTACTGTACATTATTTCATCGTACTTCGCAATACGATCTGTTTTTATAACTTCAAACATCATTCGAGTGTCATCGCAGCACTTACATCTACTATAGATTTATACAATTGTTGTGTTAAATATTATCCATTTAACATGATACAAAGTGGCACCGTTATATAGGGTAGCGTAGAGTATTTCCGTACCGCGATATTTGTGAAAATACCGACGATTAATTCGCAGTTGCAAATATCGCAAGCGATATACCTGTTGGTTATTTAGGATACAAACATCGCTGACGGAATATGGGATACCTCTACGGGTACGAGCACGGTCTAACGATGCGTTTACAGAAGGAGAAGGGACACAGATCGTTACGTCATTCGTGACGTAAGCTTAGCATGAGAGTCGCTTGTGAATGCAATGAGTCTCGCTACAATTCGATACAGACGTTGTAATTTCAAAATGTTAAAAAAGAAAAAACGCGATACAGGCGTATAACAGCTAGATAGATTCTTAACAATGTTAAATTCTCATCATGTTTACCGCATAAATGTAACATGTGCAAACGCCTTGCCTGAACCTTAACACTTCCGTTTATACAAGCGAATCGTGCCGTAACGATCGCGATTTTCCACATTATGGGGTAACACGAATAGAAGACGAATTCACTGACATCGCTCTTCGCCGAACGACTCGCGTTCAGTATTTCCAGTTGCTTCGTGCTTCGCTAAGTTTCACACAAAACGCGAATAGGTTTCGCCTTATCGACTAATACCGGCGGCAATGTCCGGAACCTTATTCACATTTATCATGTTATCACCTCACGGCGCGTGGCGAGCGTCAAATAAAACGCTAAAGGAACTTGATGAAAAAAAAAAAAAAAGGAAAAAGAAACGTGGAAGGAGATGAGGAACAAGAAAGGATCCGTGTGTCGATCGGATCGTTCGGAAAATAATTCATGCGGATCACGATTTCGGATGCTCCGTAATGTTCAATAAATAACTTACAAGATAACTTACAGGAAGGGAAAGTTGAGGAACGGGGATAGGTGAACACGAATGTCCGATCGGCGTGTCCTCCTTTAAATGTCATCGTCAGCGATTTCGGCAAATCACCCGTGTCCATCCGTAGATCCTGAAGCCTTCCAGAGTTTCCTCGTTAATCCTCCAGACTGCGACTCGTCGAACGAAGTCGTGGAAGTCCCGCACGCGCGAGACGCGCGTCTCGAAAGGCACTACCGGTTTATTGTAAGTGTGGTCGCGCACACCCCGTCGTGGCGCACTACGACCAGTCGCCCTCATTGCGGACGATGCCCATGGTATCATACTTCCGTGCCGTCCTCGCCCTCGTCCTCGTACAGCGTCGGCCCGTTGGCGGATTTCTTCTTAGGCTTTGGCGGCGGCCTCGGCGGCACCTTTCTGCCGAGGGTGTTGCTGGCGGCGGCCTGTTGCGCCAGGAGCGAATGACCGCCGTCCATGCTCTCGTCCGCCAACTTGAGCGGCCACTCGGCTGCGCCTTCCGGCGCCGCCCGATCCAGTGCACCGGTCAAGATGTTCGGGGTGCTACGTTGGATCATACCGTAGTGCGAACCCCCCGGCGTGTTCGGAAGTGGCCGACCCCTCATGGACGAAGGCGCCGGTTCCGGGCTTTTGTTGAGCGACAGCATCGAACTGCCATCCGCTGTGGTACGTAGGCCCAGATTGTCGTACACCGGCTCGAGGGTATCGGTGGGCGATGTCGGAGGTCCACTGCTCCAGCTAGGCGCCCGCGGTCGTCGTGGGATCGTCACATAACCGTGACGCGGTAACACCGGCGCCATCGGTGATGACGACGACGACGGTCCAAGACCGTACGGAGTCACGCTGCGACTGTGCGGTAACGTCTTGAAGGCGGCCGGGTGGTACTGGCCTGACGGCGGCGAGCCGTATGATAAGGTCGCCGTCGTCGTTGACGCCGGTGTTAACATATGCTGACTAGGCAGACGCGTGCTGTCGGGCGCCGTTGACGCCTGGCTAGTCGGCGATGCGCCGCGACCGCCCGAGAAGGCCAGCAGATCTGGCGGATATTGTCGGTGGTGGTAACCAGTACCCCCGCGCGGTAACGTGCCGCCGCCACCGCTGCCACCGCCGCTGCCACCCCCGTCGAGCTCCGGCGTGGCCCGTTCGTGTTCCCTCTCGTCGTCGCCTACGCCGCTGCCTACCCCGCCGACGACACCGCTCCCGACACCGTCAGCTGCGAGAACATGAACAAAAAAAGAAGGACGAACGTTAAAAAAGAAAATCTAAGTGAGGTCGAGAAAAAAAATGGGAGGAAAAAAAAGATCGCGCGCGGGAGGTCTGCAAATACGAAGAGGCTGGAGACTACGTGTACGCGAGTGATAAGTAAAGATAGCATCGCCAGGACGTTGCCTTCGTACGACTCACGATTGTATTGTATTACCCCCGACCAGCGTGGACAAGTGCTTTTAATCCGATTAGTCGCGATATGATCGTAATCGGGCTCTTTGTGAATTTAACTGAAAAATATAACTGCATTTTCTGAGCGTCGTTGGTCAAATGTACGCGTTGGCGTTATATTGTGTCGCTCTGAGATTCTCTTAATATTTAAAAATTTACTCAATTTTTCTATACTATTCGGATCATGTTAAAGTGCAAGTGGGGTTTCTTTTTTCTATAGCGTTCCAAATTCATAGACAATTCGATCGAGTACCATTACACATACAAGTCTCTACAAGTAATCTTGTAATCTCGAAAAATATTTCATTGATAATAACACGCAAGTCTACACACGCAACATGTCTCTTGGCAAACCTTATTGTCGTCATTACCTATGGAATTATGTTACAGCGATTCACTATTGCAATTCGTAATTAACATCCTCGCGTTAGAAGCTAAAAATTAAAATTTGCACCGTATCCTAAGACAGAAAATAGTATTCCTAAAAGGATGATGTCAGTGGTTGAACGCGGATGACGAATGTGTTCGCAACACTGTCGCAGCGTGAATGTTATATTAAAGGGTGCTTGATGTATTATAAGCGTTCCTAACGGATCTTCATTAGTCTCCTAGCTGCCACTTGACGGACTCTCCTTACCTTAAGATCGATGGCACCTGGTCGGACAATTCTCGCATGATAATCCGCGCTCGGCACGGAACAAATCGATTTACGATTACACGCACACACATGCATACACGCTATTTGTACATTATATAAGCGACATATAGCGATCGTTTCTGCTTGGGGGAAGAATATTACCCCAATGAAATGACTGATGTTCCGCGACTCGTTAAGAATCACATCGGCCATACTCGTCGATGAAGTCCGTTTGATCAATGTCCGCGAATACGCGGTGGGTTTTGAGGTAAATCGCTTGTCGAGACTAATGTAAGGTAGTTTCTCGCTAGCACCTAGCCACGCACTGTTTAGTAATGTAGGCTGTGTACTGACCGAAAACCGAGTCGTTGTCGAGCAACGTGCGATTCAGCTCCGTCATCTCCGTACCGTGCGACGTCACTGACGGCGCCTCGTAGCGCCTCGGCGGCTTCACCACCGGGTTGATGGTTGTGATCAGAGACTTTTCCTGTTCGCCGAGACCGTGATGCTCCAGGGACGCCGCTTCGAGGCCTTTCTCGTCATGCCTAGTGCGGCGACGACGGCAGTAGCACACGCAAAGCACTACTGTGACGATCAGCAGACATAACGCGGTGACACCCAACCCGATGGCGAGGGGCAGGCTGATGAAGTTCTCCCTGCCACCCAGAGCGTCGCCCACGATGGTCAGAGTTACGTTTCTCTCGGCTTCGCCGCCCGGACTCTTCGCGTGGCAAACGTAGTCACCCTTGTCGGAGGGTAACACATCGAAAATGGTGAGATTCAACCATTCGTGGCTCGTTGATAACACGTACCCTCTATCGTTGTTTGGGCGTTTTGTGAAATTGTGTAAAATGCGATTGCGATGCGTCCATGATAACTGAAACAGACATGTTGCATACGATGTAATGATGATTTCATATAGTGGTACAAGGAAGTTCTAGTGCAATAGTAAAAACAAAAAATTGTATGTATACTTAAGAACTCTTAAATAAAGTGATTGGTATTACAATGCATTTTTCTATTTTCTGCGTAATTTTTTTAATTGTTAGAAATTTGTGATTAATTTTAATTTAGAGTTGTAACATTATCATCCAACGCACGTGTGTCTGTATGCAATTACCTGAGGACGTGGAATTCCCGCTGCCCTGCACGAAAGTGTCACGTCTCCTTTGCCCATCTCGATTTTGGTCATAGGGCCGATAGCGGTGATCCTCGGTCTGCATGCGAACTCGTCGCTACTAACTTCGTCCCACATCTTGCCAGCCATATGGGACGGTTGTTGGCAAGTGGTCGGCTTTGTGTACAACTTGCGTTCGATCGTCCAGTCGCGGAACCTTTTGAGATGGCAGTTGCAGTTCCACGGATTATTCTGGAGCTCGAGGCTGCCGAGCTTGGGCAGACTCTCGAAGCTCTGCAATTGCAGAGTGCTGAAATTATTCCCATCCAACGCGAGAGAATGCAAACCTGGCAGACTGCGAAACGTGTTCTCCTCGATCCGCTCCAATCGGTTGTCCGATAACGTCACTTTCTGCAGGAAAGTGAGATTGGAAAACAGACCACTCTCCAGCGTCGTCAGCTTGTTCTGATCGAGTAGCAGCACTCGCAGCCGTTGAGTCTCGTAGAAAGTGCCTGGGTGCAGACTGCGGATATTGTTGCCCGACAGATCGATCTCAATGATGATCTTCAGACTGTTGAAGGCGTCTGTATGAATCGACTCGATGCCGCATTCGCGCAACACCAGCTTATGCAGATTCACCAGGTTGACGCGGCTGAACGCGCCGTGAACGAGGTGAGTTATGCGATTGCCGGTCAGATCGAGATTCTGAATCTCTGGCGAGAGGTCCCCCGGTACCTGCGTGAGATTCTGCTTAATGCACTCGGCGGTCTTCTTGCCGGACACCCATTTGCACTTGCAGGTTGACGAGCACTGCATCCAGTCCTCCTGGCCTTGACACAGGGCGACCATAAGCACCGCACAGAGCAGCCACCGGCCCGCCGTTCTCGGTATCATCTCGAGGAAGCCTGTTAATAGCAGAAACGTGCGCGATGACGTTAGAACGTGACTGCGGTACTGCGACCACAGAACTTACTTAGCCGAGCGTAGTTGCATGCATGAAACGGAGTTTCGTCTTTTGGGATATTCCGCCGGAGAGAAATGTGCAACGTGTAACTAATATATTCCAGTTACGGCTTAATATTTACCAACGCGGGCAACTAGCTGCACGTTTTACGTGTATTCACCATTATTGATAGTTGAATGCGGATGTGGATCACTGTTTAATTACACGATCGAATAATTATATTACGTATACGCGGCTGGAATTAATTATTACTAAATAATATGCGGCGCTCAATAATTTTGAATAATTTGTATGCCATACAAATATCCCGTACGCTATTTGACACTTTTAGTTAATGTATGTTGGAATAATTGTTCGTAACCGTTACTGAGCAAATTTCCTGGAATATAACGATTTTACGATAACAAATGTCGTTATATAAAAAATAATTTATGTACGTATAAAATTGATAAAATACATAATTTTATATAAAATAAGAGTAAAACACGAGATACATAAGATATTTCTGGTCAGCTTTCACACCTTGGAATCAAATTAACTTGACGTATGCGATTTGATAGTGTTAAATATACCGGTATTTCTTACAACGGCAATAAGTTGCTTGTGCGAACAGCGCAAAGTTGTTTCGTGGCTCGTCGTACAACAAGGCTAAACTCGACTTTCTGTGTTGTCGGACAAGTCTGGCTATGTCTGAGACAGTGTTTGGTACCATCAGAGACCTCCGGGATTTTCTTCGTCTTCCCGGCCGTTCTACCTTTCTCCCTCTTACATTCCCACGAGCCTGCCTTTCCTTTATTTTTGTTAGTCAACGCCGCTAATCTCAGAGCACGGGACACCCTGCCGAGAACTGTTAGCAATTTAGCTTAATACCGTTACAGCATCGCGCTCTCCGACGCCGGCGTCGTGTCGACGCGTCGCCGAAGTTAAATTAATACGGCACAACGACCAAAACAAGTTTCACCCCTTTTATTATCGCCGTAGAGTCCGAGGCATCAAATTAGCCTTTCCGCCGACGGAACACAGTTCATTCCGGACTTCCCCTTGAACTCGAATCGATGAACAAGAGGAAATATCCGAGCTATAACCAACTGATAAAAGAATCTAATCTCAAAATCAATCGTGATTCATTAATAGAACGTGATTCTAAAGCTGTATTTAATCTTATTAGAGAATATAAGCTATTTTATGTACCTCAAATTTCGTTTCATGATAAAATTTATGCAGGCTTTAACCTCATATATATATATATATATATATATATATATATATATATATATAATTTGATACAGTCAAGTGAAATTGAAACATTTGCAAAAGACCGAACGGTTAAAAATTAAATATGATTCAATGTTGTTCTAAAACCATCGTGATGATCATCAATGAATTGTGATAATAATTAAAATTGCCTATTTTGAAGGGTACAAAAGCAAGTAGAAATAGCGGATTAACGTCGCGAGGAAGCAAAGAGGAATTCGTCGAAGAAATCCATCGGGGAACTCATTCCGGTGGGAACCATACGCGCCGTTGTAGATGTCTACCAACTTTTCACGTATACATGCTTCGCGTAACGCCAAACTTTTTGAAGTCTCCTACACAAGGGCGGCCGCGGTCAGTGCACTTGCCTGTAGCCTCGAGATTTTATTGTCGAGGCCACGAGAGAGCAGTTCTTTTGAGCTTGATCGGTGGTCCACGAGGTCAAAATACATATGTACCGAGCGTATTGTCTTTTAAAACGGGCACGCACGTTTCAGCCTTCCCTTTGCTAGTGTGGTTTTGGATCTGAAGTTAAAACAGTGCTCTTTGAACCGCTGCTCAGCATGTATACAGCTTACGAACGTTTTCTCTTCCATGAAATATATTCCAGAGGAAAAGTACGTACGGCGAGTTAATATTACACGGGCAAAACGATGAGAGATGTTAAAAGATGATACTCGTATAACATCGCATATGCGTTGAGCTTCGATTCGTCTCGCTATTGCGTTCCGATGCGGCAACGGTTCCTCTTCCCTCGATCCTAGTCGCGTATCGATCGACCGTATTTGACTTGTAAATAACTAGGTAACCCAACGAGGAAAGTGAGGAGCTTGTATACGGACTGAAGCGGAGCTTTTAGTCTAGATGAACGAGCGAGTCGAGTGTCCTTTGGCGGCACGTGTATCGTGCCGGAAGGAACCGTCCCACCCCCGTCTCGTCACGCGGAAATGCGGACGTGTGTGTGTCCGACACGTTCGCGTGTCACGCATAAAAAACACCGAGTGCAGAAGGAGAGAAAGGGAGATGGAGAGCAGGGTGGGGTGGTCAACCTTCCGCGGGGCGGAATTTCAAATTCGAACACCCTCTATCAATCAACAGTGTTCCGTTGCCAGAGGGTACGGCAAGTATGCCCTGTTGCTCCTACACAAATTTCATCAATCATGCGAGCCAACACACCGGAGGCGGTGGTTATCCTGCCGGATCTCTCTGTCCGTCCTATATTTTCGCACATGAAATAAGGTTTCGCGAAACACACCGAGCGACCGATGATTGGCGGATGTAACGATCGGTACGAGTGGGTAGTTGGATATCGCGATGCTTATAAATGACTTTTGAAAGCAGTAGTTATGATGCAGCTTTTTTCGCTGCGGAAAGCTACGCGTAAATATGGGACGTTTAAGAAGAAGAAATGGAAAAAGAATGCCCGGCGGGACGGGTGGAGAAAGAGCATCGCGAACAATGTCAGGATTTTTTTTCATCACGCTCGCGCAAGTAAGACGTAGATTACTGTAAGTGATTCGCAGCCATGAGTTTTCGGGAACTTTGCGCTTCCTACGAAAGTGCTGTAATTTAATTTGTAATTTGCGAGGAAGAGAAGGAACACGCGCAATACCGTTGCCCGTTTCCTGCGGGAAACTTTTTCCCGGCGGAAATAAGGATTATTGAACGACGACGACGGCCGCCGCGCAGCCGTCTTCTGAGAATATCAAAGAAGTTATGGCGGACGGATTTATATGTGTTATATGTACTTTGAGATAACGCTTGAAGCGAGGGACTGAACGTGGGCCGAGACTTCGACGAGAAAAACGCTCGTGTATAGCTTGTTCCATTGAAACTTCTCAGAGATTCAGTCTCTCTCGTCGTTGGAGGCGCTTAAACGTAATAACGAAATATCGCGAGCAACTTTTTGTTAAATTACTTGGTCGTGATACAAATGGCCGTGAGGCGAAAAGGAGAATCTCGTTTTCGATGCAATCGCGCCGTACAAAGTGAGTTTAAAGTTATTATTGTGACCTCCGGCTTGACTTAGTTACCGAAACATTGTCTAACCAACTAAGAATCCAGCGGTTTACACGTTATTGCTCAAACGTGTTTTTGCGCTGATCTAACCCTGAATATTTTGATGATCCTTATGATGATTTGATTTCGCAAATACAAGAGAATATACAGGGTGTCTGGAAACTCGACTGCGCCACTTCTGGAGATGATTCAGAGTCCAAAAAGAAGCAACAAAAGTTATATAAACATAGATCCGGAAATGAATTGTTTCCAAGTTATAACCACTTTTATGTTTAAAAAATCGTAATTTAGTTTTCATAATCACAATTAAAATAATCATATTTCTGCATGGCTTTTAAACAAAAATAACTTTATTTCGAACTATTTAGGCGTTACTCAAGATGCACCACGTGGAGATATAGTTTGCTTGATATCCCTCTTTCAAAAATTTTTTTTACGATTAAACATTTTTATGAATTTATTTTCAAATTTTTAACTTTTTTTAATTTTTTGATATTTGTTAATACAATTACATTATTTTCAAACAAGGATAAATTTAAACAAGTATTTAAATAAAATGTTCAAAATGACCGCCTTCAGCATGAATGCAGGCCCTTATTCTTCTATCAAATTTTTGAAAGAGGAATATCATGCAAACTATATCTCCACGTGGTACATCTTGAGTAATGCCTAAATAGTTCGAAATAAAGTTATTTTTGTTTAAAAGCCATGCAGAAATATGATTATTTTGATTGTGATTATGAAAACTAAATTACGATTTTTTAAACATAAAAGTGGTTATAACTTGGAAACAATTCATTTCCGGACCTATGTTTATATAACTTTTGTTGCTTCTTTTTGGACTCTGAATCATCTCCAGAAGTGGCGCAGGCGAGTTTCCGGACACCCTGTATAATAGTTTTAGCATTAATTATTTTAGCAAAAAAATGATAAAATTAAAAAAATTGGTATGAGAATAATATGTAAAAAACCACTCAGTCTCTCTCTCTCTCTCTCTCTCTCTCTCTCTCGCTTGCTCGCACACACGTATGCATGCACGCACGCACGCACGCCCTTATGCATACACGCACATACAAAAGATTCAGAATTATCTCCATGTGGTGGAGGTACACCTTGGGTAATGCCGGTAATATTGTAATTTTTAAATCTCATAATTCGAGAAAGAAAAATATTTAATAATACTTTATTAGTGTTTTGAAAAACTTTTTCGACGCTACAGTAGAATTATACAATAAAAAATAAAACTTTTAATTTAAAAATTTGAAAATAATCTTTGCGTGACCTTGACAACACTATTTAAGATCCTACTATTGCTGTGTAATGCGTCATCTAAAACTCTACAACTTTTGTATAAAACATTTTTTTCAAAAATGCATATTTTTCGAAATACTAAGGGATTCCCGATTTTTTATACACCCTGTACATACATATATACATATATATAATAAACATTATATCTAAGATTGAAAATAGTCACGTGTCTCTATCAAATAATAGAGGATAGGGAAAAAATAATAAAGAATTATTTTTTATTTTATATTTAAAATAAGTAAATTATATGATATATATAAATAATCGAGTTAAAAATTAATTTCATTCTTTATTATTTATTATTTCTTCATTATCATATATCCTCTATTATTTGATGAAGACACGTGACTATTTCCAATCTCAGATCAGGAAATTCAATTATTAGCACATACGTGTTTGTGTGACGTGTGACAGATTACTGTACATCATCTGGAGCCAATCAAGACTTTACGGTTCAGAGCAAATAATGTGGCTTCAATATGCTTATGTCTGGAATCAGGTTTATTTATTCGGCTGATTCTAGTTTCATCACGCGAAATTACACGTATTAAGCAAGCTGCAAATCTGCACGCGTCCGATAAATATTGACCTTACGTTGAGATCAGACACTGCATGGTACGAATTACGCGTATTCGATGACGCGGAATTGCATGCGATGATATAATAATATACGATTTAATAATGTTTTATTACAGATAGTTCAGCTTTGACAGCAGCTATAATCAATTTGCACGAGAAGAAACGAACGAGTTCAGTCAATCGTACCGCTAAATCGGTTCCGGAGAAAAACGCGATGTTTTCTGTGAATTATCGAGGGGTACTGTTTTCATTACGCCGGGTCACCGCACAACGACGGGGGCACCAACGTAATCGACTTTCTAATTATAAACGCAGTGGTGCTGGCGTTCTCGGATGGGGCGCGTGAACTCTCGACCGAGGTCGCTTTTTCCCGATAAGTCGTTAATAGTTAATTAGTGGAGAATAAGGACGGAGTCGTTAGCCCGTTTCATCATTGACTGCCGGGACGTCACTAGAATTCGCGAATCAGTAATATAACTATTTGACAGTTTAATTTTTGCGTTAAGAATGTAAAAAGGTACCATACGTTATAACGTATTTTAACCATCATCAAGATATTACAAGCACTCGTGACAAATAGAAGATGTACTATATATATATATGTTCCTCACTTTTAAAATAAAGACTCATATTTGGAAAACGGTATGAGCAGCGTTCGTTAATTAAATTGTAATGTATTGAACTTCTCGATGTATAATGTATAATGTAAATTACAGAATTAATTGGAACCATGTTTATTTCCGTAAAAGTATACCCTAGTATGGAACAACATAAAGATGATTACACATAACCTAGCCAATATATCCATTTCGTATCTCTTGATATCCGAAATCTCGTAGCATCAAAATTAAGGAACTCCTGAATCTTGGAAATTCGTAATTTGAAGATGTAACGACAGTCACTCACGCTTCCTCAGAAGATGCAGCGAATTTATATCCATAAATACTCCGTAAAGGCAACGTTATTCGACGTGAAACGATCGCGTGCTAGGTGTAATATCTCATGTTCTTTGCAACGGAACAACTTTCTCTATAAGCGGCGAAATGTAAACGCAGTCAGAGACGTGGAGCAGAGCATATTTACACAAGCACTAAGTCGATATGCACCTGCCGCATTCACGGTCTCGATGACGCGCCTTTGTGTAACCGGATTCCGCATCCTTGCGAATATCTGCTTACCTGTACGTATAATGCATACAGTGTGCGTACAGTACAACTGCCACGTCTACACGTCTGTACGTGGAATATGATTGAAATTATATCTTGTAGTCATCTGCAGAACGTGCTACTTAACAGTGCCATCCAAAGAGAAAAGACGGGGATGCTAGAAGCTTTGCTAGAACTCATTTTGACCTCAACATTTTTATCCTCTTTACAAGGTACACGAGATGTATCCGAGATTAGATGAATTAAAAATTATTGTACTAAAGGCAACGCGATGCTCGTTTTTCTCTCTCTCTCTCTCAACAATTTTTGTTGGTCTTTCCTCTAGAAACGTTTGTTAAGAAAATCATTGAAAAAATTCTTTTCTTGGAAACGGGTTCACCTTTCTTTGTCAAATATTTTCCTCAATAAATCCTCGAGGGATTGTTTCGTTTCAAAGTGTATTCTTAACTTCAAATATAGCAACAGTACAGAGTCCATTTTCGTCCAAAAATTAAATTTCAACAATAGAAATACTCAACGGATGAAAACAAAATAGCAGAAAAAGAAAGCAAATCAATAGTGCAAAATAGAAACGTGAGTGAGAATAGAACAAATACTTCCCTTTTACAAGATTATTTGACATGCAGAATTGAGAATCACATTCGGGTTCATTGTTCGTATATCTATTTCACAATATGCGGCAATAAATTCTTCTTATATCTAACTATAAACATGATAAATAAAGTGAGTTCAGCTTGAAGTTCAGCTTGAAGTTATTCTACTCGATTGCACACATACGTACTAAACAATCATCAATCTTTCTAATCCGTTTTCAACGAAAGAATGTTTTGGAATTAAGATTGTTATCGCAATACGTACATTAAACAGATAAAAAATTCAAAAAGTATTTATTTAAAAATAAACAACGCTTGTTTGATACGATCGATACACGCTGCAAAAATTATACTACGCGCGATCGTATTTCGATAACATATGCAACGTCCGAAAGTATGCAATATTTGTTATTGATATGAATAATTAAATATTTTAAATGATCAAGGTAATGTATTCGCATTTCATTTATAACTAATTTATTTCTTTTAACAAAATTTTCGCCAAAATCATCAATTGCGTCAATTTGATTCATGTATCATTCAACATGATTCATATATCTCGTTGCGTTTCTTCCAATATTTGATCTCTAGTATCCGCTCTCTTCGATAAACTCTTCGGTTGCATTATTCGGAAAGTTCGAAGTTCGGCCGAATATTTACAGGCCGTGTGCCGGAGACCGCGAAATTGCATAAACTTTTCAAATAAGACCGAATCTTATAAATTTGCGGCCAGGAACATTGTCTACGAAAGTTCTGTGCCGCGCCGCGGGGTTATTAACTTTGGGTCACACGAAACTATCAGAGCATCGTCAAAGTCGTTTCCACACTTCCGTAAGCTAATGTGAAAGACTAGTCCGCGAAACTCACGTCCCGTTTTCACTCTGAGACCGTGCAATCTAATTACTGTAGTAAAGATTACTGTCATGCACTCGGACATCGTCAAAGAGTCTTTTATTGTACTACGGGTACTACGGGGCGTGGGTTTAATACTGACTAGATCTGTTTGGTAAAAATTACATAGCAGAAAGCATCTGTGCACTCTCGGACACAAAACATAAAATAAATTTCTTAATGTTGAACTCGTTATAGGTAAGTGTGTGAAAACTACAAATGCAGCCATTAAGAGTACATCACAGTGTTGTGAACATATCGTGAACAACATAACATATTATTTATAAAAATAATTAAGCGATCTTATTTTCATTTATAGTACTCAAAAAATGATATTCTTCTTCGCGATAGTTTAGCATTTTGCTTGTAATAATTAACGATATGTGAATTAATTATAGAAATATTTTGCAGCAGAGATGGAGTTTTCAAGAGTACGACCTCCTTCGTATTTCTATGGACTTTTAATCTTCTAGTGTCGCGCGAGATCAGTGTCTTGCTGCATCGAATTGTCTGGTCAGTAAAAAAATGAGCTTTTCGTACTCTCATACATACATATATCTTTATCTATTTGTTCATAGCCAGAATTTCATCCTGATTATTTCTCTTTCTTCTTCCGTGTTTTATAAGAATGGATAAAAGATGTTTCCTCTGATGACATACGACATATAACAACTTTAAGAAAACGAGAACACGCTGTCGGCACTTTTACAATTTTCTTTCTTTCTTTTCGTTGATATTAACCGCCGAAGGGTAGTACTGACGGATGCTGACATTACTTTCATTGTTCGCTCCGTTGTTATTACGTAGCTGATGGCCTATGTTAGCTACGAGAAGCATGGCAAGGCTTTTGTGACTCGACTCGGGACTGTGATACGACTTTTCAGAGTAAATGCGCTTTTTGCTAATATGACGAATACGAAACAGAGCTCGGAGCGTTCATTATCAATAAATGAAGGTATCAACTGTCAATGTATGAAAGATGAGTTTGTTGTAAGTTATAAGTAATATTCATTATTTCTTTAAAGACAAAGCAAATAATAATATATGATTTGTACTATCCATGTGTGATCGATAATTATTCAATGAATAAGCATAGTTTATATTAATGTATTTTTGCAAAAGAAAAAATCACGGAATCCAGATAGTCGCTGATGCAGAAAAGGGTAGTAATTCACTATTTAATGTACAGAAAACTGCGAACTTATTATTTAATAATTTATATTATATTTGTACAATTTAATAATATACTCACTGGTATTTAATCTTTCAAGTCGGTTTCTATTACCGCGACCTCTTTTACCATATGATAATCAATATTACAAAATTATTAACCCTCTTGTGGCTCTATTTAATGACAGAAATCGTATCAAAATGGTTAAATTTTTCCTGTGAAGAAAATACTAACTTTACTAGGTTATACATATAATAGGTTTTGATGGTGCTAATTTCATATTTGTGATCAAAATTACAAAAACTCAAAATGGCGGATTGAAAATTGCAGATTTAAAAGTAATAAATCTTAAAATACGTGTTTATTTGTGTGAAACTCAGTTCACGTTCCTATATCTGGTTCTTAAGTTATGAAAGAAAATGTTACCCCGAGTCAGATTCGGGTTAAACCGCAAAGGAGTTAAGTATCGGTAGAAATTTATTCCCAATCGCTAATTATAGAAAGAATAAAGAATTAATAAGTATACAAATTTAATAATGATTTTAAGAGTAGTATCTCACGAAATAAAATATGAGGATCAGTAACGAGATATTTTATATCTGCATGATCTTGTTATATATTAATCAATAATTATAAGTCAATTATGATAATTATAAAAATTACATCATGAACGTGCACTAGAAACACTCTGTCTTTTACGAGTTATTTCTATTACAATTTTTTAACTATATGGTGGCTACATCAACGACGAATTACGAAGTTGCTTATTAATTAAAAAATTCAACTTACGTTTCACTCTAGGCTCACGATAGTGTAATATTCACAATTCCACCGAATCCCAAGGACTTCGACCAAGGATGGTGCTAAAACAATAAATATACTCTATCAGACATCAAGATGAGATCGTTAAATCGATTGTATCGTAACGATCGGTATTTGTTATTTAGCGCGAACACATACACAATTAATATTTCGAAGCATTAAAAATTATTTTAATTCAGCTTTAACTATAATATTGCAATATACGGGATACGAACTGCGAGTCATCATAGAAATGAATTTGACTATGTAATTCTTATGCAAATAAATAACGAAATTCGCGACACATCGTATATTTGGAATACGCTAACGTCAAGCGTAAATTATTTAGCAGAGCGGACGTAGTTAGCAAAAATTTACTGTCTTTCGCTTTGAGTACGCTGCACAAAATTCTAGAAGAACAAACAGTATGTTTTCCCCATTTTGGATTTCGGAATCAGCGAAAACAATCTCCGATTCCGCATACGGTACACGGCACAAACAAGAGAGAAGTGAAAAAAACTTTCTGTTAAGGGGGAAAGTAAACGGCGCTAAATCGATCGTTGTCACGTAAGCTGCTTTTTTTTCGCCATGGGAGTTCTCGTTTAACAATGCATACCAAATAGCCGAGAAAAAGGTGCAATAATCGTTATCCGCGCTTGTTTGGAAAAAAAGATCGGGACCGGCACATGGGCATAGCCGTTACACTTGATACACCCTGGTGAATTGGGGTTAACTAGGATTCGGTGCACGTGTATGTAGAATAGTTCCCAAATAATTACGAAAAAATGTAATTATATATGAGTACACTTATTTATTGCGCATTACCTGTCAGAAATTGTTAAGAGCACGAAAGATAATTCTGTAAAACAACGTCCCAAATTCGAAAGAAGTATATTAGATTCTGTTATAATGTTTGGAAATTAACAGAGCGCTTCCACAATAAATTACCCAGAGAATTACCCAGAATCATCCCAGAATTAGTTGAAGATGGTTTCGGTTGAATGCCAAATTAATTATCAGATATTAATTTAAAGTACACTAAAGTTTCCTCGTAATAGAATATGCTTAATGAAATTCAGAGAAAAGGTTTATAACACGTTATTATTCGATTATGGCCATGGAAAAATAACAGACTAATCCATTTCGTTTGATTTTATTGACGCAAAAAAACAATTTTATTAATTATATCTGTACGTTATTCCTACTTCGCCTTAACGCAGTTTTATATCCATCGACCAAAATTATAAAATGTATTGCACTCATAGATTGCGTACATCAAATTCAATTAATCACAGTAATTGAATATACGCGTTTTATAAATTCATTAATAAAGTGATTGAAATTTGTTTCTCTCGTTTTTACACACATATAAGTATATTTATATTTTAATACAATCATAGAATTATAAATATGTGTGTTTTGTGTTAAATTTCACGTTAAGTTTGAAAGTTCTCATCACCAGTTACAGACATATGGTATCATTTTCTAAGACAATATCTTTGAATGAAAGAAAATTCCGTACTAAAGATGAAAGCGAAGCCTTGTTACGCGAACGGGCATGCAGTTTTCTTTGTTCTCGCTCGATGAGCAAATTAAGTTTCAAAATCAAAAGGTAGCTTTTCATAGTCCGCGCTGCGTACCGCAGATGCGTCTAATCGGATTGCCGCAACGGCGAAAAGCACAATACGCGGCCACTAGCCGTTGTCTTTTTATTATTCTTCTCTTCTCAATTTCAAATGCGAAACGTCCATGATCGCGCGCGCCTGGTCTTCTTCCACGGCTTTTCGCGCGGCAGCCGAGACGTAACGCGAATTCAATTATTACAGAGACGCAAGGGAGAATTGTCGGGAAAAGCGCGATCTCAGAAGAGCAAAGAAATACTGCGGAGAGAAAAAACGAAGCAAACGACGCGTGTAGAAGCAGTCGAGGGTAGAGGACGCGCTGTAGAAAACACAGGCTGAAGATGTAGGCTAAAGCGGGGGAATGGGGAACAAGGAGAGGATCAGTGAAACGAAACGCTGCACCGAGTCGTACATTTTGTGTACACCCGGAAAATGGTTGAAAATATCATCTTGCGTTGTGAATATCTTAAATACCAAGAAAGACTGAAGCGCGTAACTGGCAAATATAGAAACGTGAATCAATGAAAAGTTGATTTTATTAATGCGAAATATTTATTCGTAAATCCTGTTGTGAAAATAATTTTAGTTGCGTTTTCCGATTTTTATCAAAACGTGCTGTCAATATATATAGGAGATGAAGATCGATAAAAAATGAATGGAAAATTGATCTCCTATAAATGGCAACGATATTGTCAATAGTTACCGTTAATAAACGTGAACTAATGTCGCTGTTATATTGCTTCAAAAAAATTGATATTTCACTCTCGATACAACGGCGCGATTAAAATTGATTTCACCGTGTATCGCTAAACGGAAATTGATTGTAACCCCCCATTTTCTTCTTCGCCCGGTTATGCAATTTTGCACGTCGCGAAATAACGTACACGCGATTGATCTCTTATCGCTCGCGGTTTTTTCCATAACGGCATGTGTCAACTTTCCCATGTCACGCGGGCAAATATTTGTCGAATTCATAGCAAAAACACGTTTCAATGGCACGCTCCATATGAGACCCAGACAAGCGACGGAATTTATACGTTGCGCAACCATTTGTGTACGTCGCTATAGTGTCGCTATACATTTACTACATGCCTGTACCACTGTCGGATGCAGATGTGGACTATATACCGTCGACGGTCATGCAATGATTAAATTAGAAGTAAATAGAGAGTTACGCTGATTGCGGCAAGTCCGATTGATCGAGTATTCTGTTTGTTGGAGATGATTAAATCCATTATGTCATTAAATTGCTAAATCAGCAAGGTCATTAATCTTTCGAGATGCTATTTTTCGAAACTTTGGGAAACACTGTAAACGACAGAAATTAATTATTATTATAACGTTAGACAACCTCGATAACCTCGAAAAAACCCAATATAAGAGCGATTTATTTCCGAAAAACTACCCTTGACCATTTTAATTTATGAAGTTTAACTATTTTAGAGAGAGCATGTTATATTAAAAGCTATATTGTGTACAATCATTTATTTAAAAGATAAATCAGATCGGTATCTATGAGCTTCTAAAAACTTAACTAAACTTGCTTTTTAATGTTTCTTGTTTTTCGTTGCTTTTTCTCATTCATAATTTGTCTATTTATTATGTATTGCATGTTTGAATGTCCTAAAAATATAAGCAAGAATAAAAATATATTTAAGTGACTTATAACTGTTCGTTACGAGCTTGACCCGACTCTTCCATCATATACAAATTGTCCACATTAGCGCAATATCTTGTCATGAAAGATTACATATTTAATTTGCGACTGCTTGATATTTTTTATCACAGGGATGACGCATTGCGTGTTATGTGACAGTAGTTGCGATATACTATGCAATGTATTATGTTAACAAAGCGTGCAATTTGTAAAAATTAAATTGAAATAGATAACAGTCGGAATTTTATGCATATTTAATTTATGCATAGAAGAGGTTGTTATAAATCATTCAAAAATACTATTGCTAAAAGTACTATTTTGTTTGACGTGAGCGACAAACACGCAGGAAGATAAATTAAATTACATTACATTTTCTTAAAATAAAAAATAAAAAAAACCGTAATTATAAAGATCCATATAAAACGTGGCGAAGTAATTATTTTAATTTTATAGAATAACATTTATTTTTGTTAAGAAAGTTGCCCGGATTATATAAGATTTTTATCGTAAGAGAGAGAGAGAGAGAGAGAGAAAAACACGTCGAAAATATTTTATATATATAACATTCCATTGCAGCGCTAAATTGTTGAGCGTCGGAGCACTTATGATGATGTAATCGAGGTACTCGCAACTCGACGTGATGCAAGGAAAACATGTTCCGCGAACTGATGTGAGTTTCCGCGAAGGCAAACACTATTTCAACCCCCGTGTATGAGAGAGTTATGTAGGTCGACGGTGGCGTAGCTCGAAAATATTTCGTCATTGCACGTATCATACTGAATAAGAAAAAAAAGAAAGAGAAAAAAAATAACGTCGTGACGAGCACGTTATCATCGTCGGTAACGAGATTCTATCCCACAGATAGGACCTAATCCGCAACGTGTAGCATGATGGATGTGTTTACGCGACGCCGCATCGCGCGCAGCTTGCAGATTTTCCCGCCGCTTTCCTTTCCCACAGCTTTTTCTTTCGAGCGTGGTTGGTTTCCGGAAGCTAGAAATGTCTCTTTTCGGGAAGCCCCTTAAATTTCACCCTCATCCCTCTTGTATACCCCGCGACGACGGACGGGTGCCGTCGTCGGCTTGAGTGAGCTTAACACCTCGGTTATTCGCTAGAATTGATTCCGGGTGAGGTGAAGCGAGAAAGTCAGTGTTTATTCAGGAGCTCCGGAGAACCACCGAAATGGAGCGAGATTGAAACCGAACTATTTTCAATCGAAGTGCCCGCTTCTCTGCTCACCTTGCCCCGCTGTCCGAACGAGCCCCCTCCATTCCTTCTGCATATTGCAAATCGAATTCGATCTGTGCTCGATATCCCTCGTAATTCCGCCTGCTTGGCACCCAGCGTCTTATCGCACGTCGAATACGCCGCCGCGATTTATTTTGGGCAACAAATGGCGAGAAATTCCTCGATCTCGCGAACAGATCGATCGTCGCGGTAGGAATCGTCTGCCGAAATATATATTTGTTCGTACTTCTTTCTCTCTAGGACACGGAATCATTGTCATACATATATAAACCATTTGATACTTTGATAACGAACCTAGCTCGTAATGTATACTTATATTCAAGTATGAAAACGGGCTTGTGGATGTACGATGAATCGCGCGCGAATAGTTTTTCTAAAATAATTAGTTTAAAATGTGTCATTTTCATATTCAATTAGAAAATTGTTATTTGTTAAAAGTTATATTAAGCTGCAATATTTGTTAAAAAATTACTTTATCGTATGAAAAAAGCTATGTATATTTTTATTTAACTTTTATGTAACTCATTCATGTCGTTTTTATTTTCCAAATGGTGAAGCCAGACAGCAGCATTTATTACAAAGACATAACATCTTTTGAACATCATTTTCTCCTACCAAGAAATAACTCAACTGAATCATCAAATTTGCTCGAAATATGACAAAAGAAATGAAACGACATGCGAAGCGTTGTCTAATAGCCTTATATTATACATATTCTCGGAACATTTCAAGCGATTTTACATCAGTTATTAATTGTTAATAAAAATCCTATATATCAATCTTTAAAATATAGTATATTTTTATTATATTATATTTATATTTTTAATGAACATTTAGATACTCGACTTTTATCAGTTTTACGAATAATGAAAATAAATGCCAAAAATAAATTTCTGGCTTCGATATTCGTGAAATAAATATGATTCCAATGAAATATGGACTTCGTACCCTTATGAGAAATATTTGCATATCCTCCCATCCGATTTTTAGGAAATTTTATAAACCCGTTAAAAATAATTTAGATGCGCCTTTTTTCCGTTTCTCTCGACATCCAAATTTAGATGCCGAAAGGATAAAAAAAAGAATATATAATTTTTCATCTACGTACGGAGAATAAATGTCAACAGATAAAAGCTTCATCGTAAAACGAATTGGTGCTCTGCGTTGACGACGAAATGAAATCTGGTAGCAACCAGTGTAATGGAAAGAGAAGAGTTAAGGGGAAACGCTAAGCTTAGCGTTGGCGTCGTAAGTTTTAACTAGCTACATGCCGAGCAAAAGCGATGAAAGTCGAGGTATTAACACGAATAACAAGACTACCCGTAGATATATATAGGAACGTAATTAGCCCCTAATTAACCCGGCAAATACGACAGGGGCATCACTGGGAGCATTGTGGTGATACCGCGTGCATCATTCCTTAGAAAATAATTTGGTTAACTATTCAACAGATGTAAATTACTTTTTGATGCTTCACTGTGTGCTTATTAACATATTAGATATGTATTATAATATTATTTCGCAAAGTGACAAATATATGTACGCCTTTCTTTAAAAAAAAAAAAATAATGAACGCAACATATAGAATAGAAAATTCTTGCAGATATAATTTTCTATTAGTTAATACAATTTTGTTAGACATATAAACAATTGAAAATATTACGGTTTTTAATTTCTAATTTACGCAGAGTAGTAGCAAAGGAAATTTTATAAAAAACAAAAGCACGACAAGAGAGGTAAAATAAGAAACTTTATGACTTTTGAAGACTCGGTTGAAGGTTCATACTTGCGCACTGTGTATTTTCTTTTCAGAAATGATGTACGTAAAATTCTGCATAAAGTATGAATAATACTTTTTTACTTTCTACAGGACTACAACGTCAATCTCACACTTTTCACATTTATGATGAATGTTAATCGGCTAAATGAAAAAAGATATTATATCAGGAAAGTTTCCGTATTTACAATATAATTTCCATATCGCTGTCATAATTGGTGTCGAACATATCCGATCACAACAAATCTTAATAATATCTCGCCTCATAAATCTTTAAAAAAAGAGATCTACTTGTATACGACATTTGTTTGCGATGATCGCGATAAATTTTTTTACCGTCGTATAATCTAGTATAGTAAGGTCTAGTGTAATTCCTCGAGAAAAGTTTTGCGAAAAACGCACGGCGGAAAAAAAGAAGCGAACGTGACGACGCGAGCGGTGCACGAAAAGCACGGAAATGGTTAATCTCGTTTCGTACACTCATAATTTTTCGCGCGCATTACCTGAAGTAACGCTTACTTTCGCGAGAATGGGAGAACTTGAGCCGTCTACGGTTAATTAAACGTCGCCACCAGTCGCCGTGGAATAAATCACCCTGTTCGCGGCTTGATTTCGCGCGTAATCGACCAAAATCACTGGGTAATACATATTTCCTTTATTTCAATGATGAAAAGATAATGCTCATACACCGTTAAAAAAATTTGACATCACAATATTTGGGTACAAATTATTTTTCGCATAATGTACAATTATAAATGATATTAAAAGATTATTATTATAATCTTTTAATTCATTTAATATCATTTATTATTATAATCTTTTAATATCATTATAATAATCTTTTAATATCATTTATAACTATGCGAAATATAATAAAAATATTATAATGTCAATAATTCATATTATAATATCAAAAATAATGATCTTTTAATTTCATTTTATTACTATTAAAAGATTATAATAAATTAATATTTCTATTACTTTTAACATTTCGATTTCTATTAAAAGATGATAATAATAATAATAATAATCTTTTATCGTTTCAATAATAAAAGATTTGTTTCACCTAAAGCATAAAAAAATGTTTAACAATTAAATGTCATTGAAAAAAAAAAGAAGTTTCTTTCATTCAATTCCTTCCGTATTTTTCGCGTACATGTTTTCATTCATCAAAAACAATCGCTGCTTTAATCACGAATATCTCTTTTTTTCTCTTTCAGCTGCGGGTCAAATTGCCATACATTACGCATGATAGTGTTAAAAACTAGAACCGAGTACGGCGCCCCGAGGCGCTGTGGGGTCATCGGGAGAAACAGTGGTTGGGTCACGGTTGCGAGTGATACCACATCATAGCCGTAATGCCAGTTAATACGCGTCGAACGCGTCATGTATTCGGGACAGAGTATCGCGCGCGTCGATGTTGCAACGTGAGGATAACGTAGCCGTAGTTCGGCCACATATCCCAACGTGAGAGCAGAGGATAACCTGCTCTTTCTCTTTCTCTCTCCCAGCCCTCTCTAGCTCTTCTAGCCGTAGGTGTGCATTCGGCCGAATATCGACGGTAGTGGTTGGGCGGGGCACGAGTCACTCACAGCTGTCCTCCACATATGAACACGCATGCGGGGCATAAATCATATCGAGAACACCCACCCCTCTCGGTTTATCCCCTAGCTTCTCCCTCTCCATCTCTCTCAGTCATACTCTTCGGTTACCTCTGCATCTCCTGGTGGTGCAGGCTCGGTCAGCCCTCTCAAAGTCCACAGATCATGCACATGACGCATACACGGCGACCTGCCAACGAGAGAAGGAGGGGAAGTGAGAGGAGAATGCCTAGGTGAGCATCTACGATGTGCGCTTGAAGTTGAGTTTAATGACGATGTCCATCACAGTTTGCGGTCGGTGAGAACAGTCGGTCGATCGGGAGCGCGTCTTGCAGCCTTTCGTAGATTGGGTTGCCATCGTCGGTCGAACTTTCTCACCGAAGGACCGCTCGAGCAGAGTAGAAATCGATTAATATGCACGCGGGGACGAAAGGTGCGATGAGAGAATAAATTCCCCTTCCTCTTCTTCACTTACCTCTAACGGAATCGGAAATGACCTCTTGATAGGACAGGCTATAGAACCTTCTCATTCTATGGATATATATGCGTCATGAATCGAAGAAGTCGCCCCGAACTTTTTCGAGCAATCTTCTTAATCTTTTGTCAGAAAAAGGGTATGCAATTGGAATCTACACTCTCGTGTTTTATGGTATTATGATATAAAAATCTCAAGCTGCTAGGAAATATAGAGATAGGCGACTTTTATCGGTTTTTTCTTCAAGGAGCTAATCAGAGGGGATAATCGAAGATATAAGAAATGAAAAAGACGTGCATCACGTGAATATTCGGTACAAGATTTTCTCCGTCTTCACTTGGGAAGTAAAGTGAGAGAGAAAGAGAGAGAGTAACCTCCGCCTTACGTGGGAGAGACTCCTTTCCTGAAAACACGACGTTTACGATCGCTCCTCGCGTACGACCATTTCTCAAGCGGCGACGTTAAAAAGAGAGAGAGACACGCGCGGTTTACCTTCGCGTAGACATCGCGAAAACATGCGGTGCACTATATACACGTACGATTTTATCGATCGCAGGACGTCGTACGGATATCTAATACCTGGGAATCGAACACCGTCGCCGCCTCTGAAGAAATCACGCTGAAAATGGACAGCTATTGTTTACGGTACTGCGTTTCCACAAATCAGTGCACATGCATCATGTCTTGAAAACGTTATAAGATCGCACATACCTCGAATGCACTGGGTTTTCGATTCAAAAAGGCAAAGCGCGTGGTGCCGCAGTTTTGGAAGGAATGTGAACGATGATGCTAATATAATTCTAATATTCGAAGATATAAATTTCAAACGTATGTAACGTCAAAAACGCGCGCGCGAGAGGAAATTCGAACATTTCGGTGGAAAGTATTCCATTCTAATATGACCGATTTTTACCTTGAATTGATGGTCGCGGCGGTGGCACGCCTTGGCACAAAAACAACCTGATGGATTGGGGAGAAATATACTTTTCCTCGGAAAGAGGCCAGGGACGAGTCGTCTGTTATAGGACGGACGTGCGGATATCGTGTTGACCGTTTTGCCTCCGTCTTTCCTTCCCGCCGTTTTACGTGTACTACTCACCTCTAGTGTATAATACGCGTAAATTGACTGCCCGTTGCATCGAGCCTTCACGGTGAGCGTTTACGAGGTTCCAGTGCTGTCTCGTTATCGTGTGTCAGTGCAAGCAAGCTCAATAACACACGAGCGGCCTCTCTCAAGGCGACCGCGGAGAGTGGAAGAGGTGCAAACAACAAAGACAAAGATATCTTGCTCAATACTTATACGTTAGATATTTTTAACTTTTACTACGCGCCATGCATTTCTGACTTAAAAAAGGAAGACAGTTGTCTGCACATTAATAAAAAGTAATTTTCCTAGTTAATTAAGAAGACAAAAATATTGCTATCTCATCCTTAATCATGTAGTTTATTTATCGTAGATATCTATTGTTGACGGACTCCTTGTCTATCTCAAGGATATATTTACCAATATTCCCACTGTTGCAACATTAGATCCCTTAGATATATGAGATCCCTTTAGATGTCATCAGCGGCTAAATAGATTCACGCGATGATCATTAGAGTGTTTATACAAGACATCATAAACACCAAGATCGCTTTTGGACATTTTGTCAGTTATTTATTTTATATACCGCTTAAGATTGCATACGTGACATGTTTTGTTATCAGTTTAAGCCATTTAGTGGTTGCAGCGCAACATCCGAGACAGATTTCCTTCCAAATATTTACTATTCTAAATCAGTTATCATATTTATTTTCAGTAGCGCAATATTTTGTTAATTATTTTTTTAACGAAATCCGAATATCCCGTAAACAATCGGCAAAACAATAGAGAATATTTTTCTTTTGTTTTCAATACGAGGAATTACGTGGGCTATTACAATTATTGCAAATTATAATAGCCCAATACAATCATTGTAAATTATAAATTTTAATTTTATAATAAATTAAAATACGTTGTTGACGAGAGCACAGAAATGTCTCTATTAATCGCAAAGATCGTAGTGAAAGTTTTTTGTAAAGTCAATTGTAGAAGCTTAAAGTTTTTTTAGATAAGTAGGAAAGGAAGAAACGCAAGTATGGAGTCTCGAGATAAAGAATGCGCTTTGCGTGTACGAAGGAGAGAGGGTAGACCGCCTTTGTACTGTAGTGACCCGGGTTACGATGAGCGGGTCGTTGATCTAATCATTCCTCCGCCCTGTTTCCCCGTGCTAATGCATGTACAGAGGAATAACGGAGTAACGCGGCATCGACTACTTGCCCGTCGGGCTTGCGGATACCTTTATTATGCCACACGGGTTCTCGCGAAATTACGGTGGCCGGCCGCGACCTCCATCCCAACCCTCTTTGGAAGCTGGCCCACTGTCTGCTGCCGATGGGTGTAAGAGGTATCGCGCGATCGCGGCTGAATACGAATCGCATGATTCGTGTCGCGTTATCTGCGCCAGAGCGACCATTGGCCATTTCAGATACGAATTGGAGCGAATACGAGGCTGCGGTCGTTTCCGCGGAGTTGTGGCGTTGGTCTCTCTTCGGTAACGACGCGAATGTTAAAGACAATATCGTGACCATAAATGAGAGACAATTCGAAAAAAATTCTGTTATTGTCAAAGGACAGAGCGTGGGACAAAAATTATCATATGAATAAATTAAATAAGTAAAATAAAATTAATCAAATAAGAAATAATCAGTTCGTTCGTAGATAAATATAATTATAATATTCAAACTTGGGGCTAATATGAATATAAAGGGTGGATATACGTGCGAATTATTTTTCTTTCTACACATTTCCAGCGGTTTTCGGATTAATTTTTTGTGTATTCTTCACTTGATGTTAGATATCTATCTCGACTTTTATAAAGATTCTCTTCGGTCAGATTATGAACATGTTTTCTTCCACACAAGAAAAAAAAACGGATGTAACGATAATATTAAAAAATGTTTGCAACATTATTAATAAATCTGTTTTAATTATAAATTAGATTTCTCTCTTTTGATAAATAAAAAAATCGATACTGAAATGAATCTGCCCTAGAAATCTAAGAGTGTGGCGATTTTTTTTTTAATTTTTTATTTAAAACTCTCGTACAAAGCGAGGTTTCGCGAGCTTTCCGCCGTGTAAATTTCATGAAAATTATCTCCTGCCCCGAGGTATTCTGAGACTTCACCAACCAGATTCCTCTGCCTGAAATGATGAGGGTAGGAAATCAGAGGTAACCGACTATCGCGAGCTCGGTTAAACGTTTGCAAACATTTAATGATTATTAATTTAATGTTACTGTACACGTAATAACGCGCATTTATATGTATCTGTTCTTGGTAAATAATTGAGAAATGTAAAGGAAGGGAAACGACTGCTCGGAAAAAACGCGCATCTCACTGCAAGACGTTGTTTGATTCGAGAATTGTATTTATACAGAGGCTGGCTGGTAGACTCGTCAACATGAGCACGAAACACGTGTGACTTTCCACGCGTGGGCGCGTGAATACACGCATACTCGTCGACTAAATAAATACACGTGAAGACGCATGTCGTTCCAGACTCCGTCACCGGAAAGCGTCGCGGGGTGCCGTAAGAAGTCGATTTACATGTTAGCAGTTGCCTGCTGTCGGTTTAAACCAAAATGTTATCGTACATCGTAACATTTAAATTTTTAAACAATGAACTAGCAAAATGACAAAGTAAACAGTAGGCGAATGAATGGCGTAGTTACCATATAAATCGCATATCATTGACCTTTTTAAAAATCACTCGAAAATATCATGTATTTGTAAAAAATCTTCTACCTTCTACCACCTTTTCCAGTTTATGTTCGTGGAAAGTTAATCGTAGTATTGCCATCTAAGTTGAAATAATGAAATAAATAAAAAAGTAAGTAAAAAAAATACATATTACTTGCATTCGTAAAATGTTTTTAGAAGACAAGTAAATGACTATTTTACAAGCGACACAATTTGTCTCTTTTTATGCTTGCGGGAAACTCACTTGCGGTCAAACTTCCTGCTCAAAAGAAAAACCACGGGGCTTAACATGTCATTACTTTGTGCCGCTGAAAATAAGACCTTTTAGAGACAGCGCGAATGCAAGACTTGGTGGCTTTTAGTTTTGAGCACAGATTTTCTCGTTTCCCTTTAGAAATGCGATCTGAATAGGAGGACAAAATTGAGATTATCGCGTCGCGTTCTGAAAGCAGATTTAACCGCTCGAGAAATGAACATCTCCAGTAGAGAAGCGCCGTGCTTCCCCGTTGACGTCGACCGAATTAAAACGGATGTGCGGCGTACATGAAGAATGAATACAAAATGGGAAAAAGCGCGCAAACATGTATAACACGATGGTTATTACGAGCTAACTGTTGTTATTTAATGCGAATCCTGATGTTAATACATATCCTCTCTTCTTCCATGCTTGTATTATATAGGATTTTTTGGGCGATTATACGGATGGAGGTTCTACATAATACAAGAATCCATTAAGCGCACGATTTAATTACGAGTTCGATTATGTGAATTAAAAATGACCGATTAAATATTCTTAAGTATTATTGGACCAATATTGAGGCTCCAAGAATCCGTTAAAAATTTCAAAACGAGGAATGCGCTACCATTCGAAGATAAGTCTCGCGGTTATCACTCGCTTTTGACCCGAGGAAGACGATGGTTTCGGTAAAAGAGGACTGCGCGATTAACACGCTTTTGTTGAAAGGAATGAAACTCGGAGAATTCATGTGCACATCGGTATATTCGCATCTTCTACAAAATTCCAGTTTCGCTTTGCGCGAACTGCTGAACAATGCGATGCAGTCGGGTGCAATTTCAGTGTGTTGTGTGTGCTCAACACGTGCACTCATCGACGGAAGATTCGCGCATGAGCCATTAAACGCAAACAGAACGAGAAAAAAACGACTATAATGCACACAAAGCACTAAATGGAGGTTGCGCGTTTCCGGCGAAGAATCATAACTCGTGCGATACTAGATACAGACAAAAACGGCACAGACGGAATCGAGCGAATTAAATTGGCTCGCAAAGACTTAAAGACATTGATGAAGCGTTTATGCGCGCGAGGTTGATGAACGGTTGCAGCGTTCGTTAATCCTTAAAACGGTGGTACAAGCGGTGGTACAAAAACGAATCTGTTTTCGCTTAATGAGCGATTATACGGTAATAGTTAGACAGCTGTTGATGGACGAGACTAATGATGAAATTCGAAAATGCTTTTCGTGGTAGCTAGCGGTTCCGTGATATTTAATATATATACCAAGTGTATCCGATCTTTCTCCTTGTGTGATGATAATATCTTAATATGATATTTCGCTCTCGCCTCGGGCCTGGCAAGTCCATTCACGTATTGACTTACACAAGTTGATAACAGCAGCAGAGTATCAAGCATTTCCAATGATATGTATTAACGAAGCGAATTACAATAGTATGATGTTACAATACGTTACGAAATAGCTAATGTTATTGCAGCGGGACATATAACTAAAATTTCACAAGAGCGACAAAATGTCACTCGCGGAGCAACAAATTATTATGATTGCCTCTCATTCAAAGCGTAATAATAACTCACGAATTCTATTACTCACATATGTGCATCGAGCAACAACAATTCGATTTTATTAATGCCTTTCTCGTAGCAATAACATTTAAATTGGTGGTCACTGTGGAGTCTAGTATCTCTCTCTCTCTCTCATTGTTTTATTTTTTTAATCACTAAGAGTTGTAAGTTTAGTACAAAAATAACATAAAAATTAAAGATTAAGAGTGGGAGGGAGTCCACGATAATTCTACATTTTTGTATTGTGCTAAATTCACGAGCTAATAAAGTATAAACGATAATTATCCGTGCAGTATCTCTTTTATGTATATAAAAGGATGATATTTCTAGGGAGCAGATATTTTACTGCCGGCTTTATTAGACCGTTTGTTACGAATGTGCCGATCGTGCCGTACTTATCTAAACTAGGTGCATCCTTCTGCGCAATTTCCAAGATTAGCAATTGCCGGTCTGTTTTATAAGTGCTCACATTCGAGTGTTAACTTTTACTTTACGGGCATACGCACAATGGAAGTTAAAAGAATATTGCGTAAGATGTAAATGGTTAATAAATATACAGAGTTATGCATGAAAACAATGAAACTAGAAAATGTAAATGGAAAGTTTATTAGATATGGGGATAGTGTACAGAACAAAAATCTGCTCGAAAAATTAATTTAACTGTTAAAACAAAAGGGTCACGTTTCGAGTAGTGGGTTTTTGGCGCTCCAAGTTAAGCAACCGTGTTCGTTGTATCGAAATGAAATGTCTATCAGATAATAAAATTATGTACAGGAAACGAATCGTAGTCGTGAGTATTAGCAGCGTCGATGATATACCGTTATTCGGATACGTTCGGGCATCGGACATTTTAATGTTACGGTTAGCCGGCGCTATAAACAAACCCACCATACCCTGAAATGAGCGCGCGAGCGATGCGCGCTGCACGGAATTACTGCCAAGCGTGATTAATTAGCGGACGCGGTCGTAATTCCCGCATCGTTCTTTCGCGGTTCTAAAGTGCGCTGTTTCGCGCAGTACATATAACGTTGCCGTCCTATTTTGAAATACAGGTTGCCGGTGGCAAGTGATATAAATCAATAGCTCGGGAGCCACGGGATTACATCAAATATATTATATCATAGTCAAATCAATTTCGATATTTCTACACACACGCGCACAAATCCCGTTATTCTACTTGATTATTTTTAACGTGAAACACATAAATTATTTTGAACTCAGAAAGGAGCATCAGCGTCAACGACATCAAAACGAATTTAAATCTCGACATATTTTCGCGACAAAGAATACTTTTTTCGTCTTTGAGAGAGCTGAATTTTCTAACTGCTTTGGACACGTGTTGTGTTGCCGATCGCGACACGCGATTAGAGAACGGAAAACAGGAGCATTATTCATACTACTAGCACTTTCACGATAGTTTCGTGATTAGTTTTAGCAAATTTCCCGATGCACGCTCGTGAAAGTACTGGCGGAGAGTATTGGCTTCATCATGGACCTCATCACAAAAATTCATTAGCTTTGTACCTACAACACGCGCGCGTTAGTTACTTCGGGCTTCTGAACTCTGCGGACTTTCTCTGCGTTGCGTCTATGTATTTACCGTCGCGATACATAGGGTTACGTTTGTCGTTACAGGGCGGATTGCCTTTCCCACACCAGTTTCGGCAGCGAGACCATTCGCAATTAGTGGAACTTCAAATACAGCCATTTCCGGATGTTTGTCCGCTTCAAGTTTATTTGTCCGGTTTGTTTGAGAAGAAACGGAAGGAGAGGCAACCTCGTGTATCGGTAGATGCACAGTAGAATATCTGGATTATCTGGCGCTCGATTATCCGAACGCTTGATTCTCTGTGATGGCCACAAATATATATATCAGTAACGAAAACTTCTTAATTTATATCAGGGTAGGGAAATCTAGGGCATAACGGGAACGCTAAAGTTAAATTTTAAGCAAATTAAAAACAGATAAATGAATTATTTTTGCATGAAAATATTCTTTGGAATGTCTATTATTAAAAAAAAATGATTTTACTGCGAAAGAATAGGATTTAAAAGGACGGAATTTTTATTTTATTGAGACCATAACCTAATTATTTTTTTATGCGGGGCATAATGGGATTACTCACAAAAGTTATGAATTTCTTATACATTAAAGTTTAAAACTTATTAAACCTATTAAACCTATTAAAAATTTTTTAGAACACGCAATACAGTAAAAATCATTATATACATTATATACCTTTCAATGTTTGACACTTGTGAAATAACTAAGTGAGATAACTAAGAAGAGAGATTAGAGAGATTATGGCTGCGCTGACTGCGCGCACCTATTGTACCATCATGTTCCACGGCATAATGTCCCAAATGTACCTTTACACTAGATAAATATAAAATATCACAGATAATTAATATCTGTGTAGAAATATTTTACTAAACTAGACTAGGAAAAATTGTTTAATAACGTAAAATTACTTATGGTAATAAAAAATAGAATTTCATCATTGTTACCTTATGCTAATGTATCACGAAATTGTAATCGGATCGCGGAGAGTGCAGTAAACGCATTAAAAAATTTATAACATCTTTCAGCTAAAAATAATAACAGCTGATAACAGCATGCATTAAGGAACATCTAATTGCAAAATATTTCAATACATAACAGCAAAAAAGTTCTGTAAAAAGTTATAGATCATATCCCATTATACCCCACCGTTCCATTATGCCCCAGGTTTCCCTATATAATTAAGTAAAATATCATGGATGACGAAACTACTTCTGAATATCTTCTGTAATTTTTATCTAAAATTACCTTTGTGACATCTGACTTTTGCTCACCGTACGGAGAAAAACACATCATATACACGAAATATTAAAATGTTAAAGAGAGACGGGCAAAAAGGAAGCAAAAGTACAATATAATTGCTCGACTATCATGACAATTTGGACTCATTCCGCGGTGTTGGCGCGAGGCGCTCTCCGTACGACATAATATCGCGCATACGTGCTCAGTGCGGGAAGGCGCATTTAGAGCCGCATTACATAGACAGTGGTCGGCGGCGGAGTGACGCGGCGTAATTGCCACGGCAATTACTGCCGACACATTTCACATACGCGATGTAACAACAACGCGTTGCTTTCGCGGCGTAGTTCAAATTTTCGGTGTTGGCCGACACGCTTCAACGGTGAACTGGATAAAAGCGACTCTGCGAAAAAGCGGTCACCGAGTGTGCTCGGTATGCTGCGCACGTGCACATTAACACCTACATGTCCGATCTCTCCGATTTTCTCGCGTCAAATAATTCGGAAATTGATCTAGATGGCTGTGGTATTGCAACGCCTACAGTTCCGGCACGTAAAGTTTCTTTTAAATGAACTTTCCAGCAGAATGTACGGCAGAACCGACGCCCAAAGCGTGAGATAACTTGTGAGGTAGTGTATGAAAATCTTTTTTTTATCTACCAGGGACATTGTATCGGGAAAGTTTTATATCTCATGTCATAAAATCAAACAATAAACAGGAAAGTATACAGTTTTGTGTGTTTGTGTCGTTAAAATACCGTACCGTGAAGCCTGCGAAGTACGATAATGTATTGTACAGGTGTTTATCGTAGATACGAGATGAAGTAGGTGTAACCGCGGCAACATCTAGCACATCGAAAGCCAGCGATACACGACGAGCGTTAGAGGTCCGGAAATTACACGGTGTATCTTTTTCTAATTATAATTAATGGACTGGGGTATCGCTAGTCGGCTTATATTAAGCCGCGCCGCACCTTCCGGACGGCGGATATTTAGCCACCTACACAACCGCGTCCAAGTTATTATTGTCGGACTAGTAACGCTAGCCGCGCGCAGCTCAATCTATTTAACGGCACCCGAAATTTCGGCGCTATCTTGCCGGCTGTGTGTAGTCAAACGCACTCCCATTTCTCCATCCAACGCCCGCGGAAACTAACTTGGCCTTACCGTCATTTCCGGTCGCTGGGCATAGCTGGTAATGCGAGGCAAAGCTTGTTGGGCTGTAATAACGCCAACTAATTGAGATGGATCTGTGGATTCTCGCGTTGGTTAGTCGACGAAAAACATTGCCGCAGGTTCGTACGTTTATTCCGGGGTGTACGCGCACATGCTAAGTATGTGAATATGCGTATGTATTAAGCAAAGGATTACAATTGATAATTACATGAATCCGACAGCTGATATCGTGTGCGACTGCAAATAAAATCGCGAAATTCACGGGCTTACTTATTATATGTATCTCTACTGTAATAATATATATGTATGTATTGTAATAAAATATCGTTTCACAAATTCTCAGCGTTCTAATTTTTACAGTCTATCTAATGATTCTGCTCTAAAATCACCTTCTGATTCATATATTTCCGATAATTATGTTCCGATAATGATGTACATAATTTATAAACGAATACGAAGCAGTATGCTTGATAAATGAATAAACTGATAAGGATATTTTGCGTCTCTCTTATGCGTGAAATATTCAACAAGCCAATGACATAATAGTTTTAAAATTATGAGATAGGTAATGAGAATCTGGCGCATATAATATAATAAAGAATTTCAGAACATACCGAAGATATTAAAATGTCTCACAGAATTTCCTTGAAAAAAGTACATGCGAAATGGACGTTCCATCGATCTCCTTATTAATCCCGATCACGGCCCGCTCTTCAATTTTATCTTACTTTCTGTAAACTCGTTCGCTCTCATTTTTCTCGCGTTCCTTCCTTTTTCGGCGTTGTTTGCTTTCTGAACACGCACCCACATTTTCCCTCACCGAACCATCATTACTTAGAACCAGTTATCAGCTCCGAACGTGATATCTACTTCAAAATCTTTATAAATGGTAAAAATCGATTACCTAATTTCGCTGCACGTAAATATGGATGTTAAAAGTAAAAAGGGAACGCTAATTGTTGCGCTGTTAAGTCCATTTAGCTGATTTATAATTCGAACAGATAATCGATAAAAAAATAAAAAAAATCGAGACAAAATTTTATTTATTTACCATTTTATATGCATATTTATGTGTATATTCTGGTATCCGTAGGGTTATACGAGTAATCTGATATTTATGTATATATTTTAAACATTTTCTATATTAAACGGATAAAATTATTAGAATCTTATTTCAAATTCTGTCGCAAATTATAGATTTAATTGACTTTTATATTAATTATCGTATTTTTAATAAATATTTTATTACTGTTTTTCATAAGCCGAAAATAGCTGATAACTATATAGCGTTGAAACTTATTTAACGTCCAAGATTGAACTGATAACTGAAATAATTGTTTTCTGTACATTAATTAGTTTTATGTAAATATATAAACATAATTTCGCGTTATAAATCGTGGTATACATCGAACACAAAAGCGATTCATCAATGCTGGAAAATTTTTCGCGAAAAGTGTAACGAGAGCACAATGATAATTTTTTATTATTAATTTTAATCAACTGTCGCATTCTGGTCGCATCGTCATTTATTACAGCAATTATTACAACAATCATTAAATCTGCTTTTATTTTTGCTTTGCAAAAAATAGCACGTTACAATTTATGTATATTCAGAAACAACAATGACCTAGCTAAGTAATATTTCGTTACGAAATTGTTCGTCCTACATTCAATAATCACTTTTATCGAGAAAGAAATCTGACAACTTTTAGTAGTATTATTAAATTACGCTAGTTATATGTAAGATCAAGTAGACAGAAAAAAGAAATATGATATAGATTTTTTCATCATATTACAAGATTATATCTTATTATATTTAACAAAACATAAAATTCTTTAATTTCTTAAATCTCTTTATTAATTCAATTCTCCATTTATCACATTTTTTTTTAGAAAGACAAGAAATAAGTAGAAACACAGAAATTCATGTCCAGAATCATCGATCATAAGCATGATCAGGCATAATGAAGCGCGATGTAATGTAATTCGACAGATACAGTCGATTGTGTTGCCTTTGATTAAACACGTCGCGGTTCACATTTGACCAAACATTGTTAGCGGCCTATTGCTAACGTCGGAATACGGCAAGCGTGCATACGGTAAGGAACCGTACAACAACGGACGGATCTTATAGTGTAGCAATATAATCTCACGACAGATCGGGACTCGTGACCCAGTATATATTCACGATACCCGGTGTACACGCCGCAATCTTTGGTAATCACCCTCAAGCCACTTCATACATCCATTGTTCTTTCTGCCGTAATAACGTCCACTTTGAGAAAATTGCCGTGCATATTCGTCTATGACGGATATAGAAAACTCTGGGTTTCGTTCCGTGTTTCTTGTTTGCAGACATGGAGAACGACGCCACCTGGGCGCCGCTAATTTCGAGCTGTAAAATACGCGAAAAGCACGCTATAGGCCTGCTTACTCTATCTCAAATGTCATCTTTTTCCATCTGAAATAGAAATATAGACAGGAATGACGGGGTGTAAATGCATTTCGGTGAAAGCGAGATTACGTCTGCGAGATAATCGTTTACAAGTTAAATGAGTCGATAGCGACGGACGCGTTAGCGGATCTTAAACATGCTAATGGCAAACTAAACGCGGTTCGCCACGTGTGCCCACGGATCGTCGGAAAATCTGATTGACGTGCATGCGTTGCACCTGCTTTGCGGTGACGCATGGGCTCGATGTAGCCGATGCAGAGCGAAACGTCTATATACGTTAATCTACACGTGACCACGCACACGTGACGCTAGTTCGATGGGATTTCCCGCGATTTACAGTTCTATAATGTGTCTTCAGAATGAGAAAATTCGCAACATTCCTCTCGAAGATTGGGAGAGTAATAGAATTAGTAAAATTGACCCATTAAAATCCATAGACCAGGAAAGTTAGGAAAAAAAATAATAATTGGAAATTGGAGGACCGGAACGTGAAAAACCATTTCTGACATAAAAAGCATATTACGAAAATCAATTTTGCAATTATTTTCTTGGGGGAACAAAATTTTGTGATAAATTTTTATTATTTCCCCTGCGAATTTGGAAGAGAACTTTTCTTCATGAGTTTTACAAACGTATTTTTCACATCTTTGATAACATTTGTGAGTTCCCTTATTACATTTACCATCAATTGTGTTTTCATCACAAAATCTCTTTTTCATTTCGATAATTACACGTTCGTGTCGCATTTTAGATTTTTTGTCCATTTTTTGTTACGATTACTTATGTTATTTTCTAAATAATATTAGCATATTATTTTTACTGCGGTTTTTCCCATTATCTGGTGAAGCTATTATTATGTAAAATTGTTGCATTGTGATATTTATTTATTTATTTATTTAGCATAAACAAAGAATGATATGAGAAAAATACGTGTTTCTTTTGTAACTTTTTCCATAGAATCTATTAGCTTAATTAGTTTTCAGTAGTCAATATCTAATAATTTAATAACAATTGTTTACTAACAATTTGTTGCAAAATTGATTTTGTAATGTGCTTTTTACGTCATAAATGGTTTTTCATGCTCCAATTCTATTTCCAATTTTGTTTTTGTTTTTTACTAACTTTAGTGATCTAGTCACGGGCTTTAATGTTAATAAACAGTTGATGCTGCAATCGAATAGTGGGGTAACATAATACACAAATAATAACATATTCATTAACATAATATACAACATGATTTTAAAATATTATGTATTAACTTACAGAGAGAATTGATATGCATAATATGATATTATGAAATAACAGGAATATTTTTTACTTATATCTAATTGTCATATGCAATTCGTGTGAACCGTTCAAGGTTCACTTTTATTAGTGACAACCGTCACCTTTATTAGTGACATAAGTTTAAACTACTAGAAGCAATATTTCTCGCACAAACAAGAAAAGCACTATGTGTACGATACACATATTTATCCTTGATATACACAGTATATCCTGCTATTTCCTCCTTATTTCTTATTCATAACAGTAGTTATGAATAGGAAAATGAAAGCACAAATGGGAATGCAATGCGGTGCACCGCGTTGGTCCAGTAATTCGAGAGTGTCGCCGAATGTACATACAACGTAGGCACTATCGTCGTCTCGTAGCAATCATTTCCATCTCTTTTCCCTGTCCACCGAATGTTAAAGTCATATGAACCGTGTCTTCCACGGCGCGATTATTAAATGAACGGAAGGACATGGAACATACACGACAGATATTATCAGTTGTAATACTCGGATATAGTTGTAAGTACGCGAGACATATGTAAAATATGATTTTCCGTATTTCAGACGCGAGCACCATAATTCTGGTGGTACACAGAGAAATGATGAAGTTACATTAATCCGTAACCACTAGTCTAGATGAAACCCGAGGTATTATGTGGTTACCATGGAGCTAAATTTCAATAAATAAACAATAGTGTTACACCGTATCATGAATCTCAAAAGGAGGATCTGTATTTTCGAGATTTGCCGTCGACTGCGGCATGAATAAGAGCTTTTCTTTTTATTTGTGTTTATTTAAGTTTCGATGTTTGGCGCAATGTCAATAAGACAGATATTAGCGTGCGTTTTCCATCCGTATTCTTACATGTAAAATTCTACACTTGAAAAAGACTCAAATCAGAGGTCGTGATTGGTTAATAAAATTGGCCAGAATGGGTCGAATAAATTGAAACTTGTTTCGATGAAATGTTCGTCGACGTAAATCAATGATGATGACTGAAGAATCGCTATGGGCGTTTGTTCGAAGATTCGGTTTCATCGTGGAAGGTGCGCATGGAAGCAGCTACGAGATGAATGCAAAAGGCTATCGTTGAATCCGCCGCGCATCTAAAGGCTACGTCTAACGAGAGAGAGAGAGAGAGAGAGAGAGAGAGAGATAGAGAGAGAGAGAACGCCAGTGAATTCATTACCCGAGTAGTAGAGATCGAAGAATCGTATTGTTCAGTTTCCTTTCGGCGCATCTATTAATCCTAGCGGTGAACTTTCAGTAATTGAAACGACGAGTTAGCTCAGCTCCGCGGATCTTTTACACTACGCTCGCTTTGTACTCGCGTACTCCATCGCAATCGTACGTGCAAAATAATAAAAACTGAGGATATGAAGTGTATCGCAACGATGTGCCCTCTTTCTTTTTATGCGAGGGTTGTGCGTCCGATGGTGTCGAACGTATAGCACCTACAACTGGTGCTATATGTTGCGGTGCATTCACAAGAATTCGCATCACATCCCTGTGTACATACTACTACATTCCTGCAGCGACGTCGACCCTGCGTTCTTTAATACTCTTTTCGTGTCCCTCGGAATCGCCTCCCTGTCGTCGCCGCCCCCGTCGTCCCTATTCTCCTCCTCGTCCTGAATATGTTCCTACGGTCGTGTACTTTCCGACCCATGGAGATCGCGTTGGGTGAGCACAATAGGCCGTCCCGACCGACCCTTCGTCCTCGTCGTGGTTCACCCTCGAAGAACCCACGGTGGCGTCGACGAAGCGTATACAGGCATACGTGCCGACACGCTGACGACACGTCTTGTCGGTACATCCGCCGATTAACAGGCGGACGAGCGGCAATCCTGGTTCAACAATGTTCGACGGGTTTTGGTCGCTCAATATCTGCAAGGCTTTACAAGGGTGGACCAAAAGGGAGAAGTTTCTTTTAAATTCCTTCATTTTTATCTCAAGACTGCTGTGCACTATATATAAACATCCTACATTTTACACTGACAAAATTATAACTTCCAGATATAATTGACAGCGTTAACAAAATACACGTCTCTCTTGACGTAGAAGTTAAGAACTCAACGAAAATAACTTTATGAAGTTTAATTATTTAATAATGATACTTAACTAGTTATTGTGTTATTGTTAGTATTAAATCTTTATAAATTAGGTTGTAAAACTAAATGGTAAAAAAGCGAAAGAATAAAAGAAACTGACATCTCAAATTGCCAGTCGATCTAAATTCGTGAAAATTGAGATAGACAATGTCAGATACATTTTGGAACATCTTCCCTCGAGTGCAATCCACCGCAAACACGTCTCAAGGGAGGCAAAGATACACGACGTGCTTGACATAGATTGAATCGACAATGGTTTTGTAGACGTCTTGCCTTTTTAGATGCACAGTGATGTGATTGTGGTGGCATACGAGGTGAAGAATTGCAAACATGCAGTCTCAGACTCAAATCTCAACTCTTAATCGAGAATGTAAGAAATGCTCCCTAGGAAATATCTTTGGGACATTTTGTGTGTTGTGAAATTAATGACGCATAAATTATATAAATTATATTGTTAGCTAATAAAATAATTAAAATAATTTGTACTCTTCGCATTCTTATACGCTACATTGTTACTAGTTATCATTCATATTTTACACATTGTGCAAAAGACACAAAAGCACCATTGTATTAATTAACGGTCGAACAATAGATACCGCGTTGGGTAGTTTAATAATTAAATACGCATTAAGAACTGGCCATTGAGAAATCTGATTGCACGAAGTAGCTTTTGAAATCTCTTCTTTAAGAGGCGAATCGAAAACATGAGGTTCGGTTGTATGTGTGCGTTGTTCGCTTTGTCTGGTTGATGTGAAAATAAGGGACGATAAATCGCTGCTCTTTCGGACGTGAAAGGAAAGCGTAAGAGGTGCTCGTCGTGCTCGCGCTGACGGAAACGCCGAGTGAGGCGCCGAGCGACGATTAATTCAGCTTCGTTGGCTCAGAAAAGTGGTCTCGTTCGCGCGAAACTGGCGAAGATCGCGATCAATTGGGCACTTTACGTCACTTATTATTGGCGCGGATACAGCGTGGAACGCGCCATTATATAGCTCCATAATAATACTTTCAATGCGCTTTGCTGGCCCTATCATATATTTTATAAGGGCAGCCCGATCGTTTCTCACGTATATGGTCGATAAATTATCGTCTTGTTGAATCGTAGTTACATCTATCAATTTTTCATGGTGTAGTATACGAATGTTCAAAGATCTTTAATCAATCGTCTGATAATAAACGGACTGTTGCAATAGGAAACGAGATCTTGTATATCCGAGTTTGTGAAGTAACAAAAAAATCGTAATTTCGCTGGAGCTAATAAAGTACAATTTTGCCACCATGGATTATTTATCTAACTTTTTCGCGCAAACGCCACGTGATCATAGCTAATTAAGTTATTTATGGGAGCCTGGAGACCGTCCTACATTTGCCAGGGCGCTTTAATTTAAATAGATTCATTTCTATCCGAATCCATGCATAAATTTTGCCGGTATTTTCTATTAATGACTCATTTGGCGCAAATTTAAACCGCCGCATCGAACAATGTTTTATCGTCGTTCTGACATAAACTGCATGCAAATACTTATACGTACCGATGTACCAACTGCGGTTAGCCCAGCTGTAGCCTTGTTTTACGATTTTCTCCCGATTGTGTTTACCTCGCGCGTCTGCCTCGTCGTGCACATGGTGCAATACGAATGAGAACAATTGGCGTGAGTGAATAACGCATGAATAAAACTTGTACAGTGACACGAATATTCATCTTTTCATATGGAAAATGTTCTGTTACAATTATTAAAATAGAAATTGATTTGCATTCCAATCTATCTTGCGAACATGCGTTTTTGTACATATACTTTTATGCTCTTATTATTATTAATTCTCATTTTCTCTCATGAATCTATCGTATTATCGCGCAGTATGACTGACCGAGAAATCCAATCTATGACAGCCATTGTAAATTACTTCCTGAAAATGGACCTGAAGTACATGCCCGTGTGTCAATCATTTCGTGATCCCTTCAAAGCTCCTTATTCCCCCTTCTACGAATTCTTCAAGATGAGTAATCGTACCGCACGTTCGAGCCTTTCTCGGACGCGTTCCACTTTTTTCGTTCGGTAATCGTACCGAGTAAAGTGACCAGATAGGTAGACATTCATATATAATACTGCTGTACTGGCGAGCCGATGCGTTGGTGAGCAAAACCGCGTGGCCTTATCTGAACAATAATGTTTCGCATATATCGCGTCGCGGACCGCCGGTTTTCCTTCTTTCCTTCTTGCGAAACTTTCGCGATTGCGAATGCAATATAAGCTGTATCCGCGGTGCGATTCCGGTCACGAAGGCACATACATCCTTACGGGGGTAGCACACAAACGTACACGTATCATGTGAAATCCTCGATCTCATGCCGTGCCGTTGGCTATGCACTTCCCATTGTTGGTCCGTTTGAGCATCGAACCGCGATAGAACGGCCTCTTTTCCACCTTGGTGGCGTCGCGGATATTAAGGTCAACGCAAGCGATCGGGTGGTAGGCGATGGACCGATTTTCCGCATAATTTCACATGATAATATCGCGGCATGAAGCCACGATTGTTGTCCGACGTGCTTGTAAATTTTCGAGCGTATTATCTTCCTTGTTCTTCGAATTGTTCGTTAATGAGTTACGTGATCATTACAAAGCCCATTTACTGTTCGACGAATATAACATTGAACGACCGGGTCGTGATGAAAAAAATCTATCTTTCGGATATATACCGTTCGAGAAAAATTCCGCGCAATAACGGCAAAATCATTTAGGCTTCGCTAAGGTTTGGGAGCGCTCCATTTATTTAAATAAAAAAAAAAAATACACGTATATTGTGCTCTTCGAATAATTTCAATTAACCGCAGTACAACAATTTAACAAAATGTTTTACTTCTGAACAGGTTAAATTTCAAATTAATCAAACGACATACAGAAATATATTCAACCATTAATTTGAAATTTAATTATGTATTTGAACACAAGCCGAGTTACTAATACCACTGCCGGATTATCTGAAAACAGCCTGGAAATATAAAATACCTATTATTTCAATGTTCAATATTACAATTTCAAGTTAATTGAATTATCGATACGAGTGCAAGCCTGAAATAATTGATGAGAATGAACGAGGAAACATGAGGAGTATTTTCATTTTATCATTTTTCATTTATTTATATTAGAAATGCGTTTGCGAAATGCGTCTCGCAATTCGTCTTCATGCAAGCTAATTTTTCAGTTATTTCCGCACGGGATAAAAGAGAAGCCGCAATACGGATGTTTCGCGAGTGAGCTACGTTACATCTCCCACGAGCGCGGCGAGAAAAGATCTCCCTCCGAAGTAGCAAGCGTGACAAGTGACGCGACAAAACTCCGGCGTTGGTGTCGATACAATATGGTTACATTTCTGTCGTGTCCCCGCGACAGCCGTACATTCTTTTAAATCCACTTTTACGGTGCCGAGGGACGGCGCGCGAGATCCGTCAAGATGACGGACATCCTTTAAATTCGCCGGGAAAGCTGCGGGGCGGGCACGGACGAGTCCCCGAGGATACCGAATGTACCTCCGAACAAAATGAAATTCTGGCGCGTCCTCGTTCTCGCTCGCATTCCCACCCTCTCGTCCGTATCGTAAATCGACCGGGATGTAGACGACGGGGCGGCGATAGGTAGGCATATAGTAGCCGAAGTAAATGGAGAAAGCGACCGCTCGTTGAGCGAGCTCGCACCGAGCGGGACGATCGAGACGTAATTGGCATCGTGCAGGCCGGAGTGGTCGATTCAAGACCCCAATATCGCGCCCTTCTCCCATAATTACGCCGAAATCGGGCGCGCGCCAGGAATAATTGGCATCACACGAGATTCAGCCATTCTCGCTGTTTAAGCATGTTAAACGCGACATCAAATCTGTTTCGACGCGAAATAAACAGCGGATTTCGCCAGATTAAAATTCGGAAAGTCAATTAGTATTGGTACGCATGTGGCCTTAGCAAGTTGCTGGAACCAGTGCGTTTGTTTGTTTTCTCTCCCTCTTCCCCTCTATCTCTCTATATAGGTGATATTTTGGATCATTAAAATCTTTTGCCCTTATGATGTAACGTGATCTACACGAAGAACGTGATCTAACATCGCTGTTTCCATGTATTATTACTGACGGACTTAGCTGTTATGATGCACAAAATGTGAGTTTTATATTAGTTGATTAATTACACATGTTTCTAAGGTTATTTACTGATATTAATAATTTCAATAGCTTCAAGATTGATGTATGTGATAGAGCCACCGTTGTTACCGACGAGCGAAATATTATGTACGTAGAGCAAATCGTACGCGCTAAATCTAAGGCGCGAGCAACTCCTCTCAATTTTCATTTGTTTCTACTGATTTTTTTCTGTTTTTCTCGAAGACGTGCTTGCAAAGACGAGTCAGTTCGACCGTCGCTCAGTCAAGTTGACTCTCAACCGCTGTAATAAGCAATCTTTATTAAATCTATACTATATTATACCGTCGTTATTACTGACCTTCTTACATGTAGTTTGGGCGCAATGTCAATAAGACAGATATTAGCGTGCGTTTTCCATCCGCATTATTAAATGTAACATTCTACACTTGAAAAGGACCCAAATCAGAGGAAACGTTGTGATTATTAGTAATAAAATTGGCTAGACGGGTCGAATAAATTGAAACTTGTTAATTAAAATCTTAAGTTATGTAATACATATATTTAAAATTTCTCTACCATTTCTTCGATTGTTCTATACACGTCGACATTAGGCGTCAGTGAAGTATTCAGCTACGTAGTGCTCACAGTGGAAGTTTCATGAAAATTAGACGTCGAAGAGATGGCGCGCAACGGTGCGTCAGCGTGTGCTAAATATGAGATATTAAATACACAATAATGAATTGAGAGTTACTTTGCGGAGATAATCCGTATGTCATTTCAACTAAATCTCGATTCCCGTGATTACTGGACCGTGGAGTCGATAGCGCTATTTCAAATTAATTGCATTTGCTGAGCGTATTATATAATTACTATACATATTATTAAATCACGATTGGTATAATCGTCATTATTGCTACCAACATGTTTAATCACGTTGACTAATCCGCAACTCTTTCTTCTTTTTATATCGAAGATATTTGTATTTGCATTCGCGTCCGAATAACGATATGCCTGATCGAAATTCAGTGTGATTTTATATGCGATCTGTCTGAACGTGCAAATTGCTTTATCAAAATTTAAATATTAAACGAAACGAGAGAGATAAAACGACAAATAAAGCGACATTTCCGATATCTCATTACATTATAAAACATGTGACTTAATTCCGACAATTTGTACGAAGCAGTAGTATAAACTTCGGCTACCAGATAATGCTCTACACTTCATAGCGACCTCGATAACCGATATACGAACGAAGTATATAATGGGAGCACACGTATCGAAATGAAAAAGGGACAGCAGTGCGCACGTTAATTAATTGGCCCAGCTAAATGGCAGCATCTCGTCGGAGCATTTACCTGTATGCATCAACAGATAAACCGGAAGTATCGGCAATCGAGTCAATCACCGAGAGTAAAACCACGCGCGGATTTATTCGTCCTCTTCTAGCCGCGTAAAGTTAACCGCGGGCGTGTTCGCAAAACCTCTGATAAATTGAATTTCAATTGCGAAAAGCGTATATGCGTGTCCCCAAAATGTAAATCTGGGAATCGTGAGAAGCTTACCACAGAATGGATAAGCGAAGCGGTCGAGTGGTCCGCTTTCGTGTGTATCGTCGCCTCCTAGATTATGCGTGGAGTTCATCAGAGAGTGGAGATGCATCAAAGAGCGGCGGGTTTATTTGTGATGCATTTTAAATTGCTTTTTAACAATTGTCATGCACAACGCCACGTGTAAATATTAATTATTCTTCCTGTACTCGCGGCAGCGGAATACGAATTTCGAAACTGAAGTTTCAAAATTTCGTCACCGCGCATCCTCGCTCTCTTCTACGGTATTTCAAGGAAACTCTCATGTCATCAACAGTATGCTGCGCGCCACGACAAACTCGTTACGGTATTAAGTACCCTCGGGAAATCTTTCTTTCGTGCCGCGTGCTTAACGAACGTTCTTAATAGAATTACCGCATTTGCGCCACGCGGCGTAAGAATTTGTGGTTCGTTGCCCGTTGGCATGTTAAGTGGCAGGCCGGCAATTGAATTTGAAGTCGCCGAGCCGAGGTCAGTTTATCGTGCTGCTTACCTACGTGTCGAACTGGGATAATCTCTCCTGGACTACGTGGACGACGGTGCGATCGTGTCTCTCAGCGGTCGGCATCCTGAAATCGGACGTGAATGGATCATTTATCACTGGCGAACGTTCGCGTTGATTATAGCGATAGCTGACGCCTGTTAGTTTCTCGCTGGGAACGTGTCATTTCAATTTCTGCGTATCTCTACATTCCCCGTATTTTTTAAACGCTTGCGCTCTTTGGCACGTTACTTAAAATTTGCGGGGTGTGCCTGTTCATTTCCTTTGAGATCACCTCGTTAATACGCAAGAGTAATGTAACAACGTCACCGCAAACGCCACTAAGGATCATTTCCCATACATTACAACCGACGTCTCATTCGCTTCTGTAGTTGAATCTCATCGCGTGAAAATTGGAAAAGTTCAAAGCACTCGTCGCCACCACTGGCGCGATGTTAAAGAGAACGAAAGAGAGGCTGGGGCGGACAAAAGGGAAACTGCGGCGCGTTGAGGTCTAGAATAGCGAGAGAAAGAGAGAGAGAGGGGGGGAGGAGGAGAGGCAGGAATAAAACGGAAAAAGTGCGGATGAGAGAAGCCGCGGGAGATATTGTTTCCGCGGTGTAGAGCGATTGCGTTCGATTTTACGGGAAGCGACAACTCACGCGGAACGAATCTATTGTGCGAGAGGAGTTAAATCGTGTACCGTCGCGGATTTAATATGCGCGAATACTGCGACCGCTCGTGTTGCATGTTGCGCATACTGACTGCTCGATACCGGCTCGGTGCCGGTCAATTTTAATCGGGCCGCCGGCCGTAACCCCCCTGAAGCGTAAACAGGGGTCGCTCTCGAAGTTCCGCGTTTACTTTAAAGCCAACCGGATGCTATCCACCGCCACAAGATGCCTCAGCAGCTCACTTTTAACTCATAAATGCTTGCGCCGCGAATCGCGCTAAAGAAGCTACTCTGCTCCTTTTACGTAGAAATTATGCGGGATATCGTTATACCACTTCACGTGGTTTCGTGAACTTGTAATAATATACAAACGCATATTTAAACGTACAGATGTTTTATAAGCTGTTAAAAAAAAGAGATGTTATTTCTACACGCATCACTTCGTGATAAATCTATCACACATTACCGTTTTTCGTTGCACTGATATCGTATAATACATTATGGTTAAATCTGAAACCATTAATTTGACACATTTGATGTTCCCTAGTTATCGGTAACATGTCTGCGCTATTCCGCTCAAATTACAACATTCATTTAACATCCATTCGAATTATGTGAGATTTCTTCATAATTCATTACAATGCTTGGTGCGACCTAATAATCGATATACTATATTCCACTAAAAAAATATAAATAAATAAAGAATATCGCCAAAAAACAGACAAAAGGTAGATAAACCTATCTCCGCTCGCTCGAAGTTGCCCCTTGTAAGGAATCGCAGCAATTGCCCAGTAACTAATTATTCGCAGATGTCCGGCTTCACGAGGCGCAGTAGTCCTTTGGGAGATACGGAAGGTATGTCCCAAGGTATTTCCGCTATGTGGAAGCCTTATTCCTCTTCCATCGTCAGCCCTTCGCTGGTTGCCGCAGGCTTCGCGTAGCGATAATGGTAACATTCACCCGAGACCTTTTCATTTATCGACGCCTTTTTATGTTGGACCTCAATTAACATTGACAATCACCGTCATTCCATATTTATCAATTAACTAAGTGAATATGATGAACGCGACGCGTCACTTTGGGCGGTTTGCGTGCGCGGAATATAGGTGAGTCGCGCGAAATCGATAGGAACGAGAGGTTTTTCTGTCGGGGGCCATGCACCATGGGTGGTTACGTGCTTCCTCCAAGTTCGATGAAAAATTTATGAAGAGTCGGATTTACGAGAGCGAAGGAGGTAGGGGCGACGAGCCCGCACGCTTAACGCGTGACGGTGGGAACGATGACGGTAGCGTGCAGGCTGAGAAGAGAAAAACGTCGGTTGGCGTACGAGGAACACAAAATTCTCCTCGTGCCGTCGTTGGCACGACGAGAGACGATGGAATTTTTATAACGACACGTTTTGCGCCCGGGATTATTTTAGGGACGTTCTCGCGGGAATTGAGCGAGGAGGCGCTTCTGCAAAAGTATTCGCGAGAGCTACTGCCGGAAATGAATTCGCGCGTCGACAGGTACTTCCAGCGGTCTTTTTTTCATACTACACTCGCTAATGTGGAAAACATGTTGTGGAAAACTTGCATATACATAAAAGTTTATTACTCTTGGTTACTTATCGACGAGAGAGACGACCGAGAAGATGAGTGATGTGCTTACGAAGCTGCGGCAAGAGAATTTTTTCACCCGCGATAATTGCATTTTGATCTTGTTCAATGTTTTCGAAACGTGTTGCAAACACGAAAACGTATAAACATGAAATTTCAAGAGATAAAAAGCAAATTCAATTATCTTCTAATTGGGGAAAAACAAAACGCTATGTAGAGTCAGTTGTTGGAAAAATATCGAGCTGATCGGATTGAATGAGTACTTTAATTGTAATTTGCAATTTTGATTCAAAATAGCGCGCACGAGTAACCGCGAAACACAAGAGATAAAATCGATTAGTCTCCAATTTAGAAAACATGATACAAATCAATTGGAAAAAAATGTCGAATTTATCGGAATAGACGTATATAATGAATTTTTGTATCTATGTATGACTGCAATATGTAATTTTTATTTTAAGATAGTTTTTTAATTATCTTATACATAGAAATCATACATAGAAATCTCCAAAAAAGCGATAAGCCTATCGATGTAATTGATAATATTGGACAAAACATATTAACACGTGATAATGATTTAAAGATCATAGCTTTATATTCATCTCGATATAAAATCTGGCTGGCGCTCGTAAATTCGTAATGCCTGCATGGTTATTTGAAATAACGCATGAATAATGTAACATCCGATAGATTCTTCCTAATCCCATATAAGACATTAAGGTGCTAACGTGATCGGTGGGGGAGGGGGAACAATACATGCGCGTTCGATCGATTCGTCATTCTGGATTATGCAAGTACCAGTTGCGAGAACCGCGCGTTCGAGCATCGATTCTTTTTTGGCTCCACCGCGCGATTCCACTTTAGCGTTGTACATGCTGGTATACACCTCGAGGATTTCGGGATTATCCCAAATCCTTTGTTGCCCTGGAAGCAGAAGGATTTCTCGAGGACCGACGTCGACTAGGTGCCCTTCAAAGATTGCAACGAGGTTCCTGCAATCTCTCTCGGAACACCTTAGCCTCTTTTGGCCTTCCAATAACACTGAAATAACGTCCACCACGTTTGAAATTTGTAGACCAATTCAATGACCGAGATAGGATCGATATGAAGGACATAAACGGGATATGAAGGAGTCCCTCGCAAATTTGACGCGCGTCCAAGATTGATTGTAATGTTTGCAATCGTCGAGATTAACTTTCGTTCGGGGTATTGAGATTCGAAGGAAATCTTTTGTTGAAGAATGAATCAGCTCCAGTAGGATGCTTCGGATAAGAACCCGAGTTACATTAAATACCGGAACACTTAATGGTTTGCGGAGATGAAATCTTCGCTATGAATGAGCCTTGTGAAGCGACACGACTTCCGCTGCGCGACGATTCTTCCGCCACATTTATCCCATCGTCGTGATATATACACCGAGTCGTGTCTCCACTATTGGCGACCATTATCTCCTAATCATGTGGCCTGCAGATACGACCATTAAAACGTATTACGATCGTAACATGTAGCAATATAACGTTCATTGCAACACGAGCGACCGAGGGCTCGATATTGCAGCCGAGTTCCTTTCTCGTCATTTGATACGCCTTATCGCCGCCGGGCTAACAATTATAGGACAAAGGACTCGAGAGAGATCTGTGCGGTTCGACGCGATCTCCAGTTCGGAGGTTAACCGGAGCGCGTTTCGTCATTGTTTCACGGTGAGGATGGACTCTCATTGTTCTCGCGCGAGCCCCGGCCGGGGTTATGTGCTTTCGGGGGCGAAGGTAAACGCTTCCAGAGATCCCACGTATCCCGGGGAGTTTGGATGTAGTGGACACTGGTGGTCGAATGGACGAGGTGTCTACCCCGAACCTTCATGTCCCTTTGCGTCCCTCATTTGTAGCTTCCTCATATACACATATAGGTCAGTACTCTCGAGATACGAAATAGCGCCGGCGGCGAAGCGTGGTGCTGAATTATTGAATCACTATAGCCCGGCCCATATCATCGTGGTGCAGTAACAAGATTGTACGTCCGCCATTACGCTTCTCGTCCGGATAAATAGTGGTGGACCGGCCATCTGGAATCACCCTGGTGAGCCACCACTCCTGGATATCAGATCGAGAACCACTGATTGCGCGAACGTCCGGTTTGATTGCGATGATCTATGAAAGCTGTTGCGTTAGATCACGATTGTAACAACCCGGGGGTATCGCATTTCCTAACGCAGTTGATGTCAGTGCCGGCGACAGATGAATGCTGACAACTACTGACTACTATTAATGGCCGCAGTAATTTTACACCGCATTAAAACGCGATTTCTCAAGTATCTGGCGATTAAGAAAATGACAAGAAAAATAGCAGGAAATGGATGTAAGCAACGAGCAAACGAGCTTACTCTGAAGATTAAAAATTAACATTTATGAAGGACGTTCTAAAACAGGATAAGGATGGTTGTGAGGAATCGATGGTGGTACATATCGCGATGCTGTGAGTTGCTTAGAGCGGAATTTAAAGAAAATATCGCAATGTTTGTGCTGCTGATTTTAAGGAAGCATCGTCGTCGCCTGTCGATATCTACGTTTCGTAAAACAACATCATTCGCCTAGATTCAACAACGAGTGTATCGTAATATATATTTTTTTACGTAAAACCATTACTCGTTTGAAATTTTCTTAAATGTACAATTTAGATAAATTAAGACACATAAAACAATTTAATTTAGAAACTTTGTTAACAATACAAATACCGTACTCTTAAAATGATAAATTTAGTGTCCAGTATTAATTAAATTTTTTTCTCTTTCTAATTAATATTACTAATACGAAAATAGCATCATTATTAACAGTAATTTGCAAGTACCAGTTAAATTTGCTGTGCCGGGGGCGATGATCGATGAACCTCAATGAAAACGTAATTATTAGATTGCTGGTAAACTGGTTTGGTATACAGTTTAGTATACAGTACAGTAAAGAGATTAGAATAGCAACAAGAAAATACTTTATTAGCATATTTGAATGTATCTCTGCGTTTACACATGATTAATTGTAATTACTATAAACGTAGAGACAAAAAAGTCAGAGATTGTTGAGTCAGAGATCATTGTTCAACTATTATACATCTCAAAACAATAGATTATTTAATATTAAATTGTCATTTTCTATTCTTTTTCAGTATTCGATCTTGGATTCATGTTAACTTTGAAAAAAAAAATACAATGTTTCCCAACGTAAACAATTTTGTAGCTTAATTTCCTGCAGTTTACTGCACTGACATTAATTTGATAGAATTAGAACACTAGGTTGTTTTCATATTACGCATCGACTGCGTCTACGTCATAGAGAAATAAATGACTGCCAAAACGGTACGTTCGCGTGCATTGTTAAAGTTGGAGTGTTTATTTATGTATTATAATTAATTACATGTGTACCAAGCTTTATATATATACGAAATCACATCATAAAAGATCTCATCTATTTCACATCGTGTTATGATTAATAATGCAATTCTGTAGATTTTAACATTTTTATATTTATTAGAGATAATGTGCAATGAATTGGCATATAAACCGATAATATATATAAATCTGATAGAATAATTTGACTAATCCTGCATCAAAACGAAATAATGTATCGCTTTAAATACTTCCCCACTAATCTCTCCGGCACATTGCTCATAAACACTATTAATCACTGACTGATTAATTAGAAGATTTGGAATTAATCTATATGGAGCAACAATTAGGTTTTCTCTTGAAAGCATAATTGAAAAGGTCATCAATAGTAATTAGTATTCTATCTCGTTTTAAAATGAATTATTGAAACAATATTTCCAAAAATATGTGCGAAAGCTTCTGATAAAAACTATTTATAAAAAACTATTTTTAAAATTACTATTTATAAAAACTATTTATAAAAAAAAGAATTTCATCAAATCAAAAGGATTTCACAGTTGCGCGGTTTCTTACGTGTTTAATCATGTTATTAGTCGTTCAATTATAAGGAATAAAGGAATAAGGAATAAAGTTCTCTTCTTTTTTTGTGGAGACTTAAACGTTATACATATATCTTACCTATGTGATAGTTATTAGAACAAAATATTAGAACAAAATTATTGTGAACGTTTAAGTCTCCACAAAAAAAGAAGAGAACTTTATTCCTCATAATTGATATACATACATACATACATATATATATATATATATATGTATATATATATATATATGTATGTATATGTATATATATATATAGAATCAAAATAAAAAAGTATACTGCGCAGGGAACAATGTAAAGAGTAGGGAATTTGTTATTAAACAAAATATAGATAGAGATTTTCAATTCCAGATCGGTGTGCCGTAACTCATATAGGTATAAATGCATTTATAAAATTACACCGACATAAAAATAAAGATATCATTCATTCAAAATTACGATTTATACAAAATATTTTAATGTGGATTGTAAAGACATAATTGTAAAATAGAATCTAGTACAACATTGATTTTTTTCAATCAATTCTCACCGAGTTCTGTTGTATTTACAGGATTCTAGAGCAAACAAACATGAAACCAACATGAATAAATAATTGAAGTAAAGTGTTTCTTTGTTTGAGTGTGTTTGTTCGCGCTCGTTTTCTCGACCTGGATCTGACTTAATTCAATTAAAAAATTACAAAAGATACAGTGGAATTATATTTCACTCAAAATAGTGTCTACGGAGATTAATTTTTTAAGAACGTTCGATTAATTTACGAATCACGATGACAAATAATCCATTCTTCAGATTCATAAATCTTCGATTCCGCATGTTTTGTTTCATTTTAGTAAGGCTATGTGGATCGATATGTCAGTCGCGTTGTCTCAACACATAAAGCTTTATGTTTGTAGTGTTCGCACTACAAAATGTATCCTAGTAAATATACGTCAACGTGGCTGCAAATGCAAAAAGTATGAGATGACATATGAATAATTAGTGTGGAAAAATGGTGGCACAGCACGCTACTGAGATATATGACATGGGATTCATATCGGTGGTGACTATTTAAACTGACGGTAAAAAAAGAGTTAAAAGGATTACTAGAGATGATATTACCTCCGCGACTTCGCAACTTCATTCTATGTTAAAGTCGACACGGTAGTTGGATTGTCAGCTTCTCCTTTCAAGATACGACTTCTCGGCGTTGGCTTCTATTGATTCATGCTGACTGGTCCCACTGTAGGGCGAAGACATAAGGTAATGCGATCAAGAAAAGGAGATAGAATGTACTGTCGTCGCATGCACATTAACGGAGAAGCCACAGAGGCACGAAAATGTCTTGAGTAACAGTAGACAGTATCCACACACGGGAATTATACGTTATTCCCTTACATGTAATTTATGTACGCAAAGCATAATCCTCGTATATAAAAGTATCGTAAAATATATATGATGCATAATAATTGTTGCTTAAAGAAATAATTTTTTTTCTAAGAAGAAATTATATATAAATAAGAAGAAAAAAATTAGATTTTATTTCTGAATGCGCGCAACAACCATCAATTTAATCACATTAAAAATGCAATAATAAAAATAATTGCTATTTGTTTATTTTCCTATTTTCAAACTTAAATGAGTATAAATTTTTTTATATCGAACCATCGAAATAGAAAACGATCTGTTTGTTTCGTACATGGTTGACCCGGTTTATATTCTATGTGGAAAATCGTTCGTGTAAACACGAGCGTATACAATATGTATAGAAATCGCATAGAAGTAATTTCAAATTTTTCGATATCCCGATTGGAACGCTCGACAAATATTTATCGGTCTATTTCAAATAGCTATATGAAAAATATTTAAAGTAGGAAGTATTTGTATGCTTTAAATTTGTAATGCACACACATATACTTTCAAAATATTCAAAATGTTTCCAAAAACAATTCATTTTGTAATCGGTCAAACAAAAATAAACAAGAATAACAAGTAAATAAGAATATACGAAATATGTACTTATAATTAGCGCAAAACGTTCTCTCTTTCTCTACCACGTCTTTTGATATAAGATATAAGTTTTCAGTTTCACTTTTCCATGATTAAATATAATATATTCGTGATAGAGAGCCAAGAAAGAGTGAGTTAATTAATTTCTTGTCACGTGCACGTTTCTAGCGCATCTGGAAATGCATGTTCGTGCGATCTAACTGACTGATGAAGGCTTTTAAAAAGCATTTAGCAATGCCTCGTCTGAGTCTCTCATTCATCTCGTAGCATTCCAAACGACAGACAGAATCTCCTGGAGGAGATTTCGCGCTGTTTGACGGAAGAAATTCGTTTGCGGCTTGCCTTTCGTTTTTTCCTTCCACTAACCTCGAAGCAGGAACCTACCGAAAGAAGTAATAAAGAACCTGTCGGGAATTTGGCGGCCATTCTTCTTCATTGGCGTACTCTATTTCCCGCGGTTCGCCACAATCTCTCGTGATTCGATATCGCAGTTCTCTCTCCCCCTCCCTCTCTCTCTCTCCCTCCCTCTCTCTCTCTCTCTCTCTCTCTCTCATCGTTTCACTCATTCATACATCTCTCTTTTTTATTTACCATCCCACTAGTCATAAGTTCTTATTTTATTTGTCAAAATAGATCAACCTTCTTTAATTCCTTGAAATGTTCTCGATATCTGTCCATGTCTCAACACAGACAGAGAAATACATATATCTAAAATGATCGAGAGGGAAGTGACAGTTCGATGTGGAGGCGTTACCCATCGTATTGGAGAAATTGATCGACTGTCGAGGACGTCTCATTAATCTATTGCCAATAACGTGCACGACACTTTAAAGGTGGAGACGATTGCGTCCCTATTTCAATCAGTTTCAATTACGTTATGACAAAAGTTAATCAATACTCGCGAAATGCAATATAACATATATTGAATAATGATGACATGATTGTCGTTTATGTACAATTTTAAACTTGACAAAGCTAAGCAAACACACAGATTTAATTATTATAATAATTTGATAATAATTCTACATATATTAAATTCTACATATATCAATTTTAACATATATCAAAGAGAAAATATTGTATATAATATAATCGTGACAAAGATTTAGAACTTCATTTCTTTTCTAAATTTTAGAATATATTGTTAAGGCACTAACAATCATTTAATAATATGTGATTTGAAAACAAGAAAAATTTCGTGTAAAGTAAGAACACTTTTATTTCTGTTTTAAACGAATGCGACAATACCACGCGATCCTCGATGTAAAGTTGGGGAAATACGTCGTTCCAAACTCTCTTACGACATAATTCTCTTTATCGTTGCAAGGCACCCACTTGTGATACTCTTGCAATCCCCTGCTTTAAGGCTCCAACATAAAATTATTGTTACGCTACACACAATACGAGCTTGGAAGAACGTGAAAGTGTAATAACCGTAGCTAGTACAATGTAAACGAAATCCTTGTTACTGTAAAGAATATGAGAAGCAGTTGTTATTTCTGCATCTAGAAGGTTTGCATTGTTCGTTATAGGCTTTATTCTTATAACATATACAGTATCCTTGCTTAATTTTACAATTTAGAGAGATAACTTTAAAGTATAACCCGATATTTACCGACACACTTTTAACACAGATTGAATTATCTTTAAAAATACAGAGCTGTATATACACTTCATATAAAAAACGTATTTTATATTATCCCGCATATTTCAAATAGCATGTGTAACGTAACTATACTTTGCCTGCTATTAAATATTATAGATAGATTGCGCAATTTATTATAGATATCCTGCATAAGTCTTTCTTGACTAGTTGAATTAATCCCTCGTTCATCGAATAATGTTGTTTATTCGTGTTAGTAATGGATCATATCATAAAGAAATAAGATCACACAAGAGATATTTTTCATGATAAATTTAGAACGATGAAATATTTTAATAAAAGGACTGAGCTCATATGATACTAACTGCTAAAAATAAAAAAAATTCGCATTAAATAATAAAGTTGTTAAATTTGGATAAATTCGTTCAATTGATCGAAATGATCAAAATCAATTTCGTTTACCTTAATTTGAAGCCATTAATTGTTGCCATTATACGAGTATATGTAATAAATTTTCTTCACAGTCTGGAAAGTTTACCTGGATTTATAAAAGAGATTTGAGATATTTTTTCCTAAAATAATCCAACTTTCAGTTAAACGACAAAAACAGAGAAAAATTGTGGATCGTGCTCGACAGATTTTTCAGCACAGTCTTAATTGTGCCACTTCGTTCTGTAGAGATAAGAGTTGACGCTCGCGTTCGTTCGTTCTTTGCAGGCCGTCCAGAGAGGATTCGCTTACGGATTTTCGTTTAATACGCATTTGGCCTCGCGGGAGCGGAAGACCAGAAGTAGATCGCGAAAAGTTATCTTCCCACTTGCGTCTCTCGACCGACAAGAGCCTGCAGGCACCGCCGTTTCAATTGGGCGACTCTTCAATAGAAAGCCGGGCTTTTCTGCTGTTTATCTGTCGGTGCCGTGCACACAGTCGTATTTGGCGGACGAAACGAAGAAGAAGGGGGCTAGCTAAGCTGTATCGAGCGCGGGAAACAGCTTATTTGGCATCGTCGGCGCCCGGGAATTCACTTCGTTCTCAAATAAAATGCCACTCACCGCGTCGTCGGGTGAATTGCGAAATGCGCAGACGAATCTGCTCCCTCCGATGAAGCTCGGCGAACCGCACGCACGTAAACTGGCGAAAAGCGTGCGCAGCTTCGTCGGATACCTGTTGACGCTTGGTGAGACGATCACGTGGAGATAAGGGCGGAAACGAATTACTATCCCCTCGAGCAAAAGATATCGAAAATGCTCCGAGATAGTTCACTTATAAGACACGAAACAAGCTCTGGCTTTATTACTTTTCCTCCGTAGAGAAGTTAACTTTTATCATCCAGCGCGTAGATCATCGAGATGTGCGATACGTGCCGCAGTGGAATTTCTATACGTTCTGGATATCAAACGAATGATATCGAATGCTTTGTTTCATGAAGCAGGATGGGAGCACGAGAAATATTAATGAATTCCATTGCACCAATGGATTATATTATGCTTTGCGTTTAATAATGAATTTCAAGATTATATATAATCGCTAAAATTGTTTTTTGAGAAAATAGTTCCGTACTGGTTGAATGTAATGAGATCGTGGAAATGTTCGTTTTTCGTTAAAATATGTATATCATTTAGTAGCTAATTACAGTAGCTGTCAGAAAGAAAGAAATTAAAAGAAATTAATTTTATATATGAGGTTTAACCTCGTTTTACTTCGCAAGCTTCGCGTGAATGATCAAATATATGTTGTGTTTTACTTTTGCTATAATCCAATCCGTCAACTCATACGATATGTATTTGCATGTATGTGTATGTTTGAAATTTTTTGCAGTATTTTTCGTTTTTTGCGCACACTTGTCAAAAGTATTTGCGAGTCGATATATATTTTAAATGCCTCTCTCTTTTCTATCAAGGTACAATCCAGTTTTCCGTGTTGCTATTCTCATTTGAAAATGTTTTCAATTCGTATTGATTATCTGCATGTGTTCATATTGGATATATACACTACAACTAATTCACGTACACGCCGCGGATATTGGAAACAACTGATAAATCCGGCATGAGGTTGTGGAAAAGATAGCGTAACGCTTATGGTAAAACATTTTCCGTCGAATGTTAAAATATTGCGGTAAGGCAAGATTCGCATCGCAATAAAAATGCTAGACAGTCAAAACGAGTTGAAATGCAGTTTTATGCGTATTGAATGGGTTATCTTGAAGAATGTGACCCGGACGTGCAATGAGTCCTTTCTTCTGCTTCCTCTACTTGACGACAACGTGCGTCTGCATGCTCCGAAATACGAGAAGGATATCTAACACCGCTCGTCCGTCTATCCACGAGCGCCTAATGGATTCACGTGAAATTATCCTTGCGGAATACCAAATGAGCGGTAAGGACTGTCGTATAATTCAGACTCGTGGGTATTAGGTGTACCCATTTAACGTCACGTCCTTTCCGTTTAAACGCATCGCTGTAGCTTTCGGCTCTCCGGAGAATTGTACTATGACGAGAAAGAGGAGAGGATATGAGAGAGAGAGAGAGAGAGAGAGTGGGGGTGGGAGGAGAAGCATACAGCGGAAGTCCAAGGGATGAAGACGCGGGCAATCCGCCAAACCAGGACTCAGGAGTGTGCTTTATGTTCTTAGGTCTGACTTCTGCTGAGCTAATCGACCATTACTCCCTAAACTAACGTGTAACAACCACGAAACGACCTGTTCAGCGCCGGGATTTGGCATTGGCCAAGAAATCGCGACAACATCCACCAAACTTTGACATTACGCGACAATCGAGATAATTGCAGGACCATATATTGTTATCAAACATCGAATTTTCTTAAAACAAGCGCGGTATGTTCATGCACAATCATTGTCTTCTACATTTATCGAAATGTTCATGCACACAATTTAGCCTTGTTGTTTTTTAACGGAATATCAATATAATCTATATATCAATATAATCTATTATAATTAAATAAACAAAAATATAAAAAATTATGTACGCAAAAATTATGTTTAAAATTATGTACACGACTGATGAATCTTCTAATGAAATGCAAATGACAAGATCAATTGCTAGATTTGCATTAAAAAGATAACTAGGAAGAGGATTGGTGTTACGCTGAACTATCTGTTCAAAAGAATATCGCAAGATATGCTTAGTAATTATAGCGAAAAGATGAAAAGAAAAAGATCGAGATGAATAACGCAGGATAATGAAGTGCCGAGTGAGGAGATGAAAAATAGTTGTGAATGATGAAAGAAAGAAAAGTGTGTGGAAAACTGAAGGGCAAGAAATAGCAGGCTCCGTGGATGAGACGGCAGAAACTTTAAATTGGCGAAACTCCGGAAAAACGCTCGTACGAACAAAGGCGAGTGGAACAATGCCGAAAATCCGGTAATCGAAAAGATTCGCGTTTTCAGTGGAAATGGCTTCGTCGGCCAACCAAACGATCCCCAATTACAGTTCCTCTTTTATCACCTTACGTTTCCGCCTGCATCCTGTAACTATCGTACCTTTTTCGTGCATTCGTTAAAATTTGTCTCGCGCTTCAATTTCAATCCTAATTAAACAGCATCATTATCTAATCTCGTAATCCATCTACAACAACAATATATTAATTTGAACGAAACGATATTCCTCGCTCTCTAAAATATGTTAATATTAAGGATGAGCAAATTAAAGTAAGGCACAAGAGAGAATTCCGATAATTTGTTCATCAAAACTTTAACGTTTCACACAACGATCGTTTGCATTTTTGATTAAAATTTAAATAACTAAGTATAGACAGATTATTTTCCTATATATACGTTCTCACTTACACAATGTTATTTCAAGAATATAGCGTAACTTATTTGTTTCGCAGAAAATTTTGTCTTTAGTTTGCGATAATTCGTCACACTTACATATTTCAATCACGAGTATAGCAGCAAATCTGTAGGTTATTGGTTTAAACCTGATGTTAGGTTAGAACTTGGAGAACGTCCGCGCGGTCGATTAGTTAATTTATGTTCCAACAGTATCACGATGTTACATGAGACGACGGTTCGGTGATGGGGACGTTAAATGTAATTAACGACTGCTCCGTAAACGGGAATAACGTTTAGATTATGCCGTTCAAGCTACTAACTCAAAGTCCAAGATGCCTTTCTATCCGCAAATGAATAGTAACGAAGCGCACCACCATCGTAGCATTGTCAATTAACAATGCCAATACTGCTCCACGAGTTGAGATTTAAGCACTTGAATGTTTCAAAACACTATTATTTGACATAATCATTTTTAATAAAAGAAGCTTTGAAACATCGATGACTTCTCTCGATTTTCTTTACTTTTTATAGATTGAAGGGGGTTGGAGCGAAAAGGACAGACAATGGGTGTTTATGATAATTCGGTTAGGAGTTATTTCCACTAGGGCCGAAATATATGATAAGCACAACCATCTAGAACTATCGTGATTCGTGACAACTCAATGCTATCCGATAAGTCGTTTATTCGCATATTCGTTAGGTTAACTAGTCGGGGTGGTTAGCTAAGTTAATCTAACAAATATGCAAATAAACGACTTATCGGACAGCATTGAGTTGTCACGAATCATAATAGTTCTAGATGGTTGTGCTTATCATATATTTCGGCTCTAGTGAAAATAACTCCTAACCGAATTATCGTAAACACCCAATATGGATTGCTATAATGTCAAAATATCGCGCAGCGCACAGGTAGATTTCATCATGTTTTGGCTGAGAAGTAGACTCGCATAAAATCTGAACAGGAACTGACAATTGTCCCATGCTCGCGTTTATATAATGTATAATACTATTCGGTAATTTCGAAATAAAAGTAGCTGCTATCTCCCGTTAAAGCTCGGTGGTGTACCTTCGACGAGAAGACTCGGAGGTTGTTTTTCATTTGGTATGATGTCGCTCATGATTCCACACAGGATCATAAGATCCTCATAGGATCGAGCCTCCTCAAAAGTTCTTACTAAACACACACACACATCGTACATAAATATGTTTCTAGATTTGATCGACTTTTCTTTACGATTCAAATATATTCACCTGATGTCTCATCTGACGTGAATCAAATTTCCTTCGATATTCAGAGTATATTTCTCTCCACGTGGGTAAATGATCTTTATTGACATATGTATTCGCGTAACAAGCATGGGATATTACGCATCACACGCACACGCATTCCACGTCGCTCCCATGCGTTATATTGCGAATATTGAATATTCTAATTACCGGCTCTCTATTTCATTTCCCAGTGGATTACCAACGATATCTGCATGTCGGTGCAGCGCGATCCCCAACTTTCGCGTCTGTACTCCCTCTCTCACGGTTTTTCCTTGTCCGCCATCGTGTTTTTCTCGCGCGCGCACGTTTTCACGTGCGTTTCATACATTTCCGCGGGCTCGCAAAAAGTCTCTGCATTCCCATCCCTATTATTTCCTGAGTTATTATTTAACGGCTCTTGGTGCGAGCACGCGAGTGTTCACGCATGCGACATTCACAGAATTTCGAAATTTATCGCTGGTAATATTGGTTCACTCTGAGTGATCGATTCTACACGAATTTAACGCGTCTATACTGAATCGGATACCGAGCGAATGATCAAAAGATCTGATCAAATGGTTGAAAGCAGTGCTCTCTGTATTTCGACGTCTGTCTTCCGAGAAGGATGCGACTATACTATTTGATTTGCTCCTTTCAGGGTACGTTGTTAATACATATGCAACGCCATAATCCAAAAGCAATAGGCACAGTTAGGTATCAAATGCTGTCTAATTTACCTATTTTGCCAGATGTTAGTCCAACATTAATAATGGCGTATCCGTGTCTGAAAATCTAATTGTAACCACGTGCGCATAATAAAGCAAATTGATAGTCCATTCAATCAGAGATGCCTAGATACTAGATATATGTAGTTCATTGAGTCACATACATTATTTGCAAGTAACATAGACGTTATATATTGCAATTACATAATAATATTGAATTTAATGTAACCCCGCAATAGAATACTACTTGCAATCACATATGCATATGATCATTTTCAATTTTCCTAATTAATTGGTCGTGTTATTATTTGCTGCAAACGGTATGTTAAATCTGCCCTTCCCTCAAAACTAACTACTAACATAGTATTTTATGTAGTAGTACATGTATGTTTAGCTCTTAAAAATTTTACACACACACACACGCGTCACAAAAATTGTAACAATTTTAAGTGTAAATTCTTGAGATTATTTTGAAATAAAAATTCCTATAATACCAAAATGTCGAGATTGTGAGTTTTAGATATAACATTTAAAATTAATGAAAGAGGTTGTCTAAAATTTGCATGCTCAGGTGCAGTATACATATATAATATAAAATATACACACACACGCATACACTTACCATTACCATATAAATATCTTCATCTTTTCTAAAATATTTTAAAATAAATGTGTCGGCCTCAGATATTTATGTACTATGACTACTTATAATTCAAGAACGAACGTAATGTCTCTATCAATTTTACTAACAAGCAAGTACGAAAGCACGCGATGAGATCAAGCGTGTTCAATGCTCGAGCGCGTTCTACGTCGCTGAGAGTAGCAAACCCGATGGTGGTCAAAAGCTTTCTGTTATTATGCTAGAATCCGTCATTTCCATTAATTCCGCCTATTCAGTGTCACATTCCCACGGATTTTCTTTCATTTATGAATGTCCGGACAAATATCCTCATTTATCAAGAATCCGTACAAAACGTTGTTAGTAAAAAATGAATGAAAAATATAGTTTTCTTTTCTTGTTTCCAACTCATAGATGTTCCTAACGAACACAAAATTTAGATCGTTAAAGAGAGCTTCGAATTTTTTCGAGACTACAGCCTTTAGATTCTTATAAATGAGAAATATGCTACCAAGAATATTCAAGAATATATTTCATATATTTCAAAAGCTAATACCTGAAATATAACATTAAAATAATATTGCGCAAAAAACGTGTAGATATACTCAATTTATGAGAGTATCTTCTTTTCTCTGCGAATTTAAAAGCAATTCCAAGTCATAGAATCTGGTCACGGAACCAGAGAATCCAAAAGAAGAAAAACGTGCGAGGAGCCTGGGGCATCCTGCTCGGCTGTGCATACACTCTGGATGAGCGCAAGGCTCGCATTCGGGAAGAGGGGTTGAACGTGAAGGGCGCGAGTTATTCTATCATCCATCTTGCAAGCGTTAATATGAGTATCAACAGGACCGCGTTGCGTTTCCAGGCGCTTTAAATAATTAATTGGCTGGCAAAATGGTACGCACGGATATGAGTTCGGGTCGGTCCCCATTCGTTAATTTCATGGTTCATTTTGTGTGCTCTTTTCCGCTTGCTGCGTTTCCCGCCCTCCTGTCCGTGAACGAACACAACCTCATCCTCCTTTTTCATTACACAACACTCGGCGTTTATAAATGCCTATCGGCCGTACGTAATTCTTGCTGCATGCACTAGCTGCCACATTGGCGGTAATTGTCGACGATTATCACGCTCATACATTTTCCTTCTTTTTTGTTTCCCTGTCGCTTCGACAAATGTCACTATTTTGTGCCAGTAAAGAGGTATATTGGTAAAAACGGAGAGGATCTTTATACAATGTTATATACAATGTTACATTAAGCAGAAATGTTTTTATTCATTTGATACTTTTATTTTTAAGACCAGCTATTTGTCACTTTACAAAGTTTGTTGTAGAAACTCTTGAGATGTATAATACAAATGAAATTACATTCATACTGTTAAATTTTTAATGTTATACATTTATATTCTATTTTGGAAATAGAAATAATTTTACACATATATATATATATATATATGTGTATATAGTCTCTGAAAAGAGGTTAATGTTAAGAAGAAATTTGTATGGAACTAATATCAATTATGAAATTCAGGGTAACTGACATGCTTTAAATAGCATTTCTAAATGCGAGATTGTATGAGATTTTTGTAAAAGAAAAAAAACTAAAACATTATTTTACTAGTTAAGAGAAGATGAAGAGATGCATCACATTTTGCATGCAAGTTTTATCATGCAATCTGCGATGTGATTGCAATCACCCATGTCTTTAATGTTTTGTTTTTGCTTTAAAGATAAGCTTTCAGATTTATATCTGTACGCGTTGGATGCATTACGCGCGAGCTCGTTCTACGATTTTGCAGACTAATCTTTCGTTTCCGTGTAATACCGTAATATATAATTCTCTAAAAAAAATTACCGTTGAGTCAGAATCAATGTTTAACACGGAATTGCAAATGCAATCGCAAATAATAGTCGTTCCACAATATGACAAAAATATTTTTGGTAAATATTGAGAGATACGCATTGGCGGATTATTTGATTAACGATCGAATGGACATCGAGAGACTAACAATAAGTAACGGCTACACTTACAAAATTAACGCCTGACAAAAATTATGATTCACTCTACAACTGCACATGAATATATTTTATAAAGCGTTTTCTTTCTAAATATTGTAGGGGAAGAGTTCGCATATAGGCGAAAATGAGAAAAAAGTTTAGCAGCCGACGACGAAGCGGAAATGAAAGTAAGTCCGCAATGATTCAAACAAGCGAGTAACAGATAGAACAAACTTTAATTAAAACCAAAGTTTTAAGAGACACGGAAGGCGGAAGGTCGCGGTGAAATTAAACGTTGGCGAGAATTGCGTAACGTTTCTCACGGGATGTTAGAGAGGCGCGGATACGAGGGACATTATTATGACAGAAAAATGCTTGAACTAGAAAGCATGAAAGAACACGACAGAAGAAGTCGACAGTAATTTGAGTAATAGAAGAAATCCACAAGAAATTTCAATTTGTGGGACAATATTATAGGAGTTGAGAAGAATATATATATATATATATATATATTCTTCTGTTTCCCCAGA
>CABEGB010000903.1:710575-1100569 GCA_901521435.1 Crematogaster levior | reverse complement strand
ATAAATCAATGTAAATAAAATTTTGAGGGTTTATTATACATATATTGAAGTATACAAAATAATTTTTTTTTTAATTTTTTTGTTCAAAATGGCGGATGTAGAGATACTCAAAGCATCGTGTCTTTTTTTGGAGGTGGTCTGCGGCAGTACAAATGTCATTTTTATTTCTGCACTTAGGAAAAAAAAATTTTTTTTTTTATAATTTACATTAAATTTATCAGAGAAGTACACACGATTATTAAAAAATAATCATTTTTTGCAATTTGACACAAGTTTAAAGCCAAAATTTTGTTTTTCACCAAAAAAATCGACCTTTAAATGTTTATAAAACACGTAATTATTAATGGATCTCAAAAATCGTGTGTACTTCTCTTTAAAATCTATCTAAAAAGCTACAGTTAAAATTGTAAGTCGATTGGATAAAAATTGAAAGAGTTATTTGTACTGCCGATTTGAAAAACGTGGTTTTGAGATAATTGCGTTCAAAGTTTTGGAAACGATTTACTGCATGAAAAATTCAAAATAGGAGCTTGCTAATTTTTTTATCTTTACTCTGCTATCCCAGGACCATAAAGAATTCCTTCCAAGTTCAGATTTTGATCCTCATCTTTTTTTCTTAACGATTTTAAGTCATGCCGAGCGTCTTTTTCAAATTTTGATGATGAGCGATTTGCGGCTTTCACACGGTGTTCGTCGATTGTCAAGCAATAATTATGTAATTCAACGCTAATTGGCAATTGAAGCACTTTCATAATTCGTAGCAAGCCTAAAAATCCGTCATTGAAGAAAATCGTGGCTATATCACATGCTACATCCAAAGTATGTTTGCCACTAGATATTGATTTAGGCGCTATGGTCCAAACAACAGAGTTGAATGATTCATTGCTATTTTGCGTATTTATGCTCCAAGACAACGCGTAAGTAATTCTTTGGGACTTAAATCTTCCAAACTGCTGCTATAGCGCGCCAAGAGTTTAAAAGTGTTTTGGAGCATCAAAGGTAGACTCACAAATTTAGCTAAAAAGGTTATTTAAAAAATTTTTTGGACTAAAATTACGATTGAATATCATTTTTGAGATGTTTTCACATCATTTAAGCCAATAAAAAAAAAATGCAAAAAAAAAAATTCAAATAGGTGTAACCCCTTAAAGGGATCCTAAAGCCGTCTGTTTTACCGACAAAATACGGTCAATTAAAAATTAATACTAAACTTTTTTTAAATTTGGTATCTTTTCTGCACAAAACAGCTTGACTCCCGGTTCCGTTGAAGTGTCTACTTTAATCCTACAAAAGGATTTATCGTTCCATGCAGCCAAAAAAAAGTTTAAACTAAAAAAAGTTTAAACTTTTTTTTGGCTGCATGGAACGATAAATCCTTTTGTAGGATTAAAGTAGACACTTCAACGGAGCCGGGAGTCAAGCTGTTTTGTGCAGAAAAGATACCAAATTTTTATATAAAATTGATATTTTCACGAGTTGACATTTGCTCTGAAGATAAATATAATGTAAATATAATGTAATTTTGTAATACTTTCTTTTTCGGCGTAAAATTTGTACCTCCAGTGTTCGTTTTGCATCTTTTTCTGGAGAAGGATTTTTAATTCTGTGTAGTTAAAAAAAAGTTTAGTATTAATTTTTAATTGACCGTATTTTGTCGGTAAAATAGACGGCTTTAGGATCCCCTTAAGCAAATTAATAGCAAGGTCAATTAAAAATTTAGTCTAAACTTTTTTTTAACTAAACAGAATTAAAAATCCTTCTCCAGGATTAAAGTATGCACGCAAACGAACACGGGAGTTGCAAATTTTACGCCGAAGAAAGAAGTAATTACAAAATTTCATTATATTTATCTTCAGAGCGAATGTCAACTCGTGAAAATATCAATTTTATATAAAAATTTGGTACCTTTTCTGCACAAAACAGCTTGACTCCCGGCTCCGTTGAAGTGTCTACTTTGATCAACTTTAATCCTACAAAAGGATTTATCGTTCCATGCAGCCAAAAAAAAGTTTAAACTTTTTTTCTGTATACCCGAGACTTTCGTACGAGATTTCTGTACGAGAGGTAAAAAAGACGTCAAGTTTAGTTCCTAGATATGACGATAGAAGGTGCTGCTTTCGTGTGACGGAGACAGAAGATATACGTATATGTCCGCGCTCTTCTAGCTAGCTGAGCGCACACGTACATGGCTTTTTCCTCGTGTGCGCGCTACATCACGCACACGAGGAAAAGCCGTGTACGTGTGCGCTAGGCTAGCTAGAAGAGCGCGGACATATACGTATATCTTCCGTCTCCGTTTCTCCCTCTCGCTACAGCTGACACGCTTGGCGATCGAGATCGAAAATTATATTTCTTGCAAGGAGACAGTCGAGCTTTCCACCTGGAATTTAGTTGAATATCATATACTGATACCCCTCCTACTAATATAATACATGGTACAATAACTCGTACCATTATTTTCCAAGAAGTAAAAGTAAAGTCAGTACGTAATCTACCGATTCGATATACCTACTTTCAAAGCAATTTTTTCTAGAACGCTGGAGATCTTTAAATATTTTTTTTTTATACTTTAAATAATACATTAAAATTAAACCTATATTAATATCATTAAAAAATATATATAAAATATAATTTTTTTAATGATATTAATATAGGTTTAATTTTAATGTATATAAATTATTTAAAGACACGTTGAAAAAAAGTAAATATATTAGTAGGAAGAGTATAAAAATATGTATAAAAACATATATGATATTCAACTAAATTCCATTGGAAAAGAAATACATCTCGATCGCCAAGCGTGTCAGCTATAAAGAAGAGAAACGGAAGATATACGTATATGTCCGCGCTCTTCTAGCTAGCCCAGCGCACACGTACACGGCTTTTCCTCGTGTGCGCGCACACAAGGAAAAAGCCGTGTACGTGTGCGCTCGGCGCACGGCCAGCTAGAAGAACGCAGACGTATCTTCGCATTATAAATTTGTATACATACATACATACGTACATACATACATATATATATATATATATACATATATATTGGTTTAAAAATAATTTCATTGCATTAATAAGATATTTGCGATTAAAATCACACTAATAAGCACGATCCAGTGAGAAGAGATCTATCGAGTCGACATCGAATTGACGTCGAATTGATGTAAATTGCATCGATGGATATCAATTTGATATCGATTTGATGGTCATTTCTCACTGGGGATATAAATTGGATAATTTTTAACTAGATTAACCATATTTAATTAAAAGTAATCCGATTTATGTCATGTTTGGTGTCATTTTAATCGTGAAAATGTCATTAATCCATTAAAATTATTTTCAAATCAATAAAATGCGAAATTAATGTTCTAGATTTTATTTTATTCCATGTTTACTTTTCATAGATAAGCGAGCTCTTTAAAATCCTCGACGTTGGAGCGCGAGGAAAGCGAAAGAGAGAACGAGTAAGGAGCAAGCAACGTCAAAGACGGCCAACGTCAAAGAGAGTCTCGACGACATAAATCGAATAATTTTTAATTAATAAATTAAATTGATAAATAATTAATATAGTTTGATTATGTAATTCGATTTATCTCGTGTTTGGTGTCATTTTTATCGTAAAAATCTCATTAATCCATTACAATTATTTTCGGACCGATAAAATGCGAAAAATTGTAAAAATTTGATTTTCTATAGTAAGATAAAAAATGATACGAAAGATTGGAGATTAAGATAGGCTCGCGTCGAGACTTCGGAACTCTCTTTGATGTTGGCCATCTCGCTTGCTCCTTACTCGTTCTCTCTCTCTCGCTTTCCTCGCGCTCCAGCGTCGAGGATTTTAAAGAGCTCGCTTATCTATGAAAAGTAAACATGGAATAAAATAAAACCTAAAACATTTATTTCACATTTTATTGATTTGAAAATAATTTTAATGGATTAATGACATTTTCACGATTAAAATGACACCAAACATGACATAAATCGGATTACTTTTAATTAAATATGGTTAATCTAGTTAAAAATTATCCAATTTATATCCCCAGTGAGAAATGACCATCAAATCGACATTAAATTGATATCGATCGATGCAATTTACGTCAATTCGATGTCGACTCGATAGATCTCTTCTCACTGGATCGTGCTTATCAGTGTGATTTTAATCGCAAATATCTTATTAATCCAATAAAATTATTTTTAAACAAATATATATGTATATATATATACAGGGTGGCCCATCGAAAAGGAAACAAACTGAATAACTCTTACAAAAATGATTTTTCGAAAAATGCAAAAACATGTCAATTATTATTGGAAGGGGGACATCTATTGACGTAAAACTCTTACCCTCAACTTCCACCCCCTAAGCGGGGGGTGGCAACCCTTAAAAATTTTAAACGAGAAGGGGGGTCGAATAATATATCATTGGAAAGGTCTCTCAATTCTCTATAATTCTACGTTTGATTTTTTAAATTTGATCGATTTGTTTAGAAGATACAAGGTGTTTTACAGGGTTACAGGGTTGTATCTAAAACAAACAAATCTGCATATCTTCAAATTTTTATTATCTATTGTCAGCGTAACAAATGTTCAAAATGTTGACCACTAGCTTCCATACAATAATAAAGATTCTGCTCAAAACGTTGTCGCACATTCTGGAGCATTTGTGGAGTAATTTTATGGCATTCGTTAACAATACGTTGACGTAAATCTTCTAAAGAAGCTGGTTGTGTTTCATAAATTTTACTTTTTAAATGTCCCCATAAAAAGAAATCCAGTGGCGACAAAATCTGGAGAACGAGGAGGCCATTCAATAGTGCCTCTTCTTCCAATCCAACGATTTGGAAAAGTTTGATCCAAATATTTACAAACAGACAGTGTATAATGTGGAGGAGCTCCGTCCTGTTGAAATATTAATTGATCTTCATGATAATGTTCATCATTTTCGATAATATTGGTTAACATTGGATCAATTATGTTTTCTAGCAGTTCCAAATACATATCTCCAGTTAAATTGCCAGATAGAAAAAGGGACCAACAATACGATCACCAAAATGCCAGCCCAAACATTTAATTTTTGGGTGTTGAGTATGGGTTTCATAAAATATGCTTGGATTAGAATCTGCCCAATAGCGACAATTATGGCGATTTACTGTACCATTTTGAAAAAGAACATTCGTCAGAAAACAAATATTAAAGAGGAAATTTGGATTATTCGTTATTCGTTCCTCATGACCTCACAAAATTGCAACCGACGGTCAAAGTCGTCTTCATTAAGTTCCTGTAACAACTTAATTTTATATGGGTGAAACTTATGATGTTTTAAAATTCGTTGAATACTGGTTCGACTAACACCAGATACAGCAGATAATTGCCTTGTACTCAACGTAGGATCAGCAGCAACATGGCCTAAAATCGCTATTTCCACCGCTTCATATCGTACACGATTTTCAGCATTCCGTTTTTATTAACCACAGATCCTGTCTGTTTAAATTTTGCCACTAACTGCAAAACGTATTTACGATTGACATGTTTATTTGCATGCCTTTGATTGAACAGCTCAGCTGTTTTGTTAGCACATTTATTATTTTCAAAATAAAGTGCAATTATTTCGATCCTTTCTGCAATCGAATAAACCATAATGTCAAAACAACGAATTATGAAATTTACTTGTCGCAAACACTAGATAAGTACTGATCTTGCTTATCGAAGCACACTGAAGAAAGATTAGGCTTCGTATAAGTTTAAATTTCGTTCAGTGTAACAAAAAGTAGCAAAGAAAAACCAAAACATTGGAGCACATTGACGTAGAAATTTTCTTCAGTGTAGGCAAAGTAGTAAAGAGAGAGAAAGAGAAAGAATCAAAACATTGGAGTATACACATTGACGTGGAATAAATTCAAAACTTGAAAGCTTTAAGCTTTATCAACATTTCAAACAATTACTACGCTAACTAACACAATTTGAACACCTCTTGCAACCGATTAATGACCTGGTTAAAGATTATAAAGATTTATTTGTTTTAGATAAAACACTCTGTATCTTCTAAACAAATCGATCAAATTTAAAAATTAGCTACATTTATTTACTGATTCAATTTGCTGTAATAAATAGTCACTTAAAAAGGATCTAAATTACAGGTTGAAAAGTCATGTAATAATTTTAATAAAAGAGTTAGATCAATAAAATCTTAAATTAATAACAAATTGCCAATTTCCACAAAAGTTTAAATTTCTTTATTATTTAATTAATTATTAACAAATTATTTAATTAATTATTAACACAACAAAAATCTTGAACTAGAGGAAAAGAAAATCGGTTTCTCGACTCCGATCACTTGAAATATTTGCTACCGATGTACGGCGTGCGAAGGAGAAGGTTGTAAATCTCTCACCTCTCTCTCGCTCTCTCGTCTCGTAGTTAATTAGCATGGACTCAAACCTAGGGGCGAAATCTTTAGCCCGGACTCAAACAAGGAACGAAATGTGTTGATAAAATCGGATATACTTAGTCCGGACCCAAACCGGGAGAGGCAACTTCGTTCGAAAACCTGATCTGCTTTATCTTAGAAATGTAGTTTTTATATTGGCCGCTACGAAAACTACCGTATGGCGCTGAAACCAGTGAGAAGTGGTGAGAGCTGGTCTCGTCTTAACAGGGACCATTGGCTATCTGTCTATTAATCTGTGGTTTTACTGCGTCGTCTCGTTATCAAACTGCGCAGTGAAAATTGAGAATTGAAGATTAGAATTTGATCGGAAGTTTTAATCCGTTTCGTTATTCTGAATCTCCATTACGTCTGATACAGATTTTACGCGTATTCATTGCATCCCGCGGCAAATGACTCGAATGACGACATATGTCGCTCGTTTTTCGCGATATCGTGAGATACAAACGTCGAATCGTCTTTTTCAGGTAACGACTCCAGTCATGGCGACCACGTATTCAGGCTGCGTTCCGATATACACTGCACTACAATACTAAAAAAAAGTAGTAGTCTAAAATAGACGATTGGTGCTTTCCATTTAGCGACACAAGTATCATTCTATCTTTGTTATTTATGAATGTTAAAAAAAGATAGAATGATGCTTGTGTCGATTTGTGTCACTAAATGGAAAGCACCAGATATGTTGCCGATGGGCCAAAAAAAGGTCCGTGTTCGAAACGTTCACTTCTTGATTTTCCTGACATGTTTTCAAGTTGGTACCACTGTCTACACTGTTTATGTCACGACTTCAGTACTAGCAGTAAATATCGGAACGGAGTTCCACCAGTCGAAGATTTGAATTCAAGCGAACGGTGAGGTGAATCAAGATATGATTAATTAACTTATAAATAATACCGATCCGATGTGTTGAACCGTAAGCGTGACATTTATCGTTTGCTTTTAACGGAAGCGCGATTACGCGGGAATAATATACCGTGTGAAGTTGCGCGCGGTTACCGGAGCGAGCCGTTCGATTTGAATTCGAACGGGTCTCGAGTCTCGAACAGGTGAATAATGTTCCGTTAGGTGCGCATTCTTTCTTCGTACGCTTTTCGTAATGAAGGATTTAATGGAGGATAATGACATATATACATAGTTACATTCACATATACAATATTAGGTACAGTACAATTTGTTATCGCTGTGTTGCGCGTCTCCGCTTGGCGTCCGCTTACAAAAAATCGCGGGAAAAATACCTCTCGACGCGCCAGTCACGGCAACGCTGCGATTATCTCAGACAGAAATAAATAGTCATGCCCGTACAGCACAGAAATATTCTAGCAACAACTTTTGCAATGTTGCTGGAATATTTTTTGTTGTATGGGTGAGGCTGTGATGTTAAAATGACGTTTAACAATCATCTTAGTGATGAATAAAGTTTTATCATGATCGTTATGAGTTTTGCGTTCTACCTGGGACGTGAAATTTCAAACGATCTCCATCCCTCTCGATAATCGCTGCCCCAAAAAAATTCCTACAATTTTTACTACACGAAGTTGCACGTTTTACAACCTAAGAGTGTGAATTCGGAGAATGCTTCTCGCGAAAAACAATTTGTCAAGATTCGGCAGAGACAATACGAGATAACATCTCGTCTCATTTTTATTATTTCTTTCTTTTCCATGATACGATACGACTTTCGAACGAATAATTCGAATGTTTACCCGGCTTGTAGCGTTTTGCACGCGTAAAGATTTGATCAACGTAGCTCAGCGCTAAGTTCAACGCTGAGACGCCATCGCGGGTTTTCGGGTAGATTATATTACAGAAGGGTGGCAATGGCATCGGTGTGCAAGCGTGTGCAACACGCTGCAACATTTTTGGCGCGATATCTAAAAGTGCGTACAAACTTGCAACGTAAAGCCTCGTCTACAATAGTCGCACAGGCTGTGTCGTATGTCGTAAGTAGTAGTGTCGTAAGAAAGTTGTCGCATGTGTCGCTAGATTAGTATCTACAATATATCACAAGGATTGTTCGCGTGCATTAAGTCGACTGCAGCCGCAATGAATGATCGGCAGCAATTACTAATTTTTCTTCAACTTTGCTCCCAATTTTTAAATTTAATATGTTTATATTACCGTTTACTTACTGAATCGCACAACAGAAGATGGTGGGTGCGACCACGGATAGCTAGCAACACACGCAAATCGTCAAAGCACTTCGCGCGACAACGTTCTGTGCTGTGATTGGCTGACACGCTTGTCGCAGTTGCAGAAAGTTGAAGTTGACTCAACTCCGTGCGACAAGGGCTCTTGCGACTGCGACAGCCTTGTGACACAACCTGCGACATACGACACAGTCTGTGCGACTATTGTAGACGAGGCTTAACGCATTACGTAAAATTACAAACATTATATGTAACACGACTTAATTTGTTACTCATATCATTGTTGACGCATCTGTATCATTTATTGGTATTATTTTGAAGTTACCGATTTGTTATGCAAATTCGAGTAAAGGTGTCTATAAATAGCAGCAGCTGTATATATTTATTCATCATTATCTAAAAAGAAAAAAAAAAGAAAAAGATACGACATTGGATAAAATTGTAGGCAGAAAAATGTAGTGGTTTTAATTTATTGTATGCATCCCATCCACATTATTGTAATAGTGATACGCAACAATGATATGTTACGGAGTTGCAGGTCTGTGTACGCACCTTAATAGTTCCGACACTTGTTTGTAATTAAATCGTATCGCACACGACGTACACTATGCGAAGGGAGACTTCGCAAGTCGTAAAATAAATTGCCTATTAAAAAGCATAATTGTCACTGCCCTTATAAAAATTGACAAATGCTGTATGAAAAGTGTCAATTAACGTCAGTTACAAAAAGTTACGCGCAAAATAAATAGGATACATAACTTATAAGTTATTACTTATTAGTTATACTTAAGTTATATATGTATATATATAACTTAATTTAAATATAAATAACTTATATATTAATAATTTGTATATATTATATGTATATATTACTCTTTAGAAATAGTATATTGCATGCATCCTTTGCACTAATGTTGTTTGACTGTTGTTTGGTTGAATCCAAAACTGAACGTCTAAAATTGCTAAGAGCTATATCACAATACGTGGCAACGTAAAATGATGGAGCTACACTTAAACTTTACTCGTCTCGAGTGCCTAAATCCATTCAAGCACGCGCCTTCGATTTATTATTATCATGATCGAGTATCACTCGGCTGTCCAAACTATTTCGTTCACGATAATTTGTATTTGAGTCATACTCCTCTCGCTTATCGCACACGATTTCGGAACAGCCGCAAGATACTTATTCGATAGATACGCGTTGTCCCTATCACGTCGCAGCGAAAAATATTGAAAAATATCTTGCTGAATCTGATTGGAGTGAATACTAACGTCTTATTTACGTCGCGAAGCTTCGTCAAGTATGAAAGACCGTGACTGTCGAAGCTGCGAGAGTTTCAATCTGTGCCCAAAACGTGCTGTCGATCGAATGTACAGTTGGTCGTTTCACGAATTAATGAAACTTAAAACGAATATTTTTTATACTTGTAATGTTAACAGTACGTTTTGCGCACAGACTTAAATACATTTAGAATTGTATTATTATGCTACACTTATATGTACAATTCGTTCCGTGTTTTAGAGATAATCTGACCATCGCAGTCACAATTGGCATCTTATAAATTTCTATAGGTTTTTTTTCGGCTGTATGTTTCGGCTGCAAGTAAGTTAATAAATCAATCGATCGTATTTTGACAAAAGAGAGAGATAGAGAGAAATAGACAAAGAAATGCTTGTAATAATCGATTATCTTGAACGTAATGTGATGAACGCACTCTGTTTTGTTCATCTAATTTGTCTAGATTGTTTGATATTTTGCTGTATAATATTTGTAAACGCTCCGAGATATTTTAACGCGATAGCAGTCGCATATAAAGGCAAGCAAAAATAGTCGTTGCGACTTGGAATAAATTTGTGTACGAGTATCTAGATTAAACTACACAATGTTCTAGAAAAGTAACTACATATTGCTTTCTCAGCGATTAATGTTTCATAGTTTTACCAAATCCCCTAAATGTTAGAAAGATTTTATAGAATAAATTCGAAAATGTTCTTCCAAGCTGAGATATTGTGTAAGCGTAGAAGATGACGTTAGGCTTCGTAGTGCCCGAGGAATTAAGTTAACGGAGACACTTTCAACGCAAGTTCTTAACTGACTAAAAGCCTCAACCGATTATATTTCTACTAAGCATATAAATATTATTTTTCTAACTAACAGGTTAACTTGACGATACTGAGTAAGACCCATGAAAAATGTCTTCGCGAAAATAATCTGACGATTACCTAGAAATACAACCTTTCCCTTATATCACATAATGGAAAAATCTATAAATTACGACACGCAAATAGACAGAAACGTAATATGATAGTGTGCAGTACGGAAAGGAGATGTATCTTAATTATATTACCATTTTATAACGATCTTGAACACTTTCTATTGTTGAATCTTTGTCAATTTGTCGTGCAAATTCCTTCGCGATAAGGCTATTGTTGCTGTAACTGTTGCAACAGCGGGCATACTTCAACTAAGGGAGTTCCCAGAATCTCTTGACATACTTGATTCATGTCCGGCTCCATCATGAGTGAAGAGATCTGATCTTCCGTTAGCATCTCCACGCTAATCACGAGTTCGTTAAGAGAAAGAAAAATTAAGATATCGTTGATTGGCGAGATTATATCAGGTCACTTACCTAGCTAAACTTTCGCTGTCCGACGTCTCCTCGTCGGCATTGAGATAACTCATTGTTTTCTCTAACGGACTTGGGACCTTTTTTCCTTTAACTTCCGACTTTTCAGACTTTTCAAACTTGTCTCTCTCCACTGTCTTTGGCTCGCTGGAACGTCGTTCCGTTAAGCTAGATATGTTTAGCATCATCATACCATGATTGAGTAATTCTTTAACACGCTCCCCGGTACCGCCGCTCCATAACATATCGAGAGATTGTCTTCTACTTGAATTCGCTAAAATAACATGTAATATGTTCGCGTATAAACGTGCATCTTAGAGTATATAAAATTTTTCGAAGACATTTTCATTTACTTACTGGAACTACCACCACTAGTTTCACCACCGGCTGAACTTCTAGTTATCCAATTGGCTAAGCTACTGTCGAGCTTGTTTTTATTCTTCACTGACGGACTTCTCGTAACTTCAGCCTTTTTCTCTTCGCTTAAAGTAACTTCGTTTACTTTTGACATTGTGGGTAAAGATTTTTGCGTTACTAATCTCTTTCGATTAGTTTGTTCCTTCGGTAGCTCGGCGGTGACATTGATTGCCTGAGCTAGTTCCGGACTCAAATCCATCGGTAGGGGTTTGTAGGGGATTTGATCTTCCTCATCGGAATACACGTCATTATTGTAGTAAATTTCGTCCGGCGAATTGTTCAAGCTAATTTCCGTCCATTCCTCCCCATTTTGAGAATTAGTGGAATTATTTTTGCGGTCGTTTACGGGTGTCTGAATCTTCACTCTCTTCTCAATATAATGTCCGGGGGATATAATGCCCGACAGATCCGTTGAGCCTGGTGCAGAAGAACTAGTATGATTTAGAGATACGATATGTTTCGAGTCGGTTGCGGCGATGCTCCGTGGACGGTCCCGTTTTATATATTTACGAGGTTCAGTGGATGAAAAGTTCAGATTATTTAGGCCCAGGTACTCCGACGATGAATCTCTCTCGATCTGAGAAGAAAACATAGTTTACCGATTAACAAAATTAAAAAAAAAAAAAAAAAAAAAAAAACGATTTGCAAAGGATTACACTTACTCTTGTAGGCATGGGACATGGCACATTCGGACTCATCTTGTCGGGAAGGCGTAAGTATTCATCGCTAATGTAATCCGTACTGTCCGGAGATCCAGTCACACTGGAATCCGTTGGAGTTGTTGCATTAATTTGCGCGGTGGAACGATCTGGTCCGTCTCGTTCACTCTTATCGTATTCGTCCGTACCATCATATCTTCTCGTCTGTTAGCGAAAGTATATTGAAAATTTTGTACACGGTTCGAATTACACAAGCTATTCACACAATTATGTATATTTATACCCTGTGAATCTCGTCGCTGATCTTTTCTAGATTTCGTAATGCTTCCGCGTATGAAGCTTTTGCTTCTCCAACTGATCTCTCCAGCACACTGACTTTCATCTTCTGCTCCTCCAGTATTTGATTAAAGTGCGCTTTCATCTCATAGTAAGGCCTACGTGATTATGTCATTTTTTTATTAAATTGGAGCTACGTAAAAATTACATGTTTTTATAACCAGCATTTGAATATAATACTTATGCATAACAATTTATTGCATGACAATTGGAAAAGCAATGAATTCTGTGTGCAGTCTATTTATTGTAACAAGCTCAATCAAGGGAAACTAGCACTAATTGTGCATATATTCGAATTATTCTCAGAAATTCATGCACAATCATGAGAATGATTAAAATAAATGAATGGAGAGATAGTTTGATAACACACACGAAATAAATGTTGCGTATTTAAAAAAATAAAAAAAGAATATCTATCCTACTTACAACATGAGCAAGTTGTGCCTGTAGGCGATACTGTTTATCAGAAGCAAGCTGCGGCGTGCACCCATACTGCCAACATGAACATATAACCAAAACACATAAATACCATAAAAGGTCTATTGAAAACAACATAAAAATTATTTGAAAATAATTCGATGAAATATGATTATTATAAATAGAGATAAAATATATCAATAGCAATAGGAAGAAACAATAAGAGGTTTCATATGTAAACAGTTATCGTGTTCCAACACATTAACTTGGTTGTATACAAGGTTTTAGATTTTCAAAGTGGCTTATATAAAAAAAAATAACTATATGCAATAACTTCATGCATTATAACAAAATCATTAGGAAAATAGATATACTCGAGCTCCGTTAACAGGAAGGTGACAAGTTGCTCACATACCTAGATTTGGCAATAGTACGCTTCAATTCACCCTGCAACCTTTGAACTTCATGTTCTGCTTTGTGATATAATGCAGTCGTATGCCTATGCTCCGCTTCAGAGAGAGCTCTCTCGTGCTCCGACTCATTAACTCGTGACGTAGCATGATTCAACATTTCCTACAATATACATATATTTCGTAATACCTTGTGTATTCTTTTTTAGAACTTGGTATTGACGAGTTTTACCTGCCAAGCGTGATCAAAACACCTTCCTTCAGTTCGTAGTCCTTCCTCGGCTAAGTAAACCATTTCTTTAGCTGCTGCATGTTGACTGTTGGCTCTCTCAAATCTAATTGCAGCCTTCTGCGTTTCTTGTAATGCCTAAAAAGAAATATTTGTAAATATTTTGTAAATCTAATTATAGAATTTATAGATATGTATAGCTACAAAAAGACAATTCTCTTACTTCTTTCGCTTTAAACCTAGCGTCATAATATGGTCTGGATTTTTCAATGCAAGCTCCAAGTTTCTTAGCCAAAGTGTCAATCTTGATTGTTGATTCGCACAATAATTCTCTAAAGGTTGCTCTTGCTTCCTAAAAATGATAAAATAGAATCTGTCTATGCGATAGAAAAATTAAAACATGTTATAATTTTTTTTCAACTGCCCTCTCAAGCTAAAAATTATTTCTTTAGTTGAAGCTATCATGGACTGTTGTTAAGATCGTTTCAAGTCATTATCCATTTACATGTATCTTACACACAGCAATCATCTCAATAAAATCTAATCGCAACCAGTTTCAAAACTTGCCAGCAATTTTGTTCCTCAAGCCGTCATTCATATATACATATATATCGCAATATGAAATCTAGACAATCTAGGGACTACTTACAAATACAAGGTCATACTTTAATAAAAAGTAGTACTTACATCTAAATCAACTTCTAATTTATTAATATCGTCCGTAGCTGTGTTTAATCTTTCAAGTTCAATCTGAAACAACAAATATTTCACATTATATCAAAAAACGTATAAATTACGTATCATTTTTAAGAATAATATTCATTATTTTTTATATGTTATAAATATACAAAAAATTTTATTTTAAACAGATAGAAATTTTTTAATTGAGTAAATATAATTTACACGTCTTCTATTGCCAATATTTACGTATAAATTAAAGAAGCTCTGTGTATTGTGCTCTAATTTCTCGCGTCGAGACGGAGTCACCGGGCAACGAGGGTAATTTAGTACGCGCTGCCGTAGTAATAGGCAATCCCGGCCGGGCGGGGGAGAGAGGGGAGGGATTAAGAATCGGGGACGTTTTATGATTCGTGCGTGTATGTGTGCGTAGGCAAGTAGGCGGAGGGAAGGGAAAAGTAGGAGACGCTCGCAAAGGAAAATGAGAACTGGCGTTGCACGCTGAGACTCGCAGTGAAAATCGTCGCTCGAGTGCGTCGTACAACGTGATCTTTTCCGCATGATTCAATCGCAGCGAGATCTCTGACGACGAGAGTGTCAATATCGCGAGTTGCGAGGGGACTCCCCCCGCCCCCCCGGCCATGATTCCGTCCGGGCGACACACGCGGGCGGCGGCGACAACGAGCACTCACCTGCACTCGCGGGTCCACCACATCGTCGACGCGGTCGGAGTCATCGGCACTGTCCTTCTGCACACGTCCGCTCATAATTAAATCTAGAGGGTGGATATTATTTACAGCTCTCCCATGCCACCTGTGTGTATCGTCTGCTAGACATCAGGTGGCCATGTTGGACATCAAAGCGTATATCACCGCGGTGTGCCAGGGCCGTCGTCACGCTGCGTGCTCGACGGGAAGACATGCGCCTTCCTCCTCGCGCGAAAGCTCCCACGGAGCCTGAAAATGTCATCCGAGGTCGCGTGATAACGGAATCAAACGCAGCGCGAATCTGTTGCACGCGAAAGATGCCATATTGTTGGATTTGTATAATTATAGTACCAAGATTTGTATAATTATAGTACGTATTGTAGTACGTTTTGTATAATTATAGCGCCAAGATTTCTCAGAGTTTTTAATAGGACCTTAATACAATATGCATTATCTATTAATAGGAAAACTTTTAATAAGAGTTGCGATATTTTAGTGTTTCAGTATTTTAACAGTCTTTTAATAAGATTTTTGAATTTAAATACACGATTTTTAATTTAAACAGACGTTACTAACACGCATTTTTTTACACATCAACTATAATATGCGACCTTTGATCGCATCGCTAATCGTCTCTCCCGTAATCGCCATCTTTATTTCTTCCTTTAAACGTTTTATAAAGAAACATTTTATAAAGAAAATTATCTTATTACTTTTCCAGCGGATAATAATGCAGTTACTAATCCGGAGCAAAATGTCCTTATCCAGATGTCTCGTGCGCAATTCGACTTTTCCCGCCCATCAACATGGCGTCGCGACGACAATTCAAGATGGCGGTGCGCGAGCAGCGCGCCGCCAGACGGCGTTGCCCGCGCCGATCCCGCCTGGACTCTCAAACGTACTTTTCCCCGTTCGCACTGGTGAGCCGCGTGCCCGTTCGAACAGGTGAATTACAGTTCTTCGTGGAAAGCGGCGGCCCGTCCAAGGAACGTCGGTCACCGGGCAGCACAAACGATCCATCGCGGCCGGTAAGTGAAAACACGATACACACCGGCGTCGTCTCGCGCGCGTTTTCGAGCATCCTTCCCAAAGAAAGAGAATCGTGCCGCCTTCGAAATTTCTCTCGACTGCTCCTCTCCGTGCGTTTGTGCCCTATTCACGGTGTAAAATATGCTCGTTTAGGGGAGCACCGTGTTGGAGCGCGCGACTCAGACTTTCTATTTCGGCATTTTTAACTAAGAGGGACAAGCGCGGTTAACTTAACGGTGGAGAGAACGCGCGCGAGCCGTCCTCCTTCGCCGTCGGCTCCCGAGGAAGGGTGCCCGCGATCCGGTTGCCGTCTCCGTTCGTTCTCGGTTCACCGCGCGGACTTGTCTCGCTCGTTTGATCAAAGACCCGGCGCGACTTTGCAACGAGATCTCGCCGTGCGCGAGACCATCAAAACAAAGTTTACCTCTCGCCGCAGTAAACACCAATTAACGGTAACATAACATCAACATTACAATGTCCCATTCAACAATGTCAACGCAATATAACGCGTATGTTATGTCACAGTTATATTGTTGAGTGAGTGAATTGTAACATTGATGTTATGTTATTGGGGCGCTTATTCCAAGGTTGCATTCCAAAACGTCTTATTTGAGGAAAATTTTACTCAATACTCTACAGCTCACGTCACATGTACTGTAGAAATTGAGTAAACTTTTCCTCAAATAAGACGTTTTGGAATGCAACCCAAGAACCGAAAGTGACGCACATTTTCTGCGCCACATTTCCTCCCGTCGACATCGTTCCCGTGATTCATGGCTAATTCGGGCGGAAAGTTCATCGGGCTGCCTTCGCGTCGAAACCGGAGTTCCTGGAATCGTACCGGCTTCGTTATCTGTTTACATGCTCCCCGTGTTTACCTGCGCGTGCCTGCGCACTCGGAGTCGTGTTTTTGCACGCGGAGATTTCCGTGAGAAGAATGGGATCGAAAACACGTTTATACGCGGCGTATCCCTTTGACGGGGCTGAACGAGGGGGTTCGCGCACAGGTGCGCGGACGTAACCATAAGCGATAATATGAGCGGCCTCGCGCGATCAGGTTGAATTTCTGATGTCGCGCACGGCGAACTGACCCAAGGCCGTCGTGGCTCGCACGCGAGTGCCTTCAAATGTCAGAAGCACTTTTACCGCAAGATTCGTCGCCGTTCGCGACCGTTTTCGCGCTCTGGCTCGTCACCTCTCGTCTCGTCTCGATGACGAAATTTAATGGGTTCCGTCGGATCGATCGGCGATTCCGTAGACATATTTGATTTAAGCGTTTCGTTCTCATTCATTATATACATATGCGGTGCCGTTCCTTGAATGTTGAAAAGGTTAACGTCGCGCAGATAACGCTCCCTATCGCACGAACGCCCACTCTTCGTTCTGTTCGCGACTCGTCTCTGAGAGTGCATAACCCGCAAAGAAAGTAACACGATATCATCGTGTTGCGTGTTTTATTCGGAATAAGCCGTCATCGTCCAGTTTACAATCGAGATTCGATGTAAATTAACAGTCCTCTAATTTATGTTATGTTAATAATCCAGTGACAAAGACTTAAACTCTCGATATCGGGATCTGACATTGAAAAAAAAAGTTGTTGATATGACTAAATACGTTTAGCACGGCAGTATCTCTTTAGTTCAGATATATGTTTTTCAGTTAAGCATACGTCACTTATCAAAACATATTTTTTTGAATTAACAAATATTTTTGTGAATTAATAAGTGTTTGCTCGACGGTCCGCTGCATGATTGAATCCAGAAATATTTTTTGATTCAACACTTTTTTCCTCAGTGTTATTTATATTTAGTAAAGCAAGAACGTGCATTTACTAAATATCTCAGAAACACAAGTGTCTAAAAGACATTTTAAAGACTGTCTTTAAGCTGTCATAATAATATCTTTAAGACGTCTTTAAAGCATCATAATGTTCTCTGGCACGTTAAAAAGTATATTAACAAGTCGAGTTTCCTCGATATTCTGGTAAAACTTACAATGCAGCATTGTTCGCGGAACGGTGGAAAAAGTAAGGAGTCCGTGGTTGTGAGTCCTTCTTTTCGCACAAACGAACACTGCCGACGACAATAACGGAATTCCTCGAAACACGATATTCGCATGTTGCGCGTGTTAATCAACCGTTAATGACCACCGCCGCGAGCAGTCTTCCGCCGAAATGATTGATTAATCGCGGCATTCAATTAGACGGGGAGTAATTCGTCATCTGGTGTGGAAATAAGTAATATTTAGCGTATGTGTCGCGTACGGTTAGTTGCGTTGCGCGCGCGCGCGTGTGTGTGTGTGTGTGCGAGCGTATGTGCTGGCCTGCTGGCTGCAGACTCGAGTTGCTGACGGTAGGCTGACAAAAGGGACCGGTTTAATGGCTAAGCGAAATGGCTAGGCGAATCGACTTTTAAAGAGACACCCGGTGCACACACTGCACGGCGGAAGACACATTGATATGAGGCGAGGAGCAGCCGGTGCGTTGCTCGCAGGCAGACAGGTAGGCAAGCAGGCAGGCGAAGGTATTCGAACCTACCATTCCGACAGGACTTGATGGCGTCACGTCACGGCAAATGTCCGCCGCGAGTCATTCTGCCGTTCTCCTCTCGACCGCCGTCGTTACCGCGTTCTTATCACTTTTCTCAAATAATCCGCGAACGTCAAACACGTGCGCGTCTGTGCACGCTCGCGCGCTCCAGTCTCGACGTTAAACGAGTGAGCTTACGGGATAAAAGCGAGAGACGAAACTTTTTCTTGACAGCACACCGGGACATAATAATTTTGAAGTCTATAGTTGACATTACAACATAAGTTAGACAACGAACCTTGTTTATTTAACCGTTTTATATATATTTATAACTTACTGTAATTGACCGCGTTTGACTTTATAATGTTTCGAAAATACTTAGGAGATTATTTATATAATTTTTTATGTAAGCGACAATTCTGTTTTTTTTATACTCTGTATACAATTTTTGGATCAAGAGAGTGGCTCGTCGGGTTCTGGGGTTTTTTGTTTTCGTTTTGGAATTTAAAATTGTCGATTATCTGATGCTTTCGACCGAGTAAAACGATAGCAATCTCCAAGCGAGTCGAACTTACATAAAGGATCCACGAATTCTCGCATTCTTTTCAGTCAACGGCGCAAATACGCTTGAGTCACCCGATATAGACGAAGGTAGCAATGTATTGCAAAAAAATGAGAGAGGAGGAATCGACGATTACCAGACGGAGGCAATTTGCTTTCTGATGAAACAATCTGCATTTCAAGCGTTATCGCGGACATGATAACCGTCAGGAAACAGCAAAACGTTTACATGCGCGTCGACGGCACGCACCGGACGCTGCGGAAAAGTTCGCCTAGTTACGACACTGCGAGAGAGCAGCAGGAAAGCGGTAATACCGCAAAGGAACGGTCGACTGTTGTTTTCGTTTCGCTTTGTCCCCGTATTCCGGTGCTGCCTACATACGCGAGCCACGTACTGTGAAATGTCATTAGCCCTGAACGGAGGGGGCGTAACAGACCTCGTGATATTAATTTAGTTTTAAATGCAACTGCAGCGCTACCTTGTATACCAAATAACGTTTATGAAACTTGTTTAAACGCTTTATTCAGTTAAAATTAATTTTATTTAATAGAATACTTTTTCGTTACTTTTCTGGGATAAAATTTCCGTCGGTTGGTTACGACGAATCTGCTTCCCCTGTGTGCTCTTGGGAGGACGACTCGCACCTGCCACTAAAGAACATCACAGATGCGTTGCTCAAGGCAGATGTCGATATGATCTTTCGTTCTTCAGATTTAACAAAAAGATTCCGCGCTAATAATCCGTAATAATTCTTAAATTATGTCTTCATTTATCCTTGCGTTATAGTATCATATAATAGCTTCTCAAGAGGAAGTTTTTACACTAATTACTCTCATTAAAAAGGCAATACTGATACTCTGTTATACATATTTACATTTCTATGTAATAACCCTCGATAGTGCACTAAATTCTTTAGAAAATGCTTACAGGAAAAAGGAAAAGAAGGAATCCTTTTTCTGATGAATATTAGTCATGTCGATATTCGTATCAGTCAATACGATCGTCTTATTCGGAGTAGTCAGTATATAGTAAAATGTGAAACTTCATGGAGCATCATGTGAAGCGTATGAAGTGTGGAAAACGATCGCAGCCAAACATTCAGATAATATATCCTATCTCGAACGTTGTCGTCGTGCGCGCGTGTAACGGTGCAGGCGGCCCCGATAAGTCACCCGGTATACAAAGAGAAAGAGAAAAAGAAATGTCGACCTTCTATCGTATAACGATAGAGACAATGCTGGCACACAAAAATGCGGGCGGAAGGATCGGTGATCAAGAAATGGTTAGAGGTTTTTTTCAAACTATAGATACGTTTCTTGAATTTTTACGCCTTGGACACACACACCTTGAGGATAGGTTCACGGTCTCATAATGTGTATCTGTAACAAATCTCACTTAACAAGGACAGCGAGATCGGATTTACGTGCAATTCAAACAAGTTTGAGGCGTCGTGTCACAGGAAACGTTGCACTACCTTAAACAAAAAGATCATTAATTTTCTATTTATTTTAATTATATTTTAATCAATCAATTTTATTTTTAATTTGTTGTAACTTCGTCTCGATGTTTAAATTTGCCCTTGAGAATCGACAGTTTGCAAATTCGAATCCGAGCAAGATTTTTTTGCCGCATGCTCATCTAGTGTCGAACAGATTCCGATTGATTGATGAATTACCGTATGAATTATAAGTCGAATTGGCAGGTAACAGTCGATATCATTATTTCTTACGTTATTCACGAATCTATAGAAATACAGCACGGATGTGCCGTAACGAGACGTAGATTCTTTTGCATCAGGTAATCGTGAAAATGTCGGTAAAACGCCACGTAATGCTGAGATCGTTCGTGAATCGCGTTTATTCCACTTATTAACGTTTGACTTGCATTCCTCGAGTCATCTACGAAACTCACGTGCACGATTCACTCGTAAGTATTAAAAGAGTATAGTGCAACGTAAGAGGATGTTAAACTATCAGTATATATATATATACATATATATACATATATATATATCTGTCTATATATATATTTATTTATTATATATATATATATATATATATATATATCTGTCATCATCGTGTATATTTTACACAAATTAACTGAAAACGTGATTACTACAAAAACGCGCGTGTGCGATTCATAAGGCTGCATTCCTGACAACTAATGGAATAATAAATTGACTCTAATATCAGCTTGATTATTAAATGCAAATGTTATATTGTAAATAGAAAGAATAGTCATCATACGACGCGCTTTACATATTACATTACGAGGAATTAAAGAATGAGACGTGAGGTCGCTGAATAGGAAGTTGATAATTGCAGCGTGACTCTCGGCTTCTTTAGCTGCATATTCCTGAGACAGAATGAATTTCTGTCTACACGTATGCTACACGTAGAAGATGCGTGTACGCACATGCGTGTGTCATTGGTGAGGCTTGTTTGAATGCACGTGAACTGCATTCCACGGTAATCTTGTACGCTCTTGTCGTCAGACTTGCTTCGATTCCGATGTTTTATGATTAAGCTCTTAACCGAGAGTGGTCGGAGTGTTAGTTTTCTCATTTCTGTAAAATAGCGGTCTTAATTTCAGTAAAGTAAAAAATGTAGAATAAGAATCCAAAAACTGTTTAAAACTATGTGTTTTGAATATGACATTTTCAATATTCGTATGAAGTTTCATCTCAGAATAAATTCTTTTTACGTTTGCGGAATTTTCAGGGTCGTATGTGGATGAACGATTAAAGTTGGAAAACTGTCGTTATGGAAGCTCGTCTTTTCCCGATAATCCTTGTTCGCGCATTGTCGACGCGGAAATTACATACTTCGAATCCATCAATTCTATTCCAACAACTTCTCTCTGCCCGTTGCCTCCGTAATCATCGTCTACGTCATGCTCGATGATATAAAAGTTTCGTTCACACTTCGAGTCGCACCAATAATTTTGAATTATTAAATAATTCTCTCTTAATTGAGGAAACTTTTGGGAAACATTTAGCAATCAGATTCAAGGAATGGAAAGATTCTCAGAGAGATCCTGTTTTAGACTTCTCATGCAAAAAAAGCGTGAAGTAAAAAAATACAAATTTCTTGAACTTCGCAACTATATGTATGACGAGGTTAAATAAATATTTATAATATTAATTCACAAAAATATTATTCGGTGTGAAAATACAATCTGTTGATGTTATCGACGTTTAATTTAAAAATATAAACATTTGACCTAAACTTAACTTGACGAATGACTGCCAATTAATATTTGGTTATATCAACAACTTTTTTCGCAGTGCTTATTCCCGCTCGAGACATATCGCCTGTTAAAAAACAAATTGTCTGCCACGTTTGTTTCGTCGATTGTGCGCTATTATATACCGCGATCTTAGGTTACATAACACGTATCTTTCATATCGCAAATACGTTATCGCGACGTTGCTGCATCACAAGCAATTTTTCGAAAAAACAATACGATACTGAATAATTTGACCGCCGTTGATGAAATAACGTGAACGTTACGAAAAATACACACAAAGATTAAATCAAATATAAAAAAATAAATACGTGAATTTGTTATTGTCATAAAATGAGAAAAAAACTCTGCGCGTGTATTTAAATATCTCGAACATACACTAAATGCCTCAAGAGATGCTCTAAATATCCTGGTTACGTAACTATTTGAAAATTTCCACAATTCAATCGGCATATCTGCATCTGGCATCGTGGAAAGTTTAAAGTACAAGATACAATTATTCCAAGTGTTTACGGTTTCGTTCCACGCTCAGCGCGCTCGCGACGATTACGTGGCTGAAGATCGCGATTTCACGCCCGTGCGCGTGATCCACGCGTTTTACGCGAGCGTCATTATGAAAAATGAAAGTGCGAATCGAAGCGTAGGAGAAACGTCGCGGGGGAAAAACGCACGCTCGCGCTGCTTCATCTCAGCTGTAACGTAACGCAGTTGCGCCGATATCGCGCGATTCCCGCGCTGCATCTGCGACCAACGCGTTTCCTATTACAGCAAATTCAAGAGATAGACGATTTCGCCTCGGCGTTTATCAAGTGGGCGTACATACGCACGTGCGTACGAACGAGTGTTTTCCAAGCGAACCTTTTACGCGCGCTCTCCCGAGGGCGTATCACGGCCGAGTCGCTTCGATCAATCGCGCGAATTCCAGTCGAATTACGTGTCATAATTATTTCTCACGTAACAGAGAACACTAGTCACCGACACGCACTTATTTTTACGATAAGCACCCGACCGTTATTATGTAAAGTGAATGTGTACGTGCGTATAAATCGTCGTCCCGTTACCGCGCGGTGCACAATGCGCGCGATCGAGATCTCCGCGCGCGAGAGATGTGATTTCGCGGAGACACACGGGGAGAGGTTTGTCTGCTCGTGAAGATCGATGCGATAACGCACACGTCACACACATGTTCAAATATTCCTCTGTAGTTTTTATCCCGCATCCATCGCGATCGATTATTTTTCTCCCATCGACGATATGCAAGTCGAATATGCGTGCTAATCGAGAGATACTTTCCCTACTTTCGCGCGCGGCCGAAGCGGCTTCTAGTAGCGAATTGAAGCATTGTCCGAGGTGGCCGTCGCCGCCGGTGAAACCGAAACTCGAGAAAGTTTCCAAAAAGATCGACGAGACGCGTGAAAATCGCGCGGATCGTCGAGAAATTGAACCTCGCGGATATCGACCGAAACGGAAATGAGGAACCAAAACAATAATTATGCAACCTTTCGGTATTTGATTTTATAATGAATGAGGCGACGAGCGGCTCGCGGGGAGAAAAAAGACAAAAAACCGGTTTTCCACTTGGACGCTGAATCACACCTGAAACTCGGGCTGAAACCTGTCCGCGTTTAATACCAACCCGCCGTATCGACGCATTCGCTCGAGTGTACGAAACGCCATAACGCTCTCGGTGTTTTGTTTGGAATTATCGTGTTTTGTTGTGCGAATGACGCACGAAAATCCCGAGTGTCTTTCCGCAACACTCGGGCGGAAATTTACGGAACCCGGTTTCGTCCGAGATGAAATCACTCTGTTATTATAGCGACGTTAACCTTTAGTCGGTCGTCGAAAATAATTTCTCTGATTCAGGAAACAATTTTTTTTGCGACCGCACATTTCTAAAATTAAAGCGCGAAATTTTTTACGGCACACAGTCGCTAAAAATTTGAAGAATACTGTTATTGCGAAAATAAAGAAGTTTCGAGAATTCCGGGGAATTCTCAAGACGTTTAAAGATTATTATTTTTAAATCTATCTATGCTAATTGTCGATGCTATTAACGGATGAAACAAAGTTTTTTACCGAAGGATATTTAGCGAATTATTTTACTGTTCATTTCGCAAATCTCATTAAAAATCTCATTAATTCTTTATTCGTAAATGATTTGTGGTCGTAAGTTTTCCGACGTAAAAAAACCGATAAAGAGGAAAAATAGGAGAGAACAAGCAGAAAAGTATGGAAGGAAAAAAAAGAATGATTTATGATCTCTCATTTACGCGGTCACGCACCTTTTGCGTCATATATGCGGAACGGCCGCCGTGATTTCGCAATTCGGCATTATTTTCTCACAAACGGTAGTTGAATAGTTGGCGCATTCGCTGATAGCGTGCGCTCATAAAGGAAAGACACACCGGTGTATGTGCCCGCTCTATGTATACACGGGGTCATTCGTGGCGAACGTTTCGCGTTTATTCCACAGCGTAGAAGTGCGCATGCATCCTGTCGCGAAGCCTCGCCCTGAATTTCACTTCTAGACCTCTGTAAAATTCTCGGAAAGGACATTTTCGCGCGACTTCGATCTCGAGGCGAAAGAAAGAGAGCTGAGGGGGACCTCAGCTGGGAAAAATATCTTATTAATCGCCACGGGCCAAATTCGAAATTAATTGTCACGGCGCGAAACTCCTGGTGGTTGCTGCACTCGCAGGAACTGGGTGCAACGTGCACTCCGGACGAGTCCAGACTCGTCCGATGACGCGACGGCTATGTTTATTCGCGTCAATTGGCGCACGGTTCATTCTCCCGTATCTATAGCGGATAGCCGGGAATTGAATTCGTCGAGATTACGTGTTAAAAGGTTTCAGTCCGTGCTCGGCCTCGCGTAACAATTCACACCGACGGTCTATGAATAGAAAATGGAGTAACTATCATCGGCCGATTGTTCCGAGACGATCACGTCGCGCGGCGCCGGTTATCCTCTTATCTATTTAGCACGAAGGGACGGAGATGGATCTTGGTCATAAGAACACGCGTTCTTTGTCTTTCTCCCTCTTTCTTTGCTCTGCCCCTCCTCCTCTTCTCCCTGTAACAACTTGCTGCAGCTCGCGATGGAGGACGGACGAGCTCTCGGCGGCCGTGGCTGGTACCGCCATCCTCTCCTATCCCTTCTCATTCTATCGGATCATCTACCATCAACGATCGCGCTCGCTACTCCATTCTGCGAAGAGACCCGGCGCGACAACTCTCGGCCGACCAGTCCCTCGCGATCTCTCTCTTGCTCTCTGACAGCTCTCGCTCACAAACATCCCGGAGATACGAATTTCTACGGTTTATCGCGATCTGCTCTTTCTCTCTCTCACTCTCCTTCTATCTCATTGTACCGTTTCCTCCATCATGTCTCATTAGAGAAATGGGATGGGAATTTCATTACCCGCGCAGAAAGAAGGAGCGCGGATCGTTTGCCGCTGAGTAATCGCTCAATCTACTGCTCGTTTGAAATTTTTCTTCTTTTCGATGCATGCAGATAACCAACGGATCGCGCGCGGGGAATAGGTGGATGATGAGGACGCGGGCCGTAGCCCGACCGTGGCTGGTACCACCATCCAATATCAGCCTCCGTTTCACCGAATAATCTACCTAGCGGCAGGCGATTCGACTCCCACGACCAGCTGCTCGAAGATCGGCCGCGTTCGTTTACGTTCGTCCGCGCTCGGTCCTTCTCGTCGCGCTCTCCTCCGGAGTCCTCCGCGCTCGCTCGGCGGACGGCTCACTTCAGTCAGTCTGCCGCGAGCCGTCCCGTCAGTTGGCTCGTGTTGTCCTCGTGGTTTCTCGGAGTTGTCTTCCCTCGCTGTTGTTTCCCAGCTCGATTTCCTGCGCGAAGTTTGGGAATGTATCCCGCGCGACCTCGTTGAATGTCAGTGAGTCGTTTCGCACGAACAAAAACAACAGGTGAGCGACTTTTGCAAACGGCCATTCGATCGCCGATAATATTTGTTTAACAAGCAATATTTAATATAAATGTCTTCGATGAAAATGACAGGAATTTTATTTTCAATTAGTCTTCGCGACCTCGCAACTTTGTGTACCGCTTTTGAATCAAAGAATTGATTATTTACGATGACAATAGCCACATTATTCTTCGTATATGTATATGTACACACACACACACACACATATACACATATATATACTATAAAAAATATATATACAATAACAAGATTGTTATTTTGTGTAATGTAAAAAATTCTATGTCTATGAAAAACTCGTCATTGTATGCAGCTGTGAAACCGATGTTAAAAAGATTATTGTTCCAACAACGCCGGAGCTATCGACATCCGGCTTGTTCGCCGCTACAACACGAGATAGTCGGACGCACGTCATTCGCACGTGCGAAATCTTCTTGATTAGATTTAATTATGGAGGCGTAGTTCCCATCCGCGTTACCGATTCGAAAGTCACAGACACGAATGCAAGATGGCTGGGTCCCTTCATCCGTAACGCCGAACTAATCGCGAGCCAATCTCACGGTAAGAGATTTTACAATTAACGGCTAATTGTCCGTTCGCGAAATCGTTCTCGGAAAACTCTCGGCCGGACCTGGAGAACGTAGATAAAATGGGTTACTCCGTTCTCCGCACCAAGTGAAAACGCGCGGCCACAATCGGGCCTCTCGGACGCGAATAGAATCACTTTCTTATGTTCGCGAGCTTTTATCGCACGAGCGATCGTGTGCGAGCGAGGGATCCGCGAGGAACGAAATCGTAACGAGGCGATTGGCTTTTCAGTGAAATCCGCAAATTACGAGCGGGCGCTCCACTTTTCCTTACGGGCTCCGTCTCGCCGTTCCGTCGATTACTTTCTTACGTCGAGTAACACAGTCGAGGAGGCCTCCGCCTCGAACCGGGATCGATCTTCATCTTGGTCAGTCGTCGCGAGTTTCTTCTACGCGCCATTAAAGGTTTTATCCTCTTCGTTCGCTCCTTGGAGCTGTTCTCGGTAATGGACGTTAAACAGGCGAGTTCCGCATATAGAAACTATCGTTCTATATAGAAGTCTGGTCTCTATCAGGCCAAACAATGGTCTACACAGTCGGAGAAATCGGGACTCTTTCAGTAATCACACAACGGCACGAAATATTATGTTATGATCGTTTTTATTGCTCTATTTACATTTACTAGACTGTAGTTAGAGATCTAAATTAGATATATCAACTAATATATGAATTATAGATATATCTGGTCAAGAGGTGGTTGTATCTCGAGAGGAGGGGTCTATGAAAGAATTTCCATATTTATTTATATATATAGATACTCAGATATTATTTAATTCTAGACATATTTAGAGATAACAAGTATTGCGAATTTATTTACACTTTTTTATTTTATTGTGGTGATAGTCACAATAATAATGAGTATTACTTTGACACGCGTTCCACCCGCGTGTTATTCACGCTATTAATTTTATTCAATCTAACTGATTTGAACGGTGATGTATTTATCATAATTATACGCGTGTAGCCGCCCAATGCTGATAACGGTATCGACAATAAATCCAGCGACAATTAGTCGCCCGTGACGTTAAACAGTACGCTTCTCCGGCTTAAAGATAATGACTCGTTTCTCACCCCGTTTCCTCGTAAATGCAATTATATGTAGCTAGTGGGAGAGTCGCATCTCGGAAGTAACAGTATCAGTTTTTACAAGGCCGTCTCGTTCGCCGGTGCCCTCCGGGAGCACCAAAGGCCGTGTGCCATTCGCTATAGCGTGTCTCAAAAGTCGCGGGCGTTCAGTTTTGGCTCCACTCGAAATGTATCCTTTGAAACGAAAACATTCGAACGATAATACACATATGGGAGGAAGTCTTATCTTTGGGATGATAATAATGCTTGAGAATTCGAGCTTTTGAAATCTTCTCGCTTTCGAGTGAATGTTATGAACCGTTTTAAAGCCCGTCATTCGTCATGCGTGTGCACTTCGTTTCAAGAATACGTCGTAACATACGTAAGTCACAGCGATAACTTAGCACGTGTTTGCAAGAAAATGACGTTGCAACTTGCGAGCGAATCTTTTATTTATTGTTCACGCAAAAATTCAGCTAAGGCTCTCGTGCAGCTCGATGCTGAATCAAGAGCATCGCGCGATCTTATCGTATTTGATTTTTCTGAACAGCGGTGAGTGTCGCAACAAAGATCCCGTCTCGAGCAGAGGTTATCGACTTGCCGCTATTTTTGCGACGAGTAGACTCAGAAAAATATTAAGCGCCAGGCACCGCTAATTCCTCGAGAGGTCTGCGGGTTATCAGCAGCCAAAAGCATTCCGATACGAAAAACTCGTGTCAAAAGTCAATGAGAATCAAATCTGAAGTGCCCGAGAAATCACGTTGAAGCCGATAGAGATACTTGATACGTAAACGCGACGTGACTTTTTTAGAAAATTCAATCGTGCCTTATCTCCTTGAGATGATCTAGAAAAACAGAAGAAAATTATCGAACGCGTGTCAAACGAGCGAAATTTCAAACTCGAGAATATGAAGGAAATTTTACGACTTGTTTTGCCAAAGTGCCTTCGTCAAAGTCGAAACTATCTCTTGCTATTTGCGTGTAAATACTGACGTGACGGTAAGACGAACGAAAAAATATCCGGCTACAGAAGAAATTCTGTTAATCTATGTAAAAGCTTTCCACAGCACTTAAAGATATGTGCGTTATCGGAAAAAAACAGTGATATTTCGTATCTCTCTTTCTGAGAAACCTGGTCCTTTCTTGAAACGAGATAACATTTTAGAAGATACAGCCGCACTTTACTTATTCATGTGAGAAACACACGCTAGATAATTTCTGTGTAGCATTATATTTATAAAAAAATACACATGTAGTTTTATAATTGATTTTATGTTGTAATTATATACATGTTAGGATTACATCCATTTAAACTAAAGCAAGACGCAACCTGCGTGTAATAATTTTAAATCATATTCATCAATTAGCACGTATATAACTGTATTGTCGTGCCGTGAGAACCCAGAATTATATTAAAACGGCACACCCGGATACTCATGTGTAAAAAAAGCAATGCATACCAATGTTTCCTTTAAATAATCATCATAAATTTCGTTATCAACGGCGTTACGATTGATTTATATACGTATGATCTCTCACTCATCAGCTGCAATTCATCATTGTCCGGAAGCTGAAAATTTTCCGTCGGTACATCCTGTGCACGTAATATACAATATACAATAGAACATTTTACGTTTGGTATGGGAATATTAGACAGTGGTTTCTTTTCGCTTGTTACCTGGGCATTGTACCCACATTATATTACTGGCGTAAGCGCTGTGGGATAACATTATGTTTAAAAGCAGATGTAGAGCGAAAAGAACAAGAGAACGTTGTTGCGTATCGAAATGTTGAGTATCTTAATGAACACAGTATCAGAATAACATTAATGAGCCGAATGAAAATATAGATCGAGATGCAAGATATAAGCGTTAAGTAAGGAGATATGAGAAACTCTTGTCAAGTGGCAACGTTTCTTAATCTTCCAGCAGTTAAATATTCGCGAGGAATGAATATTCCACAAAAGTGGCACGGGATAAGTGCATTTTAGCCTAAGTGAAAATTTCTTGGGCGGAAGGTTAAAAACTGTTGCGATGACTGATCATGTGGGTCACGACCCACAAATTTTTTTTCTAAATAGCATAATGCCGAGGGCGTCACACAGAAGAACCCGGGAGAAAGTGCGACCGACCACTTTTCTAATTGACCGCATCCGCCGGAAAAATAGAGTTTACTTCATTGAACGTGTCATAGCCATGCCGCGGCGATTAGTATGATCCATAGATTCTCTGCTAACGACTCGCGAAAAAACCCGCGCTTTTCCACGTCATCCTTTCTATGCAAATCGAATTTTCACTCATGCACGAGTCCGCGCTATCAAATGGATCTTTTTACCTTCCACTCGCCGCGGATCACGCTCGGGGGATTTGCTTTTATTTTTCGAATGAAAGTCCTCCATGAAAGGTGATGTTTCCAATAATAATCTCTGGCTCTCTCTCGATATCTGCATTCGCTGGTCTAAGAAATTGAACTATATTGCAAAATCAATCGTCGCTTTTTTTCATGTATCGAAATAGGAATGTGTACCTTCGATTTATTACATTATGTATCAATTTTGGATGTTTTAATATATTTAACACATTTAATATATTTAATAAATTTTGATTTGTATTTGATTTGTATTTTTAGTGGAACCTTACATCCTGTACATAAACAGTTAGTTCTTTTTTCTATATTATTATTTGCACATAAACGGCAGGAGAAATAGCCGTCACAAAATTAGTAAATATTCATTGTGAAAACGACTAATGAAAACCAGCAGTTGCGAAGACTATTCAGTAGTCCTTGCAAAAATATCTGATTTCTAATTACCAAATTTCACTTTTTATCCGCCATGTTGGATCCGTCATTTGAATTTCGAAATTTTGACTACGGATTCGTAATCAGCGACCCCAAATACTTATAGTAACATGTGAATCATACATGAAAAAAGTAGGCAAAGAAACCAGGCACGAAAGGATTAACGAAGTTTCAATTGAAAAAGGTAAAATATAATAATATATACCAATATTGATATATAATATGACAATTAAAATATGTATAATATGTAGCATATATACATAACATTTTGAAAGTCGACAACGTTGACCCATCTGTGCAAAATTTTCGCTGAAGAGCAGAACCAACTCCGATTTCGTCATAGACGAGAGAGAAACGCGACGCGATGTGACTTTTGATGCGCTCGGTACAGCGCTTCAGATGGGCGCTCCATCAATCCGTCTGCCGACCGGATCTACCATAGGCGAGGCAGAGATTGAATTAACAGCGTTACTAATTGGCCATCGGCACCGCCGATGGGTGGCCGGCAGCTGCAGTTGCAGCGATTGTCTCGGTGGGGGAGTTTCACCTTGAACGTTATGCAACTCGCCACTTCAACATATGCACCAGCCGTGCGACAGGGTTAGATGCATGCTGAGCGATTCCACGCCTATGGCCTGTGTGTTTAACAACCGTCTAATGGTGCCAGTGTCGTCGGGCAATTACAAATTCCGCGAAAGCGTTTCTCTCGCCAACGCTGCGCGTGCATCCGTCGTCGCGCTTTTCCGCGCGCGGAACTCAACACGATACGCGACGCAACAATCGCTTGATGGAGCAATTAGACGAGCGACATTAAGTTTCGCGAAGGAAGGGGAGAATCTGTTTGAACTTGATCCAGTTGTTGAATGGCATGAACATATGAACTCGTTCTGACAATAGTTTGGATTTTTATCGTTTTATCTCCTCGTGACAGGAATTTCAAAGATTGCATTGTAATGTAAAAGAGTAGAATAAATATTGTAATATGAATTGTGTGATATAATACGTAGGAAGACGCGCAGAAGCTCGACGAAAGAGTTTGTTGACGCTTGAAATTGGCAGTGAAAGTTATTGATTTAGTACGGAGGAAACGTGCATGATTATTCATTATTCATGACGTGAATTGTTCGCGGTAACTATACTATTGATGATTTGCAAATGGGCCGACGATTTAAATCATGTTAAAAGTATTTCGGCGGCACGCAATGGTAGCGCAACAAACAGGCACATTTACTGCTTCTTCGAATACGAATCTATGATCTTTGAAATCATTCAAATCTGCAAACGAAACTCAAACATAACAAGAATATCGCTTTATCATTGTGCTAATGAAATCGCATTTCTTTCCTAAGCCGAGCGTATCTATATCGAGTACCAATGAACTGAAATTCACTCGGCGATTTAATATTGTTGCACTTCCGGAAGCACGTGTAACCTTACGTTTGTCTGAGGAATCGAGGATAACAACCCGATTAAGAAAATGAGCCATAATAACAGCTTCGACGTTTGAATCATAACTGAAGGTTCTCAACTTTTTGCTCTTTCTTTTCCTTCTTTTTTTTTAATTATTCCTTGAAAGATGATGCTTCCCTCTCGACGCGCACATCTCGTCCTTGGACATCTGTTTGGTTTTGTAATCCTTTGTTTATTAATTATTCATTGGAAGAGCGGAGTCCGATGTCATACAAAACATCTTGTGTGAATTATTTTTATATTTCTGTGACTTAATAATGCGACATTCAATTTTTGCATCGTTTATCACTCGGCTATTTTTCACGTCTTAAGTAATAGCGTCATTAATGAGCATATCGCTATCCTTGAGTCCAGTGTGTCTCGTCTCGTAATATCACGTGCAGCTTCGTACGCATCCAACTTCCAACAACGCACGCGCGTTTATTAGCATACGCTTTTTGCGACGCATCTTTCTGATCGAACACCTATTAGATTGCCTCAAGATGATTATTATTATCGTCTGTGATGGATGGCACCTCCTGGTGTACACGTGCACGATTTTAATAATCAATTTTTATAATTGTGTCAGTTAAAGTTTTCAATTTATCCAAGTCATCATTCCCAAATTTTGTATAAATTTTAAAAACAGCGATTAAATAGTAAAATGTGGGCGTGCAGGTTTCCGTGTCAATTCAGAAGCTACGATGACTAATTAACCTTGACGTCGCTTGTTCATTCGTGATATGCGATCTGTAAACCGCACATGACTTATTATAGCGTTCGATGTCGAAGTGAAACTATAAACGAAAGTGGCAACTGTAATTTCCACTTTTTAATCATAATATTTAATTAGATTATCGTCTTTCGCAGATTTTTTATTTTTAAACTGTCAAGTCTTTACCAAGGTTTTTACATTGAAAAAAATAATCTCGACGTATGTATTTGAATCACAATTAGGATCACGCTGTCGTAATGTCGGTTGTCCAAAAATGCCGTGTGAAAATATTTCCTTCGAGCGCAAGGTCTTTTGTGCGGGCATGATTTTTCTTTGTGTTTCCGGCGAGTGGCGTCGAATAAGAGGATCCTTTCATTCGTACATCAAGACACGATCGCGTTCCCGACGCGAAGAATTTCGATGCGCTCTCGATGCGCCCGCGGACGCCGCTCCCTACGTTCGTGAAAGGACCGCTATCCTATTTGCCTCGTTGATACGTGCCATGCATATGAAATATAGTAACGCGCGTGACACGTGGTTGCCGTGGTACTTTTTGTTGGCCCTTCTCGTGGCCAACAAAATAATCGTCGAACGCTTCCGGGTAAAACGAGTGATTCGACCGTGGAAACGAATTACATATATTATACTTCGAACCTGTAAGTCCACTCACGTTTGATCGATGAGGTTGATGAAAAAAATAGAACGAGAAAAAAATTATTTGTCTATGTGTACGAGTCTGCGTGTGCGACGTGCTCGTCGCTATTAATAGATAATTACGTGTTGAGGAAACGCGATTGAACACTCGTTCTCGATTATTGCCTAATTGTGGCGCGCCGATACCTCGGCTCGGCGCAAAAAATCGATACTTTCTATCCTTCTTATCGCAAAACGATAATCTATCCGCGGTGGATGTAGGCGCCCGCGAGACGTGCCTCTCGATGTGTGATCTTGCCTCCGAGAAGTTGCTATCGCGCCTATATGCGGTCGTGCATGACGGCGTGGCATGAGGGTTCTACTTTCTTCGGTGGCCTCTCTAGAATCGGTCCCGTCGCACGTTAGTATACGCAACGCACGCGGGTAACACGCACGTCATACAACGTCGGGGCTTATGCATTTAATAAGCGCAGCCGAGTTCGCTTTCGCGTAATAAATTGTTAAGGCAACTTTTCCTGCTGCGAGCAAAATCTTAACGGTACATCTTCGCGTTATGAAAGCTCCGTAAATAATAGCTAAGCAACTTTCACGGTTCCCATAGGGAAACTTGAAACGCTTGCGATGCGGGGAACCCGGCGATCGTGTCAATTAGAGGAATAATCCAACATGTAATGCTGATGAAAAAATAAATACGTGTGAGAAAACAGAGATGTCGGAGATCTGGAGAAAGGAAAGACCGCTCATTATACGTATTATATATAATCGGAAGTAATTCTATTAAAAAAGGAGAGAAACATTGTAATTGCACACGTGCGCTTATCTATCTTATTATTAGCATATCTTATCATACATTATATGTACATTGACTAACGTTTCTATAATCATTAAATATAGATTTTACTTTTGATGCCATTGTAAACACAGAGTGCCTGAAAACTCATTTGTCACATGTGATATGAAATATTTTTCTGTCACTCTGGCATATTATTTATTATCTTAAATATTTTGCTATTAATATTGTCTAATGGCGGTCTAATATCGTCATTTTTTGGTGGTTATCACATTTCTTATTATTTGAATTCTTTTTTTAAGGAATTTACGAGACATTTGCTTTAATTCAAAACAATTGATTTAATAATGTACCCGTTATTAATGTTTCGCTAGATATTGCTGATTTTTTTTCTTTGCTGTACATCATATAATTTTACAATTAAAAACGTACAACACAATTGTTATTATGAATGTATTTTTAATCGTCAATTACTCACGATCACCGTTTTACCCATTGGATTTATAATCTAGAAAAATGCTAATTTAATTGTTTCATAACTACCATTGTCCGCCGCGAATCGTAATCGCGACGCACCGGCGACTGCGAAAACGAAGAGAGGAAGAACGGGGGCGGACAGTTTGATGTATCGCACGATGGAGAAAGAGAGCGGCACAGATCCGTGCCGTGATCCGTTCGCACGGCGCGGCAACGGCTGACACACAACGCTCTTCGGCTTTGGCGCTCGACCTCTTTGCGCCTACGTGGGAGGAATAGGAAGTCGTGTATTAAATCCGAACCTCTACCTTTCAGCGCTTAAACGCCTCTCAAATGGCATGGCCGCGGGACACCGGTCCACTTTGAGCGTACAAAAGATTGCGCCCATTTCTGAATTGACTGCGACAACGCGCGACGTCGATCTCTTTGAAGATGTCTTCTTCAGGGCGATTAAACTCGCCGATTTAAAAATTTAATTATTCTCGAATCCGATATTGATCGGTCTCAGCTGAGCTGATCGATGTCGCATTCGAGAATAATTAAATCTTTAAATCGACGAGTTTAATCGCCTTGTCAGAGATTTACAAGAGTAATTAAGTATCTTAATGAAATACTCAGTATTTATTTATTGCAACATTCTTACAGCGTGCTAGTATTAACAGATATTTTTAAAAAAATTTTGTTACTTTTATTTGGTTAACATGTTCTCAGCGTGTTTTTTTAGCTTATTGTATTAACTTGTTGTGATAATTTCTCAAACAAATAGCAATTTGATAATTTCACATTTATAAGTTTTTAGACAATTTTTGTAGCACATTTTTATAACATATTTTAACATTAATTGGCAAGAAGTCTAATGGTGATTTTTCCCTTTTTTATCTCTTACGACTCATCTCTTGTGTTATACGTACATTGAATTTAGTCTAGCATAGCTACTGCCTTTAAATAGTTGGCGCAACGAAATTGCTCATAAAATAAAGACCTGACAGTAACAAATAGTTAAATTCTTGTTTCATTTGGCCGTGCCAGTTTAACAGACATATCCTCTTGGACTTTCTCGCTCACGCGTATCGAGCGGAAAGATTCCAGTCTTGGCCACTCACTCGTGATTGCGCTCATTGCCAAATTAACTACGAATGCCAGACGTTCTCATTCGTGCGAGAGAGGAAAAATTCTATTCCGAAGCTGTTTCCACGTGTTCGAGTGTAGCGGTAGATGGTATCGGAATTCAGGATGAATACATGTTCTCGTGAGGTTGCATTCCTCTTTTGTTAGAGAGGAAGGTGTATGTAGATAAGCCGTTTAATCTTGCGCAAATACGCCTACGCATACCGTGACAGTCAAACTCGTTTAAAAGGACATTTAATATGTTTGTATTTTGTATTTCTGGAATCGCCTGAAATAAATTAAAAATTACTTTCACGTTAACATATAATTAGTTTACTTAAACAAACGTCGATTACCGATCTGCTGTTCTTTTCTGGGCTACGTTCATTGCATTTTCCTAGAACATTTTCTTCCTCTCTAATTAGTTAAAGTTTCTTCAAATTTTATGCTGATATAACTGAAATTAACGTAAAGACTAAGGATGGGATCCAAGTCAATGTGTACTTAAAAATCTTCAGAAAAAGACTCAGATTCAATAATTCAAGTTTCATTTTCTTGGATTTCAGTAATATCCATAAGAAATACATTGTACTTGCAAAGTAATCGAATCCCGATTAGTTAGAATAATGCTTTTATTTTTTGAAATAATCATAGAGAGTTCGAAATTACGCCAACAGATTCGAATCTTTGTATCTACTTAATCTCATTACAATAAAGATGTTTTATTCACGAATAATTACAAGTTGTCGCGCAAGATTAAAAATAAAACACAAATAGTCCATTATGTGAGTTGCGGAACAAAAGTATACTTTTGAGGAAAAAAAAGTGTTGAATAAAAAAATATTTCTGATTGTCAAACAAATATTTGTTAATTTAAAAAAGTACATGTTTCAGTAAGTTAACATATGTTCAACTTAAATCATATTTATTGAACTAAAGGAATATTGCCGACTAAACGTATCTAGTCATATCATATCAATAACTTTTTTCTCAGTGTATAGATATGGGATTGGAGATAGATGAACGTAACGAAATATGCCGCAACGCAACGTGCCGATCGCAGTTTATCGACGTTTCTATCTGCGCATACTTGATCCAATTGGATAGTTAATGTCTCAAAGTCTGAGGTGGTGTCATGCGTGAGATGATGAAACGCGAAAGGATTTAGCCTTCATCTTCAAGGCTGACCGCTGGTACACCGCGAACAATCGTCCGTGCTTTAAGTGGATTTCACACGGTGTTCGCGGCACCTACAAGGAACAATAAACCTGAGATTCTTAATTTAATTTTAAATCATCATAATGATCGTTATCTCTCGAGAAAGAAAAGAAAAATATCACGATGAGACACTCGAAAACAAAGATAAACACTCTGAGCGTGAGAGAAAACTCGATGTCATTTGTACGTGTATATGTGCGTGTATTAACTCGCATGTAATTGACCTGATTTTCTATGAATATACTTAGGTTACGTTACGTCAAAAGATTCAGTCGCGTTTCTCGAATAGGAATGATAAAGAGAACTGGATCTCGCGCGGATGGGGAGGACGGGGGAGGAGAATTGACGGGAGACGTCGAACAAAGATTTCGCGACTGCAATCGTTTCCAATGAAAGAGCAAGGAGAGGACAGAATGCACACTCTCATTGCATTCTCCCTCATGGTCGCGTCAATCTAGAACTAGTAATTCATAGCAATGCGAAAAATTGTCCGACATAATAGCACAGTTATAATTATAATTGTTACAAAATACAGTTATAATAATTAATTATGTAATAATGATATAATTATGCAATAATAAGATTAGTCTTATTAGTCTTACATTAATCTTATCTTCCACATACTTCAAAATAACTTTAACATGTTGGAACGTGAATTATGGCTTAGTGACTCGTATCGAAACTATAAAATTAGAATTGACTTATAAAAATCATATCTATAAATCGCATGTGATGAATTTGCATTGAAGATTGATACAACTTGTTGATACGTCTTGCTCTTTTGTGAGATTGCTCTTTGCTCTCGTTGACCTCACGGTGATACATGCGTGATAGTTTCTGCGGGGAATAGAGGCTAAAGTGAGAGACAAGAGCTTTCGCGCAAATAGAAAGTGATTTTTGGGACACAGATAAAAGCGAGCGCGGTGCACGAGAGATCGTGGAAATAGGAAGAGAACGCGTGGTAACCTGGATAGGGTCCAAATCTCACGTCCCACCTCATGGAATGTCGAGAGAAAGGAAAAATTACAGCTGTCGTTGACTTTTGACGTTTGACCAGCGGCCCATTTAGACCTTTTGTATTCATAAACAGTCGATCTAGCTTTCGCTTCTGTTACGAATATTACTTATACGAGTAGCGAGACAAAGTTATATTTTTTGAAATTAGAAAGTGAAGTTAATTGTTATACATTAAAGCTGGAAAGTTTCAACTTTTATTTTAGTGAAATAACCGATGTCCAAAAAGTCTATATAAATTTACGGATGTATTTAAACTATTTATAATATTTAGAAACGATGCGACGTTATACGGACTACTTGCGTATATTAGAAATTAATCCTTTTGTATGCTAATTCAATGATTTGTCGGTATTTGTGTTGCAGAGGGGTCTGAGAGTCGGTTGTAGCCAGAGGTCGACAACATGAGAAACTCGACGTTACTGAAATGGGCGCAGAATTCGGCGAACAATAAAAATCAGCCGAGTAAAAACGGAGGTGAGTAACCTGGCTCTCGAGGCACGTGTATCGCGACTAGTATTAGCAAATATGGCTCGCCGCTGCTATGGCGAAGGTTGAAAACCATCGCGACTCTCCTGTTCGCAGGAACGAGTAGGAACTGGATACACCCACCGGACGCGCTCCAAAAAGGACATATCGCCTACCTAGTCAAGGTATTGTACGCTTTCTATACTGCGAAAATTTTTTCGTGTTATAAGTAATGTTGTGTTGTGGAGATATATTATTTATACCCTGATTTTTGTTCGCAAAGAACCGCGATTGCTTTTGCGAGTCATGATCTGCGCTGAAATTTGTGCTAAAAGAGTAAAAGTAAATTTTCATAAGCAATAAAGCGCTCTTGTTTTCTTCATAAATAATTTATTAAGATTGTTATTAAGATGTTTTTTCCAACGAGAACACTCTTGATTATTGATACGAGTGCATGCACGTTGACCAAGGTCGCGGATTGCGATTGTGAAACCGTAGGAACAACTATGAAGTGACAAGTACATCCTGGCACCGTTTCTTGGAAACTAGAGTGAAAGGTCGAGGTCATCGCGACGCATATTATCGATCCTCTTTTTCCGTTTTTAATTTCATCTCCGGTAGCTTATCGAGTCCGTGAACCCGCTGAGCAGGATATCTATTACGCGTTCGTCGAAATTTGTTGACGTGCGTTCGTCTAATTATTATTCGCTGTTAACGAACGTAATTTAAGCTAAGTTAATTATTTTGCCGGGCGGAACGCCGAGCCATCGTACACGGTCTGAGAAAAGCTGAGGAGAAATTGCTGATTACTATTAAGCAACAACTTGGCGAAAGGGTAATGAAAATAGAAGCAGTTGATTGAGAAATTACTCAATATTCTTTATTCTTTTATTTTTTACAGAGAAAAAAATATTTTTCAGTTTTTAAATTAATTAATGTTATATTTCTCTGGAAAAAATTGCCAGAAAGCGGTTTCATAGAAGTATAAAAATTTGTGATAATTAATTCGCCGAAAGTTTAATATCTTTTGATGATAAAAGGAAGTGCAAGAAGAAACGAAAGGCGCAGACGTCTCGTAAAGATGTTCAAGCTGAATTTAATAACGAGAGAAGCTTAGTATCCGGTCGTTGCAATGTAGAAGCAATGTAAAACCGAAAGTGACCAGCGATTTACACTTTCTAGCCGGTTGTGGAATCGCATTATTTCTGGACGACTTGCACAGAAGTAGGAAAAAGAATCCCAGGCTCAAGGCGTTCATTCATTTCGTGTCACCCGGAAAAATTGCGCAACTCTCCTGCCTTTTGTTTCGAATTGTTACCGGCACGTATGTAAGTTTCCCCATGAATACGAATTCCGACATATCGTGGATGAATTGTTGTTCGAAACGCTGAGACCCAACAGGCGCGTCGCCGTGAGTTCATTGAACTTCGAAACTTCACGAACGGCCAGATTTCACTATCTCACGAACGAAATGAGTGTCGTGTCGTCACCACTAGACACGAAACAGCGGAATTGGCATGTCCGGACATGCTTTTTCTCTGATCGGATTAAGTTTCCGCAATCCAACTCTCCCCGCGTTTTTTCGGAAGATATATTCCGCCCAAGAGAGAAGTTTCTCTTTATGGTACAAAATATCTTGTTTCGACCGGATGCGAAACGATGTAATTATTCATTATATTGAATTGATAAAGAAGGCACGAACTTTCTTTTTTTAAATTAATAATTAAGTAATAAAAAGAATTTCTAAAAAACTCGACAGCGATTTATGTAATTTTTTGAAATTCTTTGTAATTTTAGAAGAATTTAAAATTTACCTTTTGGACACTATATTTTTTTATAATTATCCATCCAAATCCTCATTTTGTTTGTGTGCATTCGCGGTCAGATTTATTTATTTATTTTTATATTTATTATTTATTTGTACACTTATTAGAAATAAAATGGAAAACGCAATCATATATAATAGATTTGTACAAGTAGATCGAGATAATAGTTCCATTACTCAAGATGCGTGTATTTGATCGTCTAAATCCTCATTTTATTTTGTGTCAATTATTTATTTGATATTATTTATAAGATTATTTATTTTTATATTTATTAAGAATAAAATGGAAAACGCGATCAGATTTGCATAGTAATCGAGATCGGTTTCGTCGTCCAAGAAGATGCGTGCCGGGTCATATAAAAGTATCCAGAGATCATTAAACTACACAACGAAACGTTATCGTGGAACGATAATATCAGTATCGCAATTTGTCAGTGTTACGTTTATCGCGTTGTCTATGTAAGATTAAAGTACAGAAATATTTTATCGGATAGAAGGAATGCGGCGTAAATTGCCGTTAGATGTGCGTCTTATTTCCAAATGGCATTGCGAAACACCTCGTTTCTTTTGTCCGGTTTGCGAAATGCGACGACTGCAAGCAGTTCCTCATTAATTATCGATTAGGATTAATTTTTCTTCTTGTCAATGTATATCCTATTTCATTTCTCGCTTTCCACGTATCGCGACCGATATTTTCGTTTTTATTGGTAGATTCTTTCTCCGCATACACAATCTTTGCCTTTGATAAATAAAACTTTTTACACATGATTTAAGACGACCGGAACTCTTAGGCTGTTTTGATTGTGTAAAAGTGTTTATATACCAATTTATGCAGTCATAGCAGCCATAGCAGTTAGACAACTTTTCTCTCAGAAATATTACCTTGGCGAGAGATGTCGTCGTGTGTTGCTAATTTACAGATGCATGCGAGAGATTTACAATGATTATAATGCAAAAATATGCAGACTACGCAGAAGAATGCGCTAAAAAAAACCGCCGTTAATAAAGAAGTACATTCGTATCGCGTTTTCAGCGTTTCAACATTTTTCTCGGAACCGTCACGGCGTTTCCCACGCTGCGCCGTTTCTCTTGCTGTTTTTGTAACAAATTGCGCACACAAGGAAGGATATGATTCCCTTTTTTCGTCATCTTTCTATGATTTGATATTTTAGTATTTGGGCAGTACAGAGGTGGACCAACCCAAAGGCATCGAGGTCGTTAAGGAGGCGATCTGCAAACTGAAATTCAATCAGCAACTCAAGAAGAGCGAAGGTACGAAAACGCCGAAGGTCGAGCTCACCATTAGCATCGATGGCGTTGCGATACAGGAACCAAAAACGAAAACGACACCCAAGGTTAGTGCCCATTCATCGACGTGAAGATTAAGACTTTTAAGTACGCGATAATTGCATTCCATATTCACGTGTTCCAAGGTTTGATTACCTCGCTGTCATTTCATCGAAGGTTATTCTTGCAGCGAATTATGCACCAGTATCCGTTACATAGAATCTCATACTGTGCTGACGACAAAGGGGAAAAGAAGTTCTTCAGTTTCATTGCAAAAGAAGAGGACGCGGAGAGGCATACATGCTTCGTTTTCGTCAGCGATAAACTAGCCGAGGAGATCACGCTGACCATCGGCCAAGCCTTCGATCTGGCCTACAAGAGGTTCCTGGAAACATCCGGCAAGGATTTAGAGACACAACGACGTTGTATGGTATTGCAGCAGAAAATAAAGCGACTCGAACATGAGAACAACGTTTATCGGCAACGATTACAGGATGTCGCGACTATTAAAGGCTCGGTTAGTTTAGAAAAATATATGAGAGAAATATCTTATGTAAGATATCAGCATACACCAACATTACATCAATATTATTATAGTATTTCCCATTCAACAAAATGTAAGTGTAATATAACACATATTGTACATAACAGTTACATTATTGAGTAGGAAATTATAAAATATTGATGTAATGTTAGTTGTAATATTAATTTACTTTTAATATTATAATATCGAATTACTGTTAGTGTTGGGATATTTTATATATGAGTAAAAATTGTTTTAATGATTCGATTGTGTATGTTTCTATTTCCATTTAGGCGGATGTATCGGCGTATCTATCACAACATAATATACCCGATATTCTTCACGTACCTGGAGCTCCTACGGATTCATCGCAGATCAATGGTACGATGAACAAGCCATTACTGAATATGAGTGACAGCAATGGAAATACATCTAATGGACCTCAACAACCGCCGCCAGTTCCACCGAGGAGTTTTGAGAAAAGTTTTGACGATGATTTCATGGGGTATGATCAACGTGATTATAAATTTCACTGATCTCTCTCCGCTTTCTTGATTTTATATTATTATTAATTGTTTTTATAGAAATGAGCCAGCGCCAATGCCGTCGGTTGGCACTAAATTGGAAGGGTTGTTGATGGACGAGTTTGAGGAAGATTTCAATCCGAGAGCCTACGAGACCGCAGCCAACGGTTTTACCAATCATCAGTCAAATAACAATTCGCTCCTTAATGGTCAGATATCTTCGATGTCGAACTTCTTCTCGCAATCTAACGGCACAACCAGTCCTCCACCCCTACGTAAGTATATAATTTATGGGCATTAATTAACTTTCATTATATATCATCTGAGAATATTGTATTTTTTATTCAGTGGCACCACCACCAAAGACCAAAGACTCGAGACGTCAAAACGGAATCAAGGAAGATTTGTTTGGTAGCATTCCTTTCAATCCTACACCGACTTTAAATATGAAGAATGAATTTAAGGATCCATTTGAAATGGGAGAATTCGGAGCTTCAACCATGACATCTAATCCTAGCCAGCAAGAACTAGAGAACGCCATTGGTCTGCTAGACAAGAAGCTGTTAGAGATGAAGGTAAAACAACGCAATTTTTACTTTTTAATCATCTCTGTTGTAAACGGGTTGCAATATGCATAAAAAATTTTTCAGGATGGTTTTAGTAGAGGGCTGTGCATTGGAACTGATGACTTTTCTTTGGAGAGTTTGGACCCGCTGCGAAATTAGGTTCGCCAATCAGATCAAAAGTTACAAGCGTTCGAATGAGAACTTTATTAGTGCTCTTAGGATCTCTGCAGAGTACGAAATACCAATTAACGGATAAAGTAATTAGGGATTATGTCCGTGTAAAACCAAAATTAGTCAATTATTACCCTATATTTATGATCATGTTCGATATTTATGGTATACACATGTGAAATAATTTTATAAGCGTGTATCCTACAATCGCTGGTAATCTACGTTATTCTATCCGTCGCTTTAGAACTGGGGTCCAATCTGAATGACGCACCAAAAACGTGTTGTCGTTGTTAATGATCAGTCAGTGAGAGGAGATCTCAAGTCGATCGTTAGAGTGGAATGAGACATTATTGTAATCGAGACAATTGTTTAGACGAAAAATTGTTATATATATATATACACACACACATACACGCACACACAAAGATCTTGTCGCGAATCTCATATCGACGATGGTACACGTCTTTCATTTTTTTAACGAGATATCGATTGGGGAGCTTGCATGATTTTTTTTATTTTTTTTTTATATCAAAGTTTATCATAAAAGTAAATGATTTTTCTTGAAGAAATTTTTCAAATATCATTTATTAATTAGTAATTAAGCATTAAAAGTGGCATTTTCTTAATGCCGCGAAATCGCCCGTGACGTCACTACATCAAATTAGTTTTAACATAGTGCGCAAATATACCTGATTGCCTTTACACTGCGAGTTTCTGCACTGGTGCACGAAGTATTACTTAAAAATGATACTAACATTGTCAAATCTATCTTCGGTAAATTTCGAGACGTTGCTGCTTCTTCGTCCATTCTATAATACTATAATTTGTTCACAACAATTATTAACGGGTAGAAATAATTGTATTCGTAAGATTTCTTGCACGCTTTAATCTCTTTCCCTAATATGTGACTCCAATATTTCCATGATTTCCACCTCCTGAGTACTGAGTTTGTCGGAGCGATGTAATAGCGCTTTTAGATCAAAAGAGATACTAGAAACTAGTGGTTTAGTGACGTCAGAGGCGAAAAATACTCATCATAGTTTTTTAAACAGTTATTTCTCAATATCCAAGTTGTATTTTGAGCAACTTTTTCCGTAGGTATTTCTAAGGTACCAAGAATGCATTAATAAAGAAATTTTGAAAATCTACCACTCATGCAAGTTCCCCATTGATGACGGCTGAGCAATCTCTTATATTCTAAAGTTACATTGAGAAGAGTTGATAGTATACTGTATGTTTTACACTCGGCCTAGTTTGATTTAAATTCGTCACATCGTTCAATCGTCTGTCGCAAAGTGAGCTAGTAGATGAAAAAAAAAAAACGGAGTACTAACCGTTGTAGCATTTAGAATCACTAATAATACGAACGCATAGCTTTCATAGTCTGTCGATTGAACTCATACACTCAGCATATCCTCTTTTTTCTGTTGAACATACCTTCATCTTTTAATGTGCGACATAAGTAAAAGGAAAAAAAAAGTTTAATTGTAATGCTGGGTATGCACGGCGACATCTAGAGCGAGAACTTATGTGTATTACTCTAGAACAGTGTCTTTATTGTCTACGCGTAGAATTTTTGAAAATAGTGTCGTATTTGCGTTTAGGTATCGGCAAAAAAGTGTCGCGTATGTTTACATCTTTCGCTTCGGTTAGATTGGAAAATCCACTTTGCTGTGTTCCGGCATTCAATTTTTGAGAAAACAATTCCCATTTGCTGGTATACACTTCGTTCATCTTTATCTACTTTTTTCTTCTTAGTTTTTCCTTTTTGTCAGTTCATTATTGAAATTCAAGTTGTGAAGCTTCCGACCGACTCTTTCAGAGTCAGTGTTGAATTGTTGCGCAAGTTGATTAACGCCGCAAGTCAATTGAAGCCATACACTTTGGACGACTTTTATAATCAGTGTGAGACGTCCCTCAGGTACGGAAGCCCTATCAAAAAAGGAATTAAAAGTTTCGTTTTATTCGAACTTCGACATCGTCTACACATGAGACACTGGAGACACTAGAGACACTGGGGACACTGCAACTCGGTTAGCGACACACATAGGATGCTTTCCAGCAACGTACACGAACGACACTGTGTACAAACAGTGCTTTTTCTATGACACAAGTCCACACACAATCGTACACAGTTAAAATGCTGTGTTTGACTGTGTCGCTCCATGAATACCACTTTTATATTTGGTATCACTTATGTTTCTATGGAGTGATATTTCGGTATGAGATAAAGAAACTTTATTGTTATATTCGAATATGGAAAGGTGACCATCGTGATGAATATGTAACGTGACTACTCTGTACTTTGGTGGTAAAATAAAAGAAGCTAAGTAGAGTTTCAGTTACAAATTTGTATAAGATGACACAGTGTTCCATTGCTGGAAAGTCTTGATGTGTATGTACACTCGATCTAGACAAAAGTGTCGCCGTGTATACGTAGCTTTAGAGAACATGAACATTTCTGGCTGTAGAATTTACAGTATCTCTATGTATCGCGACCAAACATAAAGCGTTAAACGAGTTGATGTTTGTCGCTGTAAGAGAGGATTAGTAATTATGTACATATGAAATATTATTGTTGCTATATTGTTTAAGATACAATAGTTAAGAATATAGTATATGATTATTACAACAAATATTGAACATCCAATGCGTCTTCCTTATACTGTGTATATTAAATCTCGAAATCTAATCTGAAGTTGTATAACCGTCCCGCCATAACACTATTCCCCATGCTTTCACGACTAAAATGTCATAAACAAAATACCGGTCACAATTTAAATTTTTAAAAATCAGTTTCTCTTCGACTGTTTCCTTAAAATTTTACTTTCGCTCCTTTAAAATTGTAAATGATGACATTCCTGAGATCAACCTTCTTCATTTTCTATATTTTCCAATTTTTATCAGTAATATTATGTTGTATCCAAATGTAGATAATAATGAATAATAAGAAATAATACAGCAATTTAAATATTTCCCAAAACGTTAATTAAATATATTAAAAAATACATTTGTAAAGAAAATGTAGGAAAGAAGGCATGCTTTTAAAAACCATATTCCTATTCAGTTACTGAAGAAAATTAAAATATTTTGGAAGAATTACGAGATAAAGAGATTAATTCAAAACACATTTTCTGTCGCACAAACAATAAGTGATATGTTATATTTATCAGGGAACCTTATAATAGAAATATCTTTACAAAACTACTTAAAGACTACGAAATGTTATATAGAACTTCGAAATAGGCAGTTGTTGAAGAAAATATTTATTATCATCTATATACATATGCGTCTGGCAAAAAAAGTAAATTTAAAAAACATTCATGTAAGAAATATTAAGACGTATCTAATATTTATATTTTATCGCGACAAACGCGCATATTTAATACGCATTTATATTTTTATAACGTTAGTTATTGATTAATTATTAAAATTGTAGTAATCTATCGTTTATACAAGGAACAAAAAGTTCAAAGTAGGTCTTAAGAACCCCTGAAAAAGTGCTCTAATTTTCGAATATCGTTCACAATAGATTCGTGTTGTTTACACTTAGAATCCTCACTTTCTCTTTCTGCCCGATGTATCTCATTTTAAATGTATGAATTTTTGGAAATTTCAAACAGCATATTACGTACGTCGGAACCGTTTTCAAATCAGGCGCGTTTCTCGCGACAGAGCGTCACGTGACTTGGCGGGCGCGCCGCAGGCGGCGCCAGCGGCGTGAACGTGGCGCGGCACGCGCTGCGTCAGTATTTCGCGGACTTCCATCGCGCTCTGTTCGTTTCTTGGTTTTGTCCTCGGTTTCGTCCCGCGTCACGAGAGCGACAGAGACGGAGAGGTAGCCGCCGAGAAACGCCACAGGACAAAAGTGCCTTCTTCCTTCGTCGCGTACGGGAACCCTCGGCAGGATGGCGGACGACAACCACGAGAACGGTACCAGTAACGGCGACGTGCCAGAGATCGAGCTTATCATCAAGGTGAGTTGGACCGCCACGCGCGGTCGAGGATCGCCGTGCGAGCGAGACGGATAGATCTTGATGACGGAGTGGCTTGGGAGGGAGAGAGAGAGGAAAACGGAGGAAAAAGGAGACGGTTGTCCCGTGCGCGCTATGGGCGTGGAGCTGCCAACTGATCCTCTGCTTCGCTCCTGCAGGAAACCGCAAGGTTTCCCAGGATCTTCCCCCCCGGCGGGACGCCGCGACCATGAAAATCGACCGTTCGGTCGGCCAGCGCGGAAATAATTCGCGCCGTGACCGTTGACCGTTCCTCGTCCGCCTCTCTTCCATCCCTGGCCTCTCGCGACTTTTGTTTTTGTTTCGCGTTGCGTTCGCCGGGCTCTCGCACAGCGTTTCTCGCGAAACCTTGCCCGTGCGAGGCTCCCTCGCGCGCGTTCGCCGACGCGTGCTCGCCCAGGCACCGCAGCCGTGAACGAGAGCGAGCAACGGACGCGGTGCACGCGGAGAGTACGTGTGTGCGTACATATGTACGTTGCTCGGCCGATACGGCGGTCGAGGAAGCTCCTCCCGGCGAGAAGGGCCCCACCGCGTTGCCCACACGTGTGTCACGAGCTTCTTCGGTTCGTACATGATGAAGGAGTCGAAGACCGGTTTACCGTCGCTCAGCTCGCCAACCGAACCGTTCCCCGATTCATCGCGAATGGAGATTCCCGTCGCTCGTGACGGACGTCTCGTGATCACGCCGGTCGACGGATGGATATTTAGGACTTAAACGTGGCTCGGCCATTCTTATTCTTTTCAACGTGTTCGTTTTATGAATCCCCCTTTTTTCTTTTTTAACTCGTTGATAGGCTCGCCGAACCACGCGTCGTTTATCCTTAAGAATCGAAGCGTTAAACGCGCGACGGAGAACGTATGCTACACGTTTCTTTACGCATGGAGTCATCGAGGGCGCCGCGTAACTCTTCTCCCTCCGCCGAAACGTTCGCTGGGCGTTATCACGCGCGGCAGATGGGACACGAAAAGGCGCCCGCCATTCCCCCCCGCTGCCTCGCGACGCGCAAAGCCACCGCGCCGGGCGAAAAAAGTTGTCCGGCGCGCGACTTTACGACTCGGTGGAAGTGGAAAATGAAAGGCCCGCGAGAGACTAGACTGGTTTTTCCACCCCGGGATTTCGAGCACTCGCGAATCGAGATACGGGATCTAGGATCAATCGATCGATCGATCTATTTTGTACCCCGGGGTACAAATTCCGTCCGTCGCCGCTGGCGCATTCCTATCTTATCGGAATAATGCGCGCGATTCGTCTTAAAATCACGCGGCCTGATCTCCTTATCGCGCGATTAGCGGCCGTCGGAGAAACGTCGAGTTTGCAGTTTCTCCGAAGGACTGTACGCTTCCTTTTTAGGATGTCATTGAAAGCGCCCCGGAATTTGCGTCGCACGCGTCACGAACGTGTCTTTTACGTGCTCGAAGTGAATAACGTAGTAATTTTGAGAGTAGGTGAACGATGCCCCGATGATTGAATTAATAAGAAAGCGCGATCAGTTTCACATTTTTATTAATAAATAACTGATACAATTATTAACGAAACTAATTAATAAAAAGATTTTGTTTGACTATATGCAATGCAATAACTTGATGAACCAACAATAGGAGCGAAAAGAAACGGAGATGTGTTAATTTTGAACTTTTATAAACTTTTATAAAACTTTTGTTTGTCGGTGATCGAAAAAAGTGATTAGAAATAAAATAATCAATAAAATCAATTAAGGTTTTAATATATAGAATAATTTAATATATGGATATTAAGTGATGCCGGTTGCATCAGTCATTGAACTGAAAAAAGAATTGAGGTGTCCAGTTTCAAAACTCGCTAAAGTCATTTTTTTTAATTTTTGAGTTGGCAAAAGGAATCGATTGTCAATAGAGACCACTACGATATGATAAATTGTTGACGTTTTAAAAATTACTTAAATGGCCCAAATTTTGCAATCAAAAAGTTCTTACAGTTCCAAAACTCATTCATTTTCAAACCCCTACTGCTTCAAAGTCCCGTTTCAAAAAAATGAGAAAAGTGCTTTTAGCGAGTTTTGAAACTGGACACCTAAATTAGATCCTAATTACGAATAATAAAGACTGAATGATTGTATACTCATTAAATATTTTTAATTGGTGTATCCTTTAAAAATTTCAAAAGCTTTTTTTAGAAATATTAAATATATTATCTATGTGCTTTAGTCATTAGGAAGTGTCCAATCACTGCGATGTTTACCTTAGAATATTTTGACGGTATTTTTCAAAGTAATTTTTTCAGACTCTGAGTCGCGAATTCTTCAGATCTCTATTTTCGCTTTTTTCCAAATAAGGAAATGGAATCAATGACCAAGCGTTAATACGACTTATTCTTAGAAAGAAAAATATGATGTAAACAGGATGTAAGATCGTTGATCTTACACGATATCATAATTTTGCACTATCTATATCGCCACATTATGATTTCGATATATTACGCTATCGTATTACGTTTTTTCGACCCCGATTAGATTAGCAGCTCTGAGCTGTGTTTGCGATCATTGTATTGTTGTTCGATACGACTCGATCAAGGATGAACTTGAGTTCTCCGAACTTTCTTTTCACCTGAAGGGGGGGAATGACTCCTTAAGTGGAAACAGGCTATCTTCGAATGACCATTAAAGAGCTTGCGATTGAACTTTCGCCGGCGATCGATCGGATTTCTTCCGAGAGAAATACCGTGCGACAATTTTAAAATTAACATAATATATCGTTGAATTAGATGACTTGTGAAAGGAACGAAGCGTCTCGAAATCGCGATACAGACTTCTGAAATTTTCTCCTAGGGAAACGAGATGCCACGGGAATAATTTAACTAAATTATTAATAAAAAATTAATAAACTGTGATATTAAATTAATTATAAATTATAATGAAATTATTATTATAATTATAAATAGTTCAAATTATAATTATAAATAATTATTGTTATTAATTTTTACCAATCGCTATTAATATTTATTATTAATCACTCACTATTAATTATAAGTGATAGCGTGAAATATTTAATATACTTGGAACCAATTGTCCCAAAATTTCAAATGTACATATAAGGAGAAGGAAAAGAGGAAGATCATTACAATACGATCCACTGTTTAATTTTGTTGAAAGTGTTCGAGTCTTCACTCGATTCTATTGTCGAAGCGAGACGACCGCCATATCGGTGCAACCTGTCTTTAAGTGTGCCAACGGGAATTCTACGCGGCAGCCTTTCAGATAACTGCTTATCATCTCGATTGCAGCGTTAGATAAATATTCAGGTAGTCGGCGACGTGTTTCGTTGCAAAAAATGCGCTCTTCAGAACTGATATCTCTGATATAAACCTGATAAAAACACAAAGGCTCGTGGTCGTGAATTATCGGTCTTTCTCGATTTAGGAAAAATCACAATAATCACAATAAAGTCGGCTCGTCACGGAAGAACTGACGTTTCACGAAGTCTTCAGATGTCGAGAGAAATTTCTCGTCGATAACTAATTATAACGAAATGGTCCGTTCAATCTAGTTCATTGAGGCGTGCTACTATCGAGCTGGAGAACGCGACTTCCTAGAAGTCCACAATGTCTCGCTACGATTCGATTCGAAAGGCAATTTCGAATCGAATCGTACATAAATGCGGGCGTAAACATTTATGTTGAGCTCTCTCTCTCTCGCAACGAAATACCGTAGACGCGCGCATAAATGAAACGGCGACCGTTGAATTTATTTGGTGAACGAGGTCGGAACTCTATGTCGGCGCGTCGTCAGGTCGGCTACACCGTTGTTACAAATCGTAGAACGTGGCGTAATTCTGGATCCGAAATCGTCGCGCGGGAAGATTTTAGTGATGAACCTAGCCAACCTTGCACTCTCGGGAGGCGATCGTGCGTTCTCTCGGGTAAGTGTGTCAAACGGGACGAAACGACGTGCGGCTACCATCGAGGTCCTCCGCGAGATTCTACCGTTAAACGATGGACTCCTTTGCCTTCCGCTTTCCTCGTTCTTCTGGCTTTCCCCGCCGACTTCGGTGACTTCGTTCCCCGGATCTTCTCTATCATATTCCTCGATGAGATTCGAGAAATATACTCGTTGATTTATTTATTTTTACAAGCCAGAGAAGTGAGGATTGGTGGAAGAAACGAAATTTTTGTAAATTTTTTTCTCTAAAAAGAAGGAGAAATATTTCTTTTAGAGACGAAGAAAAAATTAGTGGAAAACGATAAGTTATAAGATTACAATTGATAAGTCATAAGATTACAATGTTTTAAAGCTAGACGGAGAAATAATAAAAAAAGATCTTGTTTTTCCTTAACATCTTACGCATACATTATTTTCTTTTGAGTTACTTGTTACACTTATATACATATGTATGTACATACCATGTCGCGAGTATCTTCTTCTGTCCCGCTAGAGTTATTTTTCTCATCGTAGGTTACATTGAACAAAAGAATAATCGCGTAACCACCTGCGAGCGCGACGATCGATTGCACTTTAATCTCCTCTAAGGTCATTACAAACGTGTCTGGGTGGAAGTCAGAAACAGACTCGGAGACTTCGCACAATCGTTCCACAGACGCATCGTAACACTGTCGCTCAAACAAGGCAAAAGGAGAAAAGAGTTGCGTGAAAAGGAACTCGAGCGCGAGAGGAGGAAGCCTTCACGCGATATCGAAGGATATCGTTGTCCACGCGACCGCGGAATAGTCGTTCCGCTAATAATAGCCGCTTACGTCGTGTATCTTCGCGAATGACGTCCTGACAATATTGTTTCTTCTTCCCCTTTCTTTCCTCGTCGGCTTCATTCAGGAAAAATGGCGAGCACAAGGAACGTGTCATAAAATTATGCTCTCGCTGCAAGTTTGGCGAGCGGTCAGTTGGAAAGACAGAGTGTTGACAGAGTGTTGAAAAAATATCTCAAAAACGGCTTATTTGCGGACCCATGTTTATTGAGACTTTTTGACTTATTTTTGAGCATACTGAATCCCTTTAAAATATTTTACCCTTTTTTTCAACACTCTGTACAGCTAAATCTATAATATAATTAAAAACCACTCATATTATACAGGGTGTCCGAGACCACCTGTACACCTCTTTTATTTCGGAAACAAAGTATTTTAGAGAAAAATGTTTCAAACAAAAGTTGTATGGTTTCGAAGGATACATAGGATGGTGTTATTGGTTTGACCTTGAATTTTCGTTTCAAGGTCATGTAAAGGTCACGTCGATTTTTTTAAATGGAACACCCTATTTTTTATTACATATTCTTGTAGCTTATCTCGAGAGCTTTCCAAAACACTATAATAAAGTATTTTTTTATTAAGTATTTTCCGAGTTATAAGGGTTGAAATAATTTCTTAATTTTACATAAAGTATAAAATATCTCGTAAAATATTCACTTTTCGACCTTACCTCAATACTTTTATGCACAGAATAATGAGAGAAATCAATTGATGTAAAGAAAACACATAGTTGTTTTTAAGAAAAAGTATGTAATTGTTAGTTACAAATTGCATATTGTCCTATGTATCCTTCGAAACCATACAACTTTTGTTTGAAACATTTTTCTCTAAGATGTTTTGTTTTCGAGATAAAAGAGGTGTACGGGTCTCGGACACCCTGTATAATCGATAGATTTTTATTTGTACATTTACGTACAATTTGACTTTTCATTTAAACACTCTTGATAATAAAGTTACAAACAAAGTTACAAAAATTTTTTTTTAGTAACTTTTTTGTATTAGAAGTCCGAACAAAAACTCGAAGTGTACAAATGATGAGCAATCGAATTAGCTATAAAGTTATTTTTTTAAAAGAGGAACTAACTTTACGGCGTCCGTTGTATATATGTACCTATACTCGCACGCGTATATATTTGCCTATTCGTAACGGTATACTGTACAGCAGGATGCTGACTGCGTTCTGTATAGCGTGTGATGGAGACTTGTCTGTTAAAAAAAGCTCCGTATATCATGTATCATGTATCAAGCCATTCATTTTAAAAGCGAGTTAGCTACAAAAATTTAAGCAGAAAATTTTTTACAAAAATTTATTTATAATATAATTACAAAAGAATACAACAATTGTAAGAGGAAGATGCAAGTAGATCATAATCTACACTGTCACTTACAACGCGTCTATTAAATCGTACACTCGCCAATTTAATCGTTCAAGATCGCAGTTTGAAATCGGAATTGTGTCACTTTCGAAGTTACCGACTCGTCCATATTTCATGAAGCCGTTCACGGGATAAACTTCCTCGTGGGGAAGACTTTTGTCGTGCAGGGAATTTCCTCGGACGAATGACACGAGTCCGCAGGCATGCATTCATTTCTTTCAGGCATGAAACAAGGTTGCCCGCGATGTTACCATTAGCGATACCAGTGATGCGTACACACCGCATTTTAGTCGTCGGTCTTCCTTTTTCCGTCCGATTTCTTTCCCCCGTTTTTTCCGTCCGATTTCGCGGCTTCGACGGAGTCTCGTAACGTTGTCGCGAGGCCGCAATAACGCAAATCGCTCGTGTAACCGACATCGACGCAAGGGGGAAAAAATATAACGCTTTGCCTCTCGCTCGTATTCGTCTAAACCGAGATTCCTCAGCGAAGGTTCCTCGTTTTCTTCCCCCGTGTCCCCCAAGTTCAGCCCGTAAATATGCTGAATTCGATCAAAACGCCAGCGGTCTCGCCGATCTGCGTTCGGCAAACGCTTGCGCGGCTTTTCGAAGGAATGGAATTCGCCTGCGTGTGTCGCGTGCGTTGTGTCTCCCTCGACGAATTAAATCGTGTTGTTAAAGTTCTGAGCGACTCGATAAATCATGCCAATACCGCGAGAAGAGAGCGATTTATCATCGCGCGATTTCGAAAAGATGCATCCCCTGCTCCGTTGTTTTCATCATACGTTGGTTTTTATTTCGGACAGTCGAAGTTCATATGTAATTTAAAAAAGAAACAGCATTTTAGAGTCCTCTGATGAAACTTGTTTAACTTTTTTCGTTTATTTTTCTGCAAGACGGACGAAAGATTATTTTGGACAAATGTAAACGAATGGTAGACAATCGAAATCCATATGTCATTTCTTAAACACACTTAGGAGTGCTTACGTTGAAATTTGTTCAACTCTTTTCTTTACTTTTAATTTTTTTGCAAGGTGGACAAAAAAGATTATATAGTGGACTATTAAATGTTGTATCAATTTTATAAAAATTTTGTTCAACTTTATCTGTGGGATATCGAAGGGATGTGCACCTGACGTCGCGTACGAATTTTCAGACTTTCGTAATAGAGAAAGGAGGTGAGGAGCGCCGACCAGGTGAGAGATAGAGCCACGTTCGAAGATGGAAGACCAGGTCTGTCTTCGTGACATTTGATCCACCATCCGCGTATTCTCCGTACGACTTGTATACCGACATGAATACCAATGCCTATAGATTTCCGCTGGGGAGTCTCGAGGATACTTCTCCAAGCTGTTATCACGGTCTCGCTTTACTTTATGTCTCAGTTTTGATAACGTCTGCTAATATTAATTACCTCATTCTTCGCTTTTCTCAGAAATCCGAGAAAAAGACCGGGATATTAAAAGCAACTTTGAAGCGATAATTGAAGCAACGTTGTGATAAAGTCGCAGCTCAAAGTCTGTATAAAGATGGCTCGAGTCAAAATTAAAGACGATTTGTAAAGACGTTTCAATTTGCTTCATTCGTTATTATTTGCTTACTGCGCGCTTTATTCGGAATAAATTACTCATACCACAAAGTCAGCTTGCACAATCGCGGACGGGAGGGAGAGGTATAACTCTTTGAATATTCTTCACGGAATTCCCGACCGCCACGCGGAAATTCAAGCTCACGTCACAATCAAATAAGCGAAGCTCGTGTTGACCGTCTTCGTCAAAAATTGTCGTAACATTTTATTCCACCTTCCGGAGATAATGATGCAAACATCACGCTCAGTCGGTTTCGATATTCATTCGCCGAGCAATGCGAACTCAACTCCGAAAGATGTTTAACAGATGTTCGATAGACGCCTGAGGGATTACCATGACACGCATTCATGCCTCACATTAAACGTCAAGAGTGTGACTGACTCTCATTCGTGTAAGACAAATAAAACTTGGTGTCGGACAACGGCAATATATATCTGAATGTGAAGAGAACAGATCCGCGCCTTGTACAAAAGTACACAGAACGTAGAAGGAAGTAGGGACTTCTAGGCCAAGCGACAAAACATCGATATCGATTTTTTTTTATTAACTCTTTGCTGGCACCGTGCGGTACCAAAAGCCCCAGTGAAAATAGTCATTTTTTGTTCTTTTATCTTTAAACAATTTTTTTTTCACAGTCACTATTAAATTTGATCAAAGTAACCTATGGCACATGTTAAAACAAGCATTAAAGAATATCTGAGAATTTTTTCAAATAAAAAAAACCAGTAGCTTCCTCGCAGCAAGCATTTTTCTTCCGGGGTCTCAAATAGCCCAATGTGCCAGCTAAGGGTTAAATAATTTCAGAAGTAATTTTCTTTTCGACCGCTCCAAGGTTTCGCTTTCTAGATCCAAAGACTCGTTGGGCTCCTGAAGAGACTTTCTCTTCAAAACTGGAAAGAAAGATATAAAGATTCGCTATCGCGAGAATCGCTCGTTGACAGGAGATCACGCGCGTCGAATGGACTCTCTTCAGGAGTCCCACGTTGTGCAACGTCCGAAAACGGACTATGCGTCATCGTCGAGAAAGAATACAAAACGCTCGAGGTGCCGATTGCATATGACGCATGGGACTGTGGAAAGTAAGACATCGATAGTAGTAAACGATAGTAGCAGTGGCAGTACAAAGACAGCAGCGATAGTGATATCCCACCTTCCCTTCTCTAAACACCCGGCTCGTTAGATCCTAGAAAAGCGGCCGATTGTTAACGCCTGATGAAAATAGAACCGCCGTCCGGGAGGAACAAAGAGAGAGAGAGAGTTGGCGAACTGCCGAGATTCAATTTGCTCGAATTACGGACGATCGTGGTCCGAGGAGGGAACGATTACGTTACACAATGCGTGGGTTGTTTAGCTCCCATTGGTTGGGTAAAGGATCAAAGTATCGGGGAAAATGATCACAGTGGAATGTCATAACGCGCGATTGTCTATTAGATACGCTATCTCGTGCAACAATTCTTGAAACGGTCAAAGGTTAAGAAGTATGAAGGCACGAAAGGTGGTATGATTGTAGATTACAAATGTCAGAGGGAAATGAAGCTGAATGGTCTCGAAGCTGTGGGATTGGGAGGAAAAATCGAGATTCCCCGATGATGATGTAAAAGATTCGTTTTCCAGTCGTTTGACACGATAAAAGCACGTGGTTGCTAACGTCAAAAATATCAGGCTCTGCGTCGAAAATAGCACGTCGGCAAAGGAAAGCGAAAATAAGAAGAAAAAGAGATAATTTTGATTGGTATATTGCATAAGGTTTTTTCAGGATGGCCGTGAACATGCGGAGTTAGGACGTCAGAGACGAGCGAATAAATAAACCGTGACACATCGGGGAAACGAGAGCGCCGTGGTCTGGCACGTTCGGTTCGGTACTCTCTCGATTCGGTTGATCGAGCAGCAGAAAATGCGTAGTGGTGGGATGTCGGTTTGATTAATGGGTTGGGCCTGTGCTCATCACTCGCGAACACAAAGATCCGCGCGTTTCACCACGCTGTTGTTAGATTCGTGCACTAGTTGTTGGCTGATGTCATCTCCTTATCGCCCAGAGATACAGACAGGATAATCGGATCCACGAGATATCGCGGAATTTACATGCTAGCTTTAACGGCGAGAACGCGGCTCTTATTACTGACGAGATGTAATAATAATTCACGAACAAATAATAAAATCTCACAGATGTGTTTTAAATTGTAATGATATACAATGATGTACATTCGCCTCTCGATTTGTACGGAGCATTCATTTTATGGTTGGTTTTCAGAGAATCGCGTAGTCTGCCAGTAAAAAAAATATGTGAGAGGAAAGTCATGTATGTTATACAAAAACAATGTATGTTGTATTTATTTTATATATTTGCATAAAAACAATACCTAATATGTGATAATGAAGGTTCAGAAAAAAATGTTAACAGAAAGATTATTTACCATGTAAAAAATTGCGCATAAAAAGTATCGTAAATCGAAGGATGAGTGTATTCTTAAATCTATAAATGTTGCATTTTTTAAGTCTCATATATAAATATTTGCGCTTCTCAGCGAAATTTTGTTGTGCATATTGATGAAGGTATAAATCTAACGAAGAAAATTAAACTTTTAGGCATCGACAATCGATGGCCGTCGAAAGGGCGCTTGTCTCTTCTGCCAGGAATATTTCATGGATCTGTACCTCTTGGCGGAGCTAAAGACCATCTCCCTGAAAGTGACCACCGTGGACATGCAGAAACCGCCGCCCGACTTCCGCACCAATTTCCAGGCCACGCCACCGCCCATTCTGATCGACAACGGTGACGCGATACTGGAGAACGAAAAGATTGAACGACACATTATGAAGAACATCCCCGGCGGGCACAATCTGTTTGTACAAGATAAGGAAGTGGCCACTCTCGTGGAGAACTTGTTCAGCGTAAGTGTCGATCAATCCGGTTGAGAGTGAAATCAATCGAGAAATCGAGCTGTCGAATTACATCCCTTTCTCTGGCGAGGCGAGAAATCACATGTCGTCCGTTCCATTCATTTTGTAGAAACTCAAGTTGCTGTTGTTGAACGCGAAGGATAAGGACAAGGACCCCAAATCCTCGTCGTTGATGGCGCATCTGCGTAAGATCGACGAGCATCTGGGCCGCAAGGGCACGCGCTTCCTCACCGGCGACACTATGTGCTGCTTCGATTGCGAGCTGATGCCGCGGCTGCAGCACATCAGGGTCGCCGGCAAGTACTTTGCCGACTTTGAGATACCAGAGACTCTGGTGCACTTGTGGCGATACATGCACCACATGTATAGGCTCGACGCTTTTCTACAGAGCTGCCCGGCCGATCAGGATATTATTAATCACTACAAACTGCAACAGGTGAGACGCACGGGTGGAGCTCTAATTATATTCGCGAGATGTCGACTAAATATTATGATTAGCGCTTTTTGACAAGACTTTAATTCATACCTACGCATCACACAATGACGCAATCCCATTCGCTGCGCAGTAAACCGCGACTTTTCTCGTGTCCTCGACCAATAATTATGAATTAGATATAATTGTAACAATTCTATCGTTATTTGCAGGGTATGAAGATGAAGAAGCACGAGGAACTGGAGACACCGACCTTCACTACGAGTATCCCGATCGAGGTCAACGATGACTAGGCTGGACCTTCCTCGGCGAGTCTGCGATCGCGTGACTTCGATTAGACATCGAAATCGGCCTAGCGAAACGGCGAATCGCTTCGACGGAGTTTCAACGGCGCGCATTTTGTAATTTAATATATTCAGCATTAGTACCGAAAACGAGCAAGGAACTTCCGTCTTTCAAGCTACCAGCTCGTACCGTAATCGACCAGTTCATATCTTTTTGCTAAGCAATCATTGCTGTATCCCTTCTTTGTGGGATCAAGTCAGGTGTAAACGGATTAGCTTTTTTACCGCAAACGACGTGAAAACATATATAAGTGCATTAAGATATTTAAAATCTTGAAAACGATTCTGGAATATTAGTCTTCTTTGTTCTTCTTCTACTTTCTTTTTTTCCCCTTCCACTATGTACAGCACGCGTACATAGTTTTGACCTGAGTAGTATTAGAGCAAGATTTTAATTTACTATTGTTGATTCAAGGATTAAGTTTACTAGGAGAAGTGATGATATTGCCATTCTCTGACGGCAACAATCATGGAGACTAACACCAAGAATGCAAAAGAAACGTATGTGTTCGAGAGAATCAAATTGGTGCCATTTCATCTTTGCAATTTTTCAATAGAAACTATCCTTTGGATAATAATCATTGTTCTTAGGTATTATTCTTACATGAGATTAAGCAAATAAAGTAGATAAAACCAATGTAGGACGCTTGATAAAATGCGTTTCAACATCATTCTTGAATTTGCGTAAATCTTTTTAAATGTTAGATTTCTCTTTTTTTTTCATCGTTTTCATTCAGCCACTCCTCATCACGAGTTATAATAACAAGATACTTAAGTATGATTGGGATTTGCATGAATGGGAAGGATACATCGTTTGGAATTATAAACTATTTAACGTAGCCTTTACGCCATGTTCTTAACACGCGATTGTACCAACAGAGGAAGAAATATATGTTATCGTTGTAGAAGAGGAAAAAAAAACGTTTTGTCACATCTCTCGCGAGACACGTGATTTAGAGTGCGTACGTTTCTTCTGGATTCCATAGCGTGGTTCGAGGCATCTCGATTGATTTTCCCGTTTTTCCCATCATCAGTTAGCTACTTTTATTGATTTACAAGCAGAGAACGAGCGCAAAACAGTTCCCACGATTGTTTTCCCCGAGCCGAAAGCATTTAAAGTAAGAGGATCCGGGAGCTCAACTCCGCTTATTTTCACTAATCCGCTGTTCCAGAAAACAGAAACTCGAGTAACAGTGCGACTCGTAAGCCACTGTCTATTCCGCATTAGTAATTCTATTATTATATTATATAATTATTACTATTGTATTATTATTAATTTTGGTTTATATATCCGTAGAAGTCAATATACCAGTGTTTACAGTAAAGTTTGGAGCACCATCATTTATCATGGCGCAGATGCTAAATTTTCTATAATATAGTATATAAGATATTATATATATATGTATAATTTTATACATGATATTTTTGGTCGCTATTTTTCTGTTAAATACAATATACGATATTGATATTTTTATATCTCGTGACGATATAAGAAGGGCGAGCGTATAACATCTTATTCATAACCATCTCAGTAAATCTCATCCTAAAAAGGTGAAGAAAAAATTGATACAAAGTGAGATGTAAGGTGAGTTCAACTAAAAAAAAAACATCTCTTTAATATTGAAGTTTTCTCTCTTTCCGTTGTTGTGAAGCGACAAATTGAGAAAAATATATCTAAAAATATTCTGTTTAAAAAAAATCTTAAATCTGAAAGACTAAAAAATCTCTAGAAATATTTTCTTCATTTTTCGCGAATATTATACGACAAATTATAAGAGATTAACGTTTTTTTCAATGCAGAATATCTTCATTTCTTGTGAAGCGATGAATTGAATGCGTTACAATTGTTTCAACACAGAATAATTTCTTCATTTTCCATTTTACTTCCCATAAAGCGATGAATTATGAGACTAAACATATCTCTAACCTGGAATACTTCATTTTCGGCGAATGTTTCCTTGAGAGAAGAAATGACAAATTAAGAGAGACTAATATCTTTTCAACGGAATATCTTCATTCCTCGTGAATCTACAAGTTTCAAGTTACAAGCATCATTTGGAATGATTTTTTCACTTTGCTAATGTTTTATTTTCTCACTGATGTTTTATTATCTTTTATTTTTTGTCACAATCTAGCTCTACCAGTTTAGTCTCTCGATTACCGGCGGATATTTTTCACGCGAGTCGCGGCTAAAAGAGATACAGGAAGACGAGGAAAAAAAAGGATCGCATCCGTCGCGACGCCGCGCGTCGGTGTCCAGTACGTCTCGTACGCGATCTAAAATAGCGCGCGGACGGACGTCGCGTTCCGCTCTTCTCTCTTTCTCTCGTAATCGCGGCTAACGTGACGCGTCGTCCATTCATAAATAGGGACGGCCACTTATGCGGTGCGACGGCCATCTTGACTACGTGATCGCGCGAGTTCCTGTCGATTCGCGCGGCCATCGACGCTCGCAATCGCTTCGCCTGCGAGAAATCGACCGGGTATTAAATCACGCGCGAGACGTCGCGTACGCCGTCGCCCGCGACGCGATACGCCGCGACGGAAGCGGTGCGGCCGAGCAGCGCGGTGGTCGGTACGCAGTGCACAGCTGATCGGTGCTCCCGACGGACGGTAGCTGTTCGGCTCGTCTAGTCGTCTCTCGAAGGGGAAAAAACGCGAGAGCGGTTCGGAAAGAGAGACGCACTCGGAGATAGAGATAGAGATAGAAAAGAAACAGATAGAGAGAGAGAGAGAGAGAGAAAGAACGCGAGAGACTTGAGTGCATCGCGATCGCGCTCGTCGGTGACAGATGAAAGCTCCGTGAGAGACGAAAAGAGTTTTCGCGAGACGCTACGGGATCTTGTGTCACCGGAGTGTAGGTGTTCGTGAAGACGAGGACGAAGAGAGAGAAGAAGAGGAAGAGGAAGTCACAACAACAGCGTTGCAGCCCGCTCGTCGGACGTCTCCGATGGTTGCCGTCCGGTGAGTTCGCCTAAGATTCGGAGGGGGTTCTAAAAACGGCGCTTTAGGACCGTCGCCGTCGCCGTCGCCGTCAACGCGGACGTCGTCAACGACGACGACGGTGGCGATGGTGGCGTCTCATCGAGGAGCGACGGAGGAAGGGAACGGAGCGCGCTCTTGCTGTTACTCGCGGCGACGACGGCGGGCACGAAAATACACCTGCGACGGAATGCACCGGATGGATAATACGCTTCCGCACGGAGGGTCTAGGGACCCAGCGAGCACCAGTTAACAGCAACGTAACATCAATGTTGAAATTTCTCACTCGACGATGCAATGTAACGTGCGTGTGGTGTGTGTGCGCGCGTGTGTGTGTGTGTGTTTTATGTCACGGTTACGTTGCTGAGTGGGAGATTATAACATTGATGTTACGTTACTGTTAGTTAGGCCCAGTTTTACGAGTCCCAACTCGATTCCCCCTTCGTTACGTGACACTAAGAGGAAATAATTTCTTAACTCTAATCCCGGGATCGGAGATTTATAGTTGACTCCGAGCCGAGAGTCGTAGAATTGGGCCTTAATGTTCGCTGGAGGCTCGAGGGACCAGCTATAAAATTCCGTCGTAAAATATCGTTTCAGACGCGCGTTCGGTTCGGGCCCGTTCCCTTCGGCCGTCGGTCCCCGCGCTTTTCCCCAATGCGTTGTCCGACCGGCGAGTTTTGCATGTCGCATACGCCGCAGTAGAATGTTAATATTTTCATTATTATATATGTATGTATAAGTACATAAAGGCATTATTTCGAAAGTGGTGTAACTTTTTGTGAGATTAGAGTTGACAATATTTTTGAGGTTTACACAAGTGTTCCCAGCAAACACCGAAGAGTAACGTTACATCGATATTATAATTTCCTCCTCAACAATGTCCTCAACAATGTAACTTATGTACAACGTGTGTTATATCGTTGAGTTGAAAATTATAATATCTCGATGTAATGTAAAATAGAGCTGTACCATTATCTTCATGTGAATGATGAAACATCACGTGATAATTAAACAAGACTGTATCTTCATTAGGTGGCTGTGTTGATTAGCGAATCTTTTATCTCCTATCGTTGAAAAGTCGTTGAAAGTATCACGCATTTTACTTTTTAAACTTTTTAACCGTTAAATGCGCAACTTAGCATTTTTAGAATGTTTTAAACAGATAATTACTGCTTAAAGACAGAAAAAGAGTGAGAGGAGGATCCTAAAAAGATATTTAAAACATTTTTTATAAATTCAAGCACCAAAAGAGTCCTTTTTTGTGACGCGGGAGAAATCCTCATGGATAACCCCTCCCTCCTGGGGAGAAGAGATTATGCCGGATTTTTACCAGCTAAAATCCCCACAATGGTCGTTCTACTGCGTTATTGGGGGACTCCGGGAACGAACTTGAACATACCACCGGTAACCCAGAAGAGTCTTATAAGAATCTTCCCATTCAAAAGGAATGAAAGACCAGAGAAGATTCTTTATAAATGTGCAAAACCGTGCGCTTTCGGTTCAAATTTTATAAAAGAGAATATACGGGACATCGAAAAGTTGTAAATATGCAGAGTGCGCATTTAAGGGATGGCACCGAAAGTCGTGCACGGATGACAATCAAGCTTCAACTGCGAACGTTAAGATCGTAAAGCGAGTTCCACACAGGCTACACAGAATGTCTAGTGATATTGCAGCAATATTGTAATACTTCAGTTATATTGCGAGCATCAATATTGCTGAAATGTTCTGTGTTGTTGTCTGGATTTAGATGTGAACGAAAAAGGAGACACGTAGAAATAATTACTTTCTAGTCTTCATACATTTTTGCTACTCCTTTTTGTTCTTATGTTCTTCAGCATTAATCGTGCGCACAATTGCATCAAGTTTTGTGTTTTTCTAAAAAAAAGGAACATAATTGGTTAAACAAATTCAAACTTTCTTTGACTCGTCTGGCCAAATTTATTGATATTTAATCCACACTACGTTTCGATCACAGATTTGGGTCCTTTTCAAGTGTAAGAATTTTACATAAATCTTCGCAGAAGACAAGCATACGCTAATATCTTCGCTGACATTGCGCCCAAGCTATATCACTCTAGAGGATATTGCGCATACAATCTTTATACTTCATTAAAATTAATAAGTAGGTAAATGCTACTATTTCAGATAAGATAGATCATGTTCAGACGGCATCTCGCAAGCGACCCGATAATTGGTTAAAGTTACAAAATGAGTGACAGCAGGAGACTCCCCCCCTCCCCCAGAGACTCCATTCTCATTTACACGGTCGAGGCCTTCCTCGCTCTTTTTCCTCGATCCCGTATTGACATACATTCCTATTTGATACATTCGTTCTATAATTATACACTTATGTTTCATAATTATGTTTTGCGAGCTGGCGTGACGTTGGAATGATAGGATTATCTTTAACCGTCCAGCGACGGATCGTAGATAAAAAAATAAATGTTCGCCCGCGTCATACCGGCCTCGATGGTTGCGCAAGATTTATGATAATGTTGCGCGGAGAGATAATCCGTCGAGCGAGGCAGCCGTTCTCTCGCGCGGCGAGAGTTTCCGCGCGCGTGGGTAAGAATTATGCGCGTAAAAACGCGCTACGTCACGGCCTTAAACCTGTGTGTAAATGAGACGAGGCGTAAACAAGCGCGCTTCTCTCAATGCAATCGGCTGATAGCTGCGGTTTGTGTATCTCTTCTTCATACCTCACTCGTAGGCGGTTTTTCCGACAGTTGCGATTCTAATTATCAAAATCGGTTACATAATTATTTGTCTCATAATCGAAAGATAAGTACGATTTTTTTACCACGTGATTTGTACAACCGAACTCCTCGTGTTTAGGCTCCTGTTTTTAAGCCGTAAGAAATTGACCAATTACAGTCGAAATGAAGAAAATAATTGAATGTGATTGGTCAGTTCCTTACAGCTTAAGGTTGTATTACCCATACAATCGCTCTCAAAAGTTAAAGAATTTCAATCCAGCGTTAGACCAGTCGTTGCTCGCTGCATTTCGTGTGTTTAGATTGAATAAGGGTTAGAATCATTACTTATAACGTTTTTTGACACATTCAACTAATTTCCGCCTCTTATTATTTGCGATTCGTCATGTATTAATTTAACTTTTGATGGTGACTGTACGCGTCTACGCGATTGAGAATCAACAGATAGCCTCGGTTTTTCGTGTAGGGTTCCAATTTTTTTTTTGCAAAACATAGCTTATTTAATTATGTATTGACATGCAAAATTTCAAAGATCTGTCACTGATGGTTCTGTGATATTTTCTATGATGAAGGTGTATACGTAGCTGTACTCCATAAGCTACGTGTTAATTTCAAAATGCAATAACTTTTGAACAAGCCCGTGAAACTTTTTGAAATTTGGTGAGTAGTTTAATTATGATAAGAAGCTTAATTGCAAAATTTCAAGTGCCTAGTACCGAAATGACTTTATTTAGTAATACAACCTTAAAGCCCATTTTACAAGCAGTAAGCAATACAGAGTAAGGAGTAAGAAGTAAAATTTGACGAATAAAAAACCGGCAGTAATGAAAATGGGCAAATCCCATTTCGTACTCCTTACCTTAAGCCTATTCTACAATAGCAGTAAGCGGTACAGAGTAAGGAGTAAGAAGTAAGGAGTACGAAATGGGATTTGCTCATTTTCATTACTGCCGGTTTCTATATTGCTTACTGCTATTGTAGAATGGACTTAAGACTTATTACACTACTTACTCAATGTAGAACGGGTCTTAAGCCTGTTCTACAATAAGTCGTTAGTCGTAAGTCGTAAGCGAATAGACCAATCATATTCGATTATTCTTTTCTAAATTCAACTATGATTGATATATTCGCTTACGACTAACGACTCATTGTAGAACAGGCCTTAGAGTGTCGCGAGAGTTTCGTTTGGGAAACCGCAGTGACGTGGACGCCCAAAATCTCTTCGTTTCCCGACACCCAGGGAGGAAGAGAGAATCGGTTGTACAATAGATTCGCGGTCGGCCTCTGCATCAATTTTAACGCCCCGCCATAAAACAAATGTATCGCGTGCCTGTCATAACAAGCTCGCGGTGGAGCGTTACGCCTCTCGCTGCGTCGGTTTATTTAAAGTCGAGTACATACTAGCGAGACGATTAGCCAACCATCGGGCTAGGTGTTCGCTTCCTGCGATTGAGATGTCCTAGTCACCGTCGAACTTGGCGACGAAATTAAATATCCTACATAAAAATTCATTTAGATTCATATTGTAGAGGTGCGTTGGTGTGAATTTCGCCAAGCGAAAACTGCCGACAGACTTCGAGTTTCTGCACTTGATATTGCTATTTTAATCTTATCAATGTGTTATCGATATTTTTTCTTCAGTTCTCCATACTCCAATATTTTTCCTCGTATTAATCGCAATATTTAATAGATGTACATTCAGGCTGCGTTTATTTTTCCTGGAGACATACAAGCTCGTTTCTGAGACCCTCCAAAGTGCGAGAAGACGGTCGCCGTAGGATTTTAATGGGTATATCCAGGAAACTTAATCCCGGGGAGTCCCACACAACCATCGGTCCTCCCCCAAGACCGGTGGTATGCGCAACACATTTTCTCACGTAAAAAAAATGCTACATTTATTTTAAGCCATTACTATCCTTCAGGTTTTTTTAAGTTTTTTAATCTATTCTAATCACAGTTTGTATAAATGTGTATTCATAAATGAAAAGTAGCACGACCAACGGAGGGTTAACAATATAAAAATTATCAAAAAGTTATAATTAGCAATATGATTATCCTAATCAGCGTTATCTCTGGTTTTCTTAATACTCGCGCTTAAGAATTCTCAGATTGAGATACTAACGACTGAGAAACGTAATTGAGCGTGTTATCACATTTCGATGTAATCGCGTCATTATGAAGCACGGTGAGATTCCGTGATTATCTTATCTTCGTCTGGCGAAGAGGAAAGTGTTTACCGTTCTTTCCGCAGAATGGAATTCAGTAAATTGCATAATCATTGAGTGCCAAACTTACCCGGCAATTTTGCTTAATGATTCATTAGAGCACGTTTGGTGAAAGCTTTCATCGGGACGGAATTCGGATTTAAAGGCCGAAAATATTTCTTTCGAGAGGGAGAGAATCATCGATATCAACTTCGAAAAAGAAGGTGAATTACGAGAGCGATTTAATTCACGTACCTTTTGCTTTGAGATAGTTTATCTTTTTTGTCAATTTTTACTAATGTATTAATTTTAATTTCGGTTTAACTTACTTTTCATATTTTCTTAAGGGTTAGAAAATCGAGATTAAAGTTAATCTACATTGGAAATGGATAATAGTTTGATATATTAAAAGTCGTTTAACATATTAAATTGTTTCTCCAATATTCTCCTAAAAATATTGTTTGATTTAATTAAGTCATGGTAAGAAATATATCTAAATTCGCCAAACAAGTCAGAGTTCGGATCTTAATAGCCAATCAATAAGCTTAATTAAGTCAATTAAGTGAAAGCAAGTGAAACCGGACCAATATGTGTCTAACAATTTAACTAGAAAAATATGCCATTTCTGGAATATGCTGGCAGTCTAATACTAATATCTCTGTAAAATTAATTGCGTTGACTTGGAATTTAATTGATTTAAATTCTACCAGTTTGACTGATACAGACACCTTGTACGTAGACGGCGACAGCAGTGTTTTGCGGATTCTCTCGCGGGAGGGAAAAAATGTGATATTATTTTCAGTGTAGTTGGTGTTTATTTTTGCCGGCGCGCGGCAGAGCGACTTATCGTACGGCTCTGCTTAACGTTAACGGTACGCGTCCTCCGTCAATTATTATTCTTGATTCCTTATTTTCGTCTGGTGGCCGACCGACTTAACGCCCCCGACGTTAAACTCCCCGGATCGGATCTCATTGGATTTCCCCTCGAGGGAGCGACGCGACGCTGACGTTGAACCGCGCTGATCATCCGTTTCTTTGATGATTTTTAAAAATTGATTTAATAAGTAATAATAACGTGATAATGTAATTTTATTTAACAAAATCCATATTCAACGTGTCTATAAAAATATTCGAGAACACGTTTTGGTCTTTGACGGACTCGCAAATCGTTGCTATGTTCGCTACGCACGGCTCATTGCGTTTGTACGCAATTCGCTGCTAATTAAATGTTATTACGCGCAATTAGTTCCCCGACACTGTCGCGAGTAACAGGTGTCGGATAACCATGCACCCTGAAATTTCCGAGACTTGCGAGTCGTCGTGCGATTCAGTTTCTTGATAATTAATGCAATAATTAATGTCGCTACATTGAATTTGCAGGGAGACTCTGGACCCTTCGATCCTTCTTGTTTTTTATCTGAAAAAAACCACGTGGTTGTGAAATCGGAAGACGGTTTTCCACGACATGCGAATGCCCTCGTTGTTGACAGTCGTTTCTCGCGGGACACTTGGGCGGATTTCCGCTGAGAATAATCCCCCGCGTGGGATAAAACAAAATGCAAGGCGGAGGTGGTGGAAGTATCGGGCGGAATTCGCCGCTTTTCCTGCGTGTTTCTACACGGAGGCCCAGACGAAAACAGCCGCGGTCTTATGTGTACGCGTGTCTCTCGAGTATTTCATGACACAAATATCTTCTCGACAGTCTGGAATTCCGGTTTTCCTTTTTCGCTTGTCCCGACGAGAACGATGCTCTCGTTCCCCTCTTAAAAACATCCCCGTCATCGTCAGAGGCGTCCTGAAACTTTCAGTTTTCCGGAAGAAATCTTTATATATATATATATATATATATATATATATATATATATATATATATATGATTTTATTCTCTTATCGAAATGTTTACGTATTCCAGCTCTGCATTTTGTTTGATCAACTCGACGTGGAACTCTCTATCGCGAATATTCGGCTAAAATGCGAGAGTTTGCTTTTCGATTTTGTAACATTTATCTTTATAGCTCAAATATGTTCAATTTGACAAGCAATTTGGTAAAAGAGTTCGTCTCTCTCGCATTCGGTTTTCCATCACGATTCATTTAGTTTTCTCTCTCCATCTTCCCTACGATAATTGCTCGATGGATTCGTGCAGGACATCCGTTCGCATCTACGCCACTGAAAAAAAAGCTTTTGGCACGACCGGATTCGTTTATTCGGCTGATCATGCTCGAGACTCGCAAACGGAGCCGGAACGGATTTGCGCGACCACCATCTTCAAGTGCTGTCTGCCCACTCGCATTTATTTACATTTCACTCATTTACATGTAGACTTGTTTGCGAAAATCTCAAAAGGGAGAGCGAGTTACCTGCCAAAAAAACGGAGGAGTCTGAAATAATGGGCAGAAAACGTGAAATTTGTATCAACAAATTTCTACAGCACGTAACCGTTCTTTCTTAAATATTTAGAATAATAAGGAAAAAAAATCTCAAAGAATGTTTCAATAGAACACCGCGCCAAATTAGATTAATTGAATTAGAAATTAGATTAATTCATTCGCTGAAATTAGATTAATTCATTCGCTGAAGAATCGAGAAACGGCAGAAGGTACGAATGGACGCGCCAATAAACACTTTTCTCTCTGATTGATGTCTCGTTCACCTGACCCGCCGTCTGCCAGGTGCGAGTGGACGGAAGAAAAGGAAGCGACGGAGATGATTAATTCTAGCACTTTATTCCGCCGCGTGGCTATGCTCCAAATGCAAAATTCCACGTGGCCGAAGCTTTTTCGTCCCCTCCGAAGTCTTCTTTTCCGATCGAATTGGCGTCGCGCCGTTTGCCAGTCGCGAGCTTGCGAAAACAGTTAAATGCATTATTCGAAAAATACTCTGTATCAGACCAAAAAGGAAGTCGACGGTAATCTGCGGTGAAGAATATATAATATATCTTTTTTTTTGATTGTCGAAAATTCATACTGATCCTGTAATCGTCAGATATTTTTTGATATTTTTTTCAATATTTTTATCTCTCCCGTTCTTTATTTGTTATTTTTGTTGACACACGTTAGATCTCTTTTACGATCACTTATCATTTTATGCGAGCGCTCTTTGTCGCAAATAATATAATGTTATTCGCAAAATTTCATCACGGCTGGCGGGAACGAGCGCGTGGCACGTTTCTCGGTGCCGGCTAATAATTACATGACACTCTTACGTGGCATGCACTACACAGGTGTCCACCGTTTTCCTACCGGTAGCTGCCAATTCCGCGATGTAGCGGGTGTCGCGGAGCGATCGGCCGCGCGGGAATAGGATCAAGGATTTCAAATTAGCCCGTGCGAATTTTGGCAGTTTTTTGATAAAAAGCACCTCCGCGATGATTCACCTCGTGCGTAAGCGCACGCATTTAGATTTCTCCTTAATCGCATGCCAATAGTTGTCACCTTTCGACTGCTGTTTATCGCAGATTATAGAGGTTAGAACGCGAACGGCGTGTAATGTACAGCTATCAGAATGGAGCGTGTAAAAATTCGATTTTTTTCTTGCTATATTAGATCCATTATATCGATTGTATTTTGTATTATGTAGAATATGTATGTTTGCACGCGATACGGGGAACTTTTTTGCCGGGGATAAACGAGAACTTGTCGTTCATTACCGTAGAGAAGCAGGCGAACAACTTTGGTTTGAGTTGTGCGTTACACTCTTGAAAAATGGGTCAGCCAGGCGGGTTTATAAATACGATAAGATATGGCATCGAGAGAGAAAGAGAAAGAGAGAGAGAGAGAGAGGAGGGAGTGGGAAAGCTTCCGTCTTTCCTGCTTGGCATGACCAAGGAGGATCCAAAGGAAGATCCAAGTTTCAAGAGTAACGCGTTGCACGAAGTCGCCCCTGAAGAAGAGAATTAAGTACGCGATCGCACATCGTTCTTTTCACACGGTTTCTGCCAGGTTCCACGATCTCTCTCTCTCTTTCTTTCTCTCTTTCTTTCTCTCTTTCCTCCCTCCGTTGCACATATTACCGAGAGTTTATCGGACATCTCGCGCTCGTCATCAAAATCGCCTAGCGATAAAATCGACGAGGAGAGTTCAATCTGGATGCGGCCCAACTCGCCGCGAATCCAATGAATTATAAAATATCCACGTTTCTGGGAAGGCTTCCGGATCGCGTTATTACGGGCGTTCTTGGCTCGCCTTTCGTCATCGCGGTGGTATTACGACCGTATCGCCGAGAGACGGGACGGCGGGCTCTTCTTGGCGCGCCTCGTTGGCCGTTATTAGCGTTAAATTAACGGGGGAGCCTAGCGACCACCTTGTATCGGTCTGGACAGCGAGGACCGACGACATGTAACGATGATATACCTGCACCTGCAGGTAGGCCCTGCCAGGAGGATGGGGGCCCACGATGGGGGAGTGCCACTGCTCTAACATCACTATCATGCAGCTGTTCCACGAGCTGAAGCAGCAGTTCCCCGCGCTCCCTGATCACGTCGTCTCCCAGTGCATCACCCAGGTATACAGGTGGTCCTTTGTCCGTCAGCAGTGTGGCCCTATTAAATACCGTACCCTCCGTCTCGGGCACGAATCTTCTCGAGAGAGACACGCTGAACTAACTCGTCGCTCCCTAGTCGCCGCAATAACGACTAACCGCCGGTGCTTGCAACACGGTTTACAACGATGCGATTTAACAAGGATTAATAATCATCTCTCCCCTCACCCTCCCCGCCTGTGCCATGCATCGCTAAACTCATTTTGCACGAGCGTGGAACCTGTGTGAACTGTTGTTTAAGTGTGTGCAGGTCCCCAGAATTGGACCGGACGTTTGAATTAATCGAATTTGAAAACTGTCTGCTTTCGAAGAGATAATATTAAATTTCAGAAAAGGAAGCAAACGACAAAGTCACATTATTCACTTAGCAAAAGAAGGTCATGCAGTACTAAAAATTGGACGATGTTCCTTATGTCGATGAAAAATCGCAGCCAAATTGACCAGAGAGATTATATCAGAAGGAACATCCGGTTTAGAGATGTTCTCTGTTACATATAAGTTTTTCCTAGCACACACACACGTGTAATATGAGCGATTAAGTAAGCGATTGTGCGACGCGTTTCCCTCGGGAAAGGGACGCGAGCTCGAGATGCGTGTCTCCTAAGTTGGAAATCAACGATCGGCGGCAAGTTGACCCCAGGTACGTGTGCGTTGCAGAACAGCCACGATCGGGAGACATGCGCGAGAAGCCTGCGAGCCACTCAGGAGTCCCGTCCTTCGCCGGGCGCATTTCCACCCCCGGCCCCCTGTATCGGGATGCAACAGCCACCACCATTACAACAGCAGCAACCGCAACAACAGCGAGAACAGCAACTCGCGTCGCAGCAACGTTGCTGCACGATGAACCAAACGGTCGCGAGCAACGTCGTCGTCGGACGTCCCCATCGACCGGCGTCGCTGGACATCGGTATGACTCGTCGCTACCCACCCGTAGGTTGCAACCGCACCGCTGCCGCCGTCACCGTCGCGGCAGCCGCGACGCCGGCGTCGTCCAATGATATCGTCACCCCCTCGTCCGCACCAGCAGCCTGCACGTCGCGCGGCTTCTTCGACGACGGTTACAACGTCAATAGCAACAGCAACGGCAGCAACGCGCCGTCCGGCTTCGAGCTCAACGTCAACGTCGCTTGCAGTCCCGCGGGCAATCGCGGTACGGAAGACGGACGTTACCTCCTTGCTGGAATTGATATTGTATTAGCATTATTTAACGCTGATCAGTCTCGAGTTGTAAAGTAGGGACTGTGCGTAATTTTCTCGAAATATTTGGTTGAAGAAAGTATCAAACGAGACTTATAAAAGTTGAAAACTATATAAATTATTTTTCTATTCCGGGAGAGATTTATTTACAAAAAAAAGAATGATTTTACAATGTAAATTGTTACAATAATTACACGTTAATATCGAGCGTTAAATATGCGATACAATCAAACAGCATACAGACTAAGAATTAAAATTAGATTACGATAATAGATTACGATACCAAAAATCAAAAGACACTGCGGAACGATATTATTTCGCTCGTGGTGACTATAAGATGAAATAGGATAGGATAGAAAAATAATTAAAAGCGAAAGCGGATTATACATATAGCAACGCCAGAAGACCAGACTCTTGCTCTCTTGCGGCGTGCTTGTTTGTCAGAGATAATTCATTTCCGCTCATAAGCTCACAATTATCATTCAGTTGTTCGAACGGGTCAGCCCATAGGTTCATTTAGATCATACACCGTCGACTTCTTTTGATTTCAGCCATCGGTTCTAAAATCGTTCGTTAGATTTATCGGAAAAGAAGTGTTTTTTTTTTTTTTAAGAGATTGTCTAATCGTGATTTTATATCGACAGATTTTCGAACGGCACCAGCGATCGGTGCCTGTAAACGAAGCGACCTCGTCGTCGTGCCACGACCTCATTACGCCGAGCCTCTGTTAGGCATCGGCAAGTCCGAGACACAGATCGATCACACACGAAGTTACACGTCGGTCAGCTTGACCCTCCGGCCACCCTCCTCTGAGCCGCAACCCCCGATCGATATTAGGTCGGAAGGATCGAGTTTGACCTACTCGACCTCGTCCTTGGACCCGCGTGGCTTTCAAAGCCGCCTGCAGATCAGCATCGGTCCTGGAAATGTTGGTAGCGTGGCGGCGGCGAGGATCAGACCGACGATGACTAAGTATTCTGCGCCGTGGATTCAAAGCCCACTGCGGTCACCTGGTACGTTTTTTTAACTTAAAACAATATAATAATCCGGCCTAAGGGGTGTGTTCTGTAAAACAGTTCCGTAATGCTGTATTTCTGTAAGCTGTGTAGAGAAAGAGAGAAAAGAAGAAAGAATTAAAGAATTACAGAGCTTGTGAAGCGAAAATCTTTTTACAGAATTCAGGGCTCGGCTTCAACAAGAGTTCGATTTATATTTTTAAAAAGAAGTATATAATTTTAAAAAAAGATTTTATTGAGGAAGAGAAAAAAAATATATACACACCTAATATTTGTGTAGGTAATGATGTAATATGAAACACGAAGCGTAGTGTGGGCGTGTATATACGGGATATTCTCAGACATCTGATTCTAATTTTAGTGAAAGTGCAATTCAATAAAATTAACCCTAGAACCCTAAACGTCTAAAACTTATGTAAATCCTGAACTAAATTTTATCCAGCGCATCTTCATTTCCTCATGACTGCCGGAAAATGTATCGAAATTCAATACTTTTGTTTTTAATCGGTGTAGAAAACCTAACATCGAGGAAGATAATTCTGTTACTATTTTTGCGATTAAATAAAGTTGAAGAGTTATAGTAAAAAAACAAAACTTCTTTAAAATTCACTTTTCCCTAAGTTGGCCTGGATAAATTTTATCCATTAGGGTTCTAGAGTTCAGAATATTCTCTGTATTCACCAAAGAATTTATTACTAAAATTAACACGGGATACGGGTTTGCCTGTATCGCATTCACAGAACTTCCGCCAGAACCGCCGAGCCAACTGCCAAGGTCCACGACGACGATGAGCGCGCCGACTACACCCTCCATACCGCCGACGACGAATATCGTCCCAGGTTGCAGCCTTCCGTCGACGCCGTCCGGGCCTACGACGAGCAGCGGCGTCGTGCCTCCTGCCTCTTCCACTGTCAGGGACCACGCAGCTTCCGATCGGAACCGATCGCCGTTGTGCCAAGGTGAAGACGCAGGTCAAATTGGAACGGAATGACACCACAAGCGATGTCATAGTGCGCGTCCTCGCCGCCGCTCTAGCGTTGCAGAATCGCGCGCACGTGTATATTTACCTGGAAGTCACTCGGTCGCACGTACTACACCCACGCACGCAACGCCGGGAACGATATTTACGCATTCCTGACCCCACGCTCCGGGCTATACATAGCCGCCCGCGGTTACAACTACGCGGACTTACCACCTGATCCGGTTTTTCTGATCGTGGAAGTCCACGCGCTATGGACGCGTTTCCTGAGTATCATTAGGCTAAGGTATATATGTTCGCGAAGGCTTTCCGCTATCTTCCTTTCCGTCAAAGAACGCGATAATGTTGCGAACAACATGGAATCGCGATCGTTAATCTACAGCGCAGATGCGACAGCTGGTGAAACTGTTTTGTATCAAATCCGCTATCGTAGCGATCGATAAAGTTCTAATGAAGCGAGGTGATATATGATAAAATTAATGAGTCATCATTCATTGAATAAGTAGAACCAGAAAATCGTGATTGAAGTAGGCATTGAAGTTGTTTGACTCGCCTCGCGCGTGTACATGCTAACTAAAATAGCCCTTGAAATTTTTTAGTGGAGGAGCATCAAAAGAAATTAGTCGCGGAGCAACTGGCTAGGAAGGAGAGGCTCGCCAGGGAGCTAAGGGCTGAGAAGGGACGTCTCGAAGCAATGAAGAAGGAAGTGCAGGCGTTAACTCGACCGGTGGATCCCTCAATATCGCCTCAAGTACGTGGAACGAAGGAAGGACGATTGATATCTTTTCGATATGTCAACGCATGATTTTTGCAGGAGCTGAAGAGAAAGCTGAGGAGCGAAATATATATGCTGCAGGTCGAGTGCGACAGATTGACCATAGAAGTTGATCAATGGTCAGACAGACGAGGTATCTATTTCCTGTGCGACTATCGCGCGCAAAGTTAGGAGTGACTTATAGCGAATAACTCATACTTTCAGTACCATTGGGCGAAACCAACGAGGAGTTTTATCACGGCATTTATACTGGCCAGTCGTTACCGACGAGACCGCCGAATCCGCAACCGCCGCGCTTACCGAGTCAACCACCGGCGTGGTTACCGTGGCGAACGCAGCAGCCGACGACGGTCACGAGGGATAATGACCGAGAGGAACGGGACGAGCCTTCGTGGGTCTGCACCATGTGCACCTTCGACAATCATCCACTGATGAATAAGTGCGAGGAGTGCGACATGCCGAGACTGTTGAATCGCGGCAGCGGCGGCAGTGCAGGTATAAGCTCCAGCAAACCGACGAGAGAATTGCCGTCGACCTCGTTGTCATCGTGGTGATAGTGAACCATCTCGAACGCTACTCTGACTATATGAAATAAGATAATTCGTCGCCTAACAGCATGCAAATTCTTGTTACATTCTTTACGGAAACTCGTGAAGGCCGTCTCCTGCGATTACACTAATCGATTGGATTTTGAAAACGTGATGAAGCGCTTGAATAAAAGTGATATATTTTATCCTATTGTATTTTACAACAGAATTTTAACAGAGTGTGAGTGTTGTTATAACTGCGTCATAAAAATTGTGTACTTAATTATGATTAATTAATCATATTTTTAGTATAATAAAGGAGAGTAGAGCTTGCGATTCTATTCTCATTTGTTAGAAATATGCGTGTGCATTGAATTTGTTATCGCACGATAAATTAACATTCCATCTATAACGGCCAGTTTCACAAACGTCGGTTTGTGAAATTACTAACTGAAGGTTAATCGATTCTCTGTCTCTTCTTAAATAATAATATAGAAAAAGATACAGAGTCGATTAACTTCTGGTTAGCGGTTAATTGATGTTTGTGAAATTGGCTTTAAGCTATATTTCTTTTACTCCTAAGCAATTACATTAACATTAACATTATTGATATAGCATTGATATTTCCTGGCGAAACGTATCATCTTTTATTATAACTTAAGGTAAGGAAAGGAAAGGAATTTTATGCCTGATGAATTGTATGTAATGATTTTATATGAATTATATGTATATGATTTTGTTTAATTTTGCTAATAGAGTTTCGAATTTTCAGGGGAAACACAAGATATTCATATACGAGTAACGCATCATCACAATTTTTCACCACGGCGTAAGTATACTTTATACCGTTGCTTCTGTTCAAATGAGATTAATATTTTGCAGATATAAGTTATTCACCCTATCTGCAAAAATAACGAAAATTGAATTACGACTTTTCCAGATATAGTGCACAGTTGGGTGGTATGATGCGAACCGAATTAGAAGTTTTCAAAGAACTGTACATATATATAAAAAATATTATTTAAATTAAATAAACAAATTTTGTAGGGGCTACATAAGTGATTGTAACAAAACATATGACTAATGTAATAATTTAACTTAATTTTTTATTTACGATTAGTGTACATCGTACTCATTTTCTGGTTATTACATTTCTCTCTTCTCGAAGCAATCTCACGCGTTTTCGCGTATCGTAGAATAGATAGTAACAAAAGATATGTTCGATTAAACACAAAAAATGCAAAATCCTTTTCCTTTCAGATTCTTATTTGTATAAAAAGAACATCGTATAATATCGTATAATACATAAAATACAAGTATTTGTGATAATTACAGCAAAGGTCTTCCGTTATATAGCCGTACCCCTCTCCAAGTTTAGCTTTGTCTCTCGAGTATACTCGCCGTAGAATCTCTCCAGTTTCTGATTGAACTTGGCGTTACGTTCGTTAATATAATCGATATCCGCGTCATCGTTGTGCATTCTACGCCTGCTGTATTTCTCCCGTTTTGCAATCCTGCAAAAAGAAAAGATGCTAAATCCGAGTCTTATCTCATTGTGGTATTTCATTACAAGGTCATAAATATTACTTACTGTTTCTCCAAATTAGTGACCATTTTATCTACCGCTTCCTTTTTGTCTTCATGCAAACCGTGTAATATTGTATTCGGATCGCCATAAAAGGCAGGTCCTAGCTTCTCTTTCGCCTCCTCGTACGCTTCCATGTTCGGTTTAATGTTTTTCACCAGTCTGTTGTAACAACGTATCGCCGCTTGTTCGTAATCTGAGAAACCTGGATCAGGATTCTGTTTGCTTCTTTTTTTCCGAGCTATTCTCTCTGCTTCTGTGGCATCGATATTCAGCAATTTTTTCCGTTCATAATCTTCACCCTGAAGAATCAGTCAAGTACTTAGCATAAGTTAAATAATTTCGTGCTTAATTAAAAATACAGTCAATCTTTATTGTTACCTTAGTTTCTGCTTCTTTCCTAGCAGCCTCGTCCTGCATTATCCATTCGGCTTGCCTCTTGCGGGATTCCCAATTGGTAGGCAGCTTGTTTCTCTTATCCTCTTCCACGACTTCCTTGTGGTTCTGCATTCTAGCCTCATTCTGTTAAAACAATGCTCTATGAACAACGCTATCGTGACGATAAATTTCAATAATACTATACAATAATACGTACACTTAGAATTAAAAATCTAGATTATTCTTGTAAATAAAGGGAAGATAGGAAATAAGGAGTTTAAAACAAGATAGCACATCTTTGGAATATCAAATTAGCTTCATCTTGAGTAGGTAGTTATCTTTAACAAAGATACGTATAAGCTCGTTACAGAATAAAATTAAACGTCAATAAGAGGTCAAATCATGAGCAATATTAATGATACCAAACTTTGCAATTTAATAATACGTTGATTAGGTTATCTTTGTTCCGAACTCACTCACCCTCTTGGCGTGCAGTTCTCTGAGCCGTTTCATCCTTTCCTTGTACTTGGTTGTCACGGATTGCGCGGACGACGCACTCGGCTCCGCGTCGTCCATTGTCGAGAACAAGATGCAATTTTCCAAACTCACGAAGGCAGAAATGACAGAATACCAACACGGAGAAAGATGGCGACCAATGGCGTCAAAATCGGAGAAAAAAAAGTTTTCTCAGAAGACTGCTCGCTCGCGTTTCGTAGGGATTCGCCATCTACATTCCTAAGATGCAAGCATACAACTACGTGACTACACCGTCCGATAGGTAAATACGAACGTGTGTTCGAAATATATATGTGCAGTTTAATTGAGTGTCATGTCATAAACAATGAGTTATCGAACATTCATATTTCATTAGAAATATCGGAAATTTATCTTTTGTTTGCAATTTTATTTTAAGTTACTATTATTTAAGACGCAATACTTAGGACGCTACGGAAAATTAATGGTTTTGAAGATGTATCTGGGTATCGATCATGTAATTTTTCACGTGAACACAACGATTTCAACCAATAAAATCTATGAGTTGCCCAATGAGTCTAATTTCATTGGTTGAAATCGTTGAGTTCACGTGAAACTTTTCATGTTAAAAATTACATGATCGATACCCTTGGGTTTATGTGAAAAAAAATGAACACTATACACATTGCAACCGTGAACTAAGTAAATATTATAACTAAAATGTTAACCTGCTTTTTTTATTTTTTGTAGGACTGTTCGCAAAAATATAGTTTATAGAAACTAATCAGTCAATCATTCAATTTTTAATAATTTACATTGGTTACATTGTTTACATGAAAAAGTTCGTGTAAACAATATGTTAACCCATGTAAACACAATCTTGAAATTTTACGTGAAAAAGCTGATGTAAACATGATGCAAACAACACTTGAACAATCCATGGCTACGTTCCGATATTCACTATTAGTACTGAAAATCTATAATATACGTGATGTAAACTATAGATTTCCAGTACTGTTCAGTGAATATCGAAACACAGCACATGTAAGCACAATTTTGAAATTTTCCGCACAACCTAGAAAAATCGATCATTAATCGACTGTCGTTACAGTCGATCCATCTCGGTTGTTACCGATTTCCTGCGCTAGAGTGCGAAAGAGAGAGGTTACCGGCGAAGGTCACTTCTCATTGGATGACGCGACGACGGACGGGGATCGATGTCGCGTTCGGCGCGCGGCGGCTCGAGGATTATCAGCGCCGTTCGCGCCAGTTCGGTCCAGTCCGGTCGATCCACGTTATTCGACCTCTCGAGCCAAGTACCGGCCGATCGGCCGCGACTCACGGCTCGCAATATCGAGCTTTATCCCTCGCGCGCCCGAAGCAACTTGTCGCGCACATCTCTACCTTCCTCGTTCCCTCTCTCGCCCTCCTCCCACATTCCCTCCATTCCCCCTTCTCTCTCTCTCTCTCTCTCTTTCGTTCTCCACTTCACTCTGTCCTTTTGCTTTTTCGTGAGCTTTTCTGGATTCTCGCGGGTAGGGCGCGGACGCACACGAGCGCATACACGAGTGCAGGGCTGGGCGCGAGCGGGAACTCGGCGACACGGAGCGAGGCGGAAGCGGGGGCTAGCCGGAATAAAGCGAGCGAGGCTGAGGCGCGCGCGTGTGACCGTCGCGCGGCGCGAGGGCTGGTGCTGAGGCAACGCGCGAGAGTTGTAGCGGATCGAGCGTGGCGAACCGAGGGGCCCCGGAACGCGGCGGCATGGAGACCCTCGAATCGAGCCGCGTGTGCCGCCTCTGCGGCCAGCACTCGGGCATCTCGATCAACATCTTCGACGAGAGCGAGAATCACGTTCGGAAAATCAACGCCGTGCTACCGATCATGGTACGTCATTACGCTCTCTCTCTTTCTCTCTCTCTCTCTCGCTCGCTCTTGCTCTTTCCCGCTCGAATGGTCGCTCGCACACGTACGTTCGCTCCTTCGTTTGCGCCCTCTTTTCCTCCTCCTCCTCCGCCTCTTCTTTTCCGTGCAGCGCTCCCCTTTCGCGACTACCTTCTCCAATCAGGAGGGTACGCGCCCGCGTGCCTCGCTCGCATTCTCGTGCACTCTCATTGCCCTTGCACAACGGCGAGGCCGGGCGTAAGGCGCAACCCTCCTTACCCCTCTCCCCTTCGGCGACCACCTTGTTACGAAACTCGGGGTTCTCTGTTTTCTCTATTAGCCGCGCTCTACGCGCGCTTTCTTTCAATTCCTCCCCTCCTCCCTCTCCCTGTCGTCTTCCACTTGGCCTTCGACGCTTCAATTTATCCCTACGCTCACGAAATGTGACGAAAATAAAATAGAACTTTCACTCGCACGTCTGGCCTAGTTGACAAGAAACCCGCAGAATCCTGCTGGAGGGAGGGGGAGGGAGAAGGGCCGAACAGGGTATCCTTTGTGCGAGCGGGGCACGCGTCGCCGATTACGTGCGAGGGGTAGACACGACGGGGATTTTTTTTGAGGGCAAAATTATCGATTTGCGAAAAGTGAGGTTATCATCGGTTTTACACGCGAAACGAACGCGCTCCAAAATGTCCGAGAGCGCGGATTACATTGCATAATTCGAAAGAGCCGAGAGAGGGAGGGATTCGTGTGATTTTGTAAGCTCCTCGGATCGACGATGATTTTTGCGACGCAGTTTTCTCGCATCCGCGTCATTCCCCTCGGATTACTCACGTATTTTTTTCTACCTTTGTTTTTTACCACATTTTTCTGTTTTTTCCACTTTTAAAATGCGAATTCGAAATATTCTTCTCAATGCATTGAGAGGGAGGGGGAGAGGGTGGAAATGTAAATACGTCACGTTCGCCGACCACGCTTGTTTGAAGTGCGCGGGTATAGTTTTAATTTATCGTATTTATATATGAAACGTGACGTATTGCCAGCGTTAAAATGATCAAAATATGTCTCTCATTGTTAGTGATTGATCTTTCAAAGTCGATTGAACGAATTCAAGAAAAAAATTTCTTTTTCCGAGAGTTGCGTTTTGACCATTTTAACATGAAATTACACATCACATTAATATTAATTGTAATTAAAATTTATAATTATAATATTAATTATAGTTAACTTTGTAACTTTATACATATAAATTAACTTATAGTCAATTTATAAATGTAATATTATAAATGATGTAAAAATTCATAATTCGGTAAAATCGATAAATATAATAATTATCGACATCAATCAAAATGATGTAAATCAATTGTAATAAAAATGTAAAGATATATAACAAAGAGAATAATTAGCGCATCAATAGAGATTAATAAATAGCAGTCTTTTCTAAACATAAAAATAATTAGTGCATTATTTTCAAATGTTTACAAATATTTTTAGCAATCACGCCTGCATTCAGATTCAAAATCAATTTGTTTATTTAATTTGTTAATAATAATTTTTATTTAATTTGGTTATTCAATCAGTTTATTTAAGGCGTATCAAGTTTGCAGGTAACGTTATTTTCTAAATAATAATCGAGACGATCTCGAGATACGATATCTTCGAGTTAACTGATTCTGTTCACGAAAATGTTATCGCTTACGTGCGCTACGGAAGGGGACAAACAATTCGAAATCACTTGCAAAAAATATTTGCAACTTAACATTTCTTATCATTTCATTGACGTCCGTCGCAACGTGTGGTTGGGACATGCTTTTACGTATTTCGGTATTTAAAATCTAGTAAATCGAAGAGTAGAACAGAATCTAGAAATCTGCTGTAGAACCAATCGTAAGCTAAGTACAAATAAATAAAATCTATAACTCGTTTGTCATACGAAACTGCTCTGAAGCAATTAGCAAAAGCACTCCTGTGAGAGCGATAATGTTAATGAACGGAAGTTTCCAACCTTTTACAGCATGCTATTCGTCGTACATACGGCTACCTTAGGCGACAATGCATGCTCGTTTATTCCTCTTTTTCTTTCTGCAATTCGATTTCGCGTCCCGTCGATGACCGAACAGCAATTGCGCAACAATCCGAAATGTTCGGTGTGACAAAAGTGATTTTTTTCATTCCTTACTCTTGCAAGAATTTGAAAATGTAAAAAAAAGAAAATTTACGCCTGTTAAATTGACGACTTAATTTAGATTAATTTATGTATTTGATTATATTAATTCTTCATTCTTAATTCTTCTTAATTCCTTGTGGATCAAAATTTATTTATTTTTTAATCATCAAATATCAATAATCAAAGAGAATTATTATTTTATTGATTTCTTTCCCAAAAAAGATTCCCCGACAATACATGTGTCTAAACGACATCTTTGAAATGTTATAATATCTTTTGGATGTTTTTAAGATGTCTTGTCCGTCATAATATTCTCTGGATTGTAAAAAGATGGAGTCGAACGAACGTCATACCGAACCCCTCGATCGGGGCGATTGATTCTCCAATTGATTATCGCAGCTCGCAGATCTTAATTCCGTGTTTCCTGCGTTCCTCAGGTGCACGAGATGGATCTACTGCCGAAACAAATGTGCCACCGGTGCAGCTACAAGTTGGAGGAATTCCACAAGTTTTACGTAGACTGCCTGAAGACGGACGCGGCGCTCAAGAATCAGCTGTCGTGGATGCGCAAGGGTGGCGGTAAGGAGAAGGTTGGCGTGCCGATGGTGCACATCGAAAACGTGAAGATCAAAGCGGAGCCGTTGGACTACGACGTGTACGAATTGGAGCCGTTGGTGGAGAATATCGACTACATTAACTCGGTGACGTTCCCGACCGGTGGCATTCACGACGGGTTGACGTACGCGGCGTTCTCGCGCTGCCAATGTTGCTGTGATAAGAAGGACCAAAGCAGACCGAGGAGAACCACAGCGGGGCTCTGCCAGAATTACGAGGGACAGATGCCTAGGTGCGGCAGAATCGCGGACGTCTCACGGAAGAGGACTCTCGAGGACAGCGCCACACGATTAAAACCATTTAAGCGGAATCTCCTTACGAAATCGGTGTTCCCGGATTGCTCACAGAATCATCCTCGTGACAAGAATACCGATAACGAGCGAAACCGTTTGGCCACGATTACCAAAGATGATGTAGCTTCATCAGAAACGCGGAATCATGCTCACGGTAGAACGTTTCGTGAGACCCAGACGGTTGCCAGGAGTACAGTAGTGCGGAATCTGAGGCCTAGAAAGAATCTGGTGAACTATACATCGGATAAGAAGAGAATGTCGAGTGTCACTCCGGGACCATCCACGTTAAGCAAGTTGAATGTTCCTGAGACGAAGACGACGTCTTCAAATTTCGAGCCGATACGGCAGATCAAGGTGGAGCAGACGGACGAGTCCGAAGGGCGCAACTTAAGACCGAGGAGGAACGTCGTAGACTATCAAGAGCCAAAGATGAGGAAAGTTACGGAGCATCGCGCGAAGAGGCGCAAGACGGACGAGCAGAGCTCGAAATTGTATTCGAAAAACGAGAGTGCATCGAACGCTCTAAGTTTTAAAATAAAACAGGAAGCTCTAGATGAAGTTGTGATGTTCAGTGAAACGGCGAAATCTCGATTATCGAGCAAACTCGTCATTGTACCCGCGAAGGTCGAAGCAACGACGAACGACAAAAATGTTAGTCTGCGAGATGACTATCTCAAGTCGCAATTTCGAAATCAGTTCCAGCTGGCCGAACGAAGATCGCTCTCCAACATTGTGAAGAACAGATTGGTGAAGACGAAGAAGATGTGTCGGTTTCCCGCGGCGAACTATTCGCCGAAGTATCTGAGAAGTCAGGACGCTTACCTGAGGAACGGTAAGGCGAGGAAGAGCGATCATATGGAGTTGTCGGTGACGAAGAAACTGCAGGCGAGGAAGCTGATGAACACGATCAACAAAGACGCGAAGAAATCATCGATGTTGAAGTTATCCGAGAACATCAAACACTATTGCGAGACGTGTAATGTCAGTTTTATGAATAAGGAATTATTTAGATTACATGCGTGTTATTGCAATTGATCTTTACCCAAATTCTCGAGAGACACGAAATCCACAAGTCATTTAAAGATTCGAAGGATTAAGATGTCTTCTCTAGATATCTCTGCTAACATTCGAAGAACATTAGGATATTACTTGACGAAGCATAAAGGATGAAGAAATCTTTGTGATTGTATGACAATGTACATATATAGTACATATATAGATGTATCTTTTAATTTGCTTCTAATTTGTTTCTTTCGATTATCTCATTCACAAAATGGAAAGGGAAGATTGAGATACTTTTTAAGTTTGAACATCTTGAGGATAACGAGATAATAATTCATAAAATGTGCCTGTCCCTAAAAATTTGACCAAATTCTTATACTTACCTTTTGCAATGTTGACATTAACTGTGTGATTATTGTTTTTTTGTTCTTTTTGGAATGACTTTTTTGATAAAGTAGATTATTTTATTGAAATCATCAAGTGCAAGGATAAACGGAAAATTGCAGATTCCTTATGTACATAATGTACTGTATTTAGATTTAATCTGTTATCTTTACTATACGATTTATATTTTATAAGAGAGAGTTATATATGGATATATCTAATAAATAAAATATAATATAAGTATATTATATTATTATATATATATCCATGCGCATATTTAGTTCTTGTTTGCTGACTTAAATACGTTGAATTATGACGATTGTTGCAACATACGCTTAAGATTTTATGTAGAAAATTCACAAGTCGCCTTCTAAGATTGAGAAGTAATTATATGGAAATACAGAGATATAGAGGTATATTTTATGAGAGACAAGAGATATATATTATATGTCGATATTCGATGAAAACATGTGATACGTGTATGAAAATAACGACCGACGTTTTGGAGAACTCCACGTTATGTAAGTGTGATAATCGAAAATTCGATCTTTCTACCGGTACATCGTAATTTTGTATATTAATATTTACGATCATAGTTTGAGGATTGTTCCATTAGAAAAAAATTACGCTGCATAAAAAAGGGTTTATATAGATATTTTATAGATATAAGTTTACTTTATGACTGTTTAATATTCGATTTGATCATGTATTATATCAGCAGTGAAACATTTGGTAAGTGACTAATTAATTAAACTTTATTTTTTCTCTCGTTATATTATTAAAGATTAAATTGAGTAATGTCACATTAATATTATGTCAAATCTTTCATTCACGGTGATTATACCGATAGATTACATCGATTAATTGCACATCAGTTTGTGCAGTCATTTATTGTTGCTAAATATTTCTCTGAATTATCTGTCTATCGATAATACAAATAAAGAAACAGTTACTGTTATACGGTAGATATATCTTTCTCATATCATTTAACTGATTAATAAATGTTATATAATTATATATACGTGTAAACGCAACTGCAATGATTATAAAATCACCGTCCCGATCCTATCGTTTTTCTCTTAAAAGCTCTACATGCATATATATATATATATATATATATATATATATATATATTTTTTTTTTTAAATGGCACTGTTATAAAAATGAACACAGAAAATCGAACGGCAATAAAATAAAATGTTTTTCGAAAAGCTAATTTCTAATTTTCTAACTACGTTTCGCTTTTGTGACTAATGCTTAAGGAAAACATTTAATCTGCATTTATACGCGACTTCATAATCTGCATTTATACGCAACTTATTTTGAGAAACGAAATGTTTTCGTAATGTGTAATGTCCCAGAGATCATTATGATCTTAACATTATATCTTTTAGACGCGAATATTCTCAACTAATAGTAACGTTACATGATTACATCGATAGTATATAATTTCCCAATGTAACATATGTTCAGCGTGTGTTATCTCCCAGCAAACACCAACTAACATTAACACAACATCAATGTTATAATTTCCCACTCAATAATGTAACTGTAATGTAACACACGCGTTATATTGCATTTACATTGTTGAGTGGGGAAATTATAACATGGATGTTATATTACTGTTAATTGGTGTTTGCTGGGTATTGTACTTTTATATCCCAGCAACTAACATAACATCAGTGTTATACTATCAGTGTTAACATTGATGTTATATTATTGTTAATGTTTGCTGGGTATTACACTTATATCAATGTTATAATTTCCCACTCAATATAAATGTAATATAACGCGTGTTATATCTCAGTTACATTGTTGAATGGGAAATTATAACACTGATATTATGTTAATGTTTGGTGTTTGCTGATATAAAAATGTAATACCCAGTGCAATCACCAATTAACAGTAATATAACATCAATGTTATAATTTCCTCATTCAACAATGTAAATGCAACATAATGCTTGTGTTACATTACAGTTACATTGTTGAGTAGGAAATCATAACATTGATGTTAGTTGATGTTTGCTGGGATTGTCGACTGATAAACTATATATAACATTGTAATGTTACTGTTACTTGGTGTTTGCTGAGTATCTGGGGTGAGGTAATCTTTTCTTGTTGAAATTAGCGGATATTGTTTTGTCTCTGTCGCTGCGCGAGCGCAGCGTTGTGGTAACCGAGCGAATTACAGGTAACAAACAAACAAAAAGTATGGCAGGTGTCAAGCGGTTCGTGAGGAATGACCGGTTGTATACGGTGGTTTGACTCGATCTAATTGACGGCCGAGGAAGGTCGAGATGTCTTCGGGCGCCAGGAAATCGCCGCGAATCGAAGACGTGAGTCTCGCATGCTGTTATTCGCTCGCGGGGTCGCGCGCTCTTAACCTAAACCCACAATCGTCGAATCTCGTTCGAGTCGGTCCACGAGACTTTCAAACGTGTAATTTAACTCCTTTCGCGCCGAGTAGAACAAGTTAGAAGTTTCACGCATTCTGAATCTATTTTTTTCAGTTAATCTCCACGGAGGATGACACCTTGGGATCCTCCATGAGCCTCAGCGTCGGGGAGAACTCTGTGCGCATTAAAGAAAGACCTAAAGCCATTAAGGAAGCCGAACAATTGTCGGCTGACAAGAGAGACGTCGACAAGTGGTGGTTGAAGAGGCCCGAGACACGTCTGGGTGTCCTGAGTGCCAAGAATGCGGATGCGAAGATGAAGCAGTCTCCTACTCCTTCGTCGGACGTCAGCTCTTCTATGAAGGAGTTCCTTGAGAAAGAGAAGATGTGCAAGGTGATTGAAACAAGTCCTAGCAAATATCAACTAACAGTCACATTACATCAATATTAATAATTTCCCACTTAACAATGTAAGTGTAATATATAGCACATGTATGTAACAGTTATATTGTTGAGTAGAAAATTATAATGAAATTAATATTGATGTTACTTTAGTGTTAGTTTAGTTGATGTCGCGAGGAAGCACTCGTTAAGAAGAACAATATTCTTAATTGCTTTTATTCCCGATCACTACTGTGACATGTTGTCTCAAAAATGATTTTTAGGCAATAATATCCAAAAGCGAAGGAGAAGCAAAAGACAAGGATGACACATTATGTGACATACTCGCATCTGCGGCTTTTGATAAATATCCATCGGACTTTGAAAGTAAGTTTGCGTGTGAGTAAAGTCGGAGTTTTCCAAATTGATGTTTGCGCTCGATTAATTTGTTCATGTCTCGTGTAGATGCTACTGACGAGGACATCGGTAGTATCCTGGAGGAAATGAGCAAAATCGCCGGAGCATTAAGTCCCAATTCATGTCCCGAACGTACAAAATCTGGTGGTTCCAGTAAGAATCCCACCGAAGAAGAGAAGTCTGTAGAAGAATTATTAGAAGAAGCTGAGAAGTTAGTCAGGGAAAATTGTAACACCCTGTCAAAAAGCATATCGAAATCTGACACTCTAGTGCCAGAGAATCAAGACGAAAGCCTGAACAGAGTGAGGCAATTGGAAGCTGACATTTTTCAATTAATAGAGGAAGAAGTGCACAAGGAATCTGAAAAAATAAAGAGGAGTCCGAAAAACGAGAGGAAACGGGAGAACAGTCCCGGATTCGAGGTTGTTTATGAAAACCTGAGTAGTTTAAAACCACCGAAAACGCTGGAATTTCAAAGGAGAAAGTTCGAGGAACAAAAAGTCGAAATATCAAGCAGTTCTGATTTGGACGACCCGATTGAGAGGCATTCCAAGTCTGAGGAGTTGAAGAGTACAAAGAAAATTGAAATGGAGAAAGAGAATCTGCAGAAGGAGATTACGGACGTGGACAAGGATTTTTTCGAAGATTTGTTGAGAAGATCTAAGGAGAAGGCGGAGGGCGGGATGTCTGGGAGTTCCAGTTTCGGGCAGGAAGACTTCTCGCATTTCTTGAAGTTGCTTCAAGGGCAGAACACAGACAAAACAGAGCCGGAATCAAAAGAGCCTAATGCGATGTATGATCTCTTATTGAAATCTACTAATGGCGAAGTGGTATCGATGAAGGAGAGTTACTTAGCTAATGGCAAAACCCCAGACTTCCCGGAAAAAGAATTTTCCGAGATATTAGAAAAGGAATTACCAGCTATTAACGGTGCGCACACGAATCATGAAATTAATGACAGCGATTCCAGCATGAGCGAGGGACGACGTAAAGGGACACCGAATTCTCTCTCAGGCGGGACAACATTCTTAAAACATTCTAGCAATGAATCTAAGAAGGCTACATCAAAAGTCATAGAGAGAGAAAGCAATAAAAATGTGACGGAAGTCAATAAAAAGGCAGTTAATCCTGAAAGTGAGTTGTATACGGTAGGATTGACGCCGAGATTGGAACTATTCGCGGATGCAATACCCAAACTTATGGCTGAAAAGTTGAATGAAAATGTTGCAAAAGAGAATGCAGAGAAAGCGGAGAAAGCAGATTCTGCGCACAAAGAATCTACTTGTTCAGAAACGAATGTGGACACAAAAGTGGAAAATTTATATGCCGCTAAAGCACCAAAGATTTTGAAGGTATCTCATCAAGAAGCATCTGATCAACCGGCTGTTTCAGGTAAAGCAATAGACGTATCTAAAACGGACCGTGTTGTTAGTGCGCCGAGTAATAAGCAATCGAAGAAAGAGATAAGATTCTGCAAGTCCAAGAGCTACGATCAGATATGCCAGCCTCCCCTAAGAACCTCCCTCGAAAATATCAGAGTTAACAAAGCTTTAGACATATCTAAAAAACCTGTAAATTCGGTTTCCAGAAAATCATCGATAATAAAGCCGAAAGTACAAACCCGACCGATTTCTAAAACTGCGCCGAAACCTAACTCGTTCTCGAGGTCAAAACTGGATTCTGTTAAAGTTGGATCCACATCCAGCTTGTCAGCTGCGTGCAAAGGATCTCAGATAAAATCGCCCGACAGTTACAGGAAAAATTTCATGGCCGCCGGAGATTCGAAGCAGATTCCAATGAAACACGACTGGGAGATGTTATGTCGCGAGGAGAGACACAAGAATACACTGTTAAAGCAACAGTTGGAGGCCGAGGCAAAGCTGTATAAGAGTCAAATCGAAGACATGCGTACGTCCTTCGAGGGGGAGCTGTTTGCCTTGAAGAAACAAAATATAATCTTGAAGGCGAGACTCGATGAGTTGTCTCTGAGCGAGAGGCGCGTGGAAATTCCTGCCAAGAACGATAAAAAAATCACTCTTTTAGAACAAGAACTAGAGAAGCAGGAAAGTCTGATTCGCGCTTATGAGACTGAGAACAAGAAGCTAATGCAAGGTACAAAACGTATGCAAGAGGAATTGAAGAATTTGCAGTCTAAGCAGAAGAGCACGATATCAGAAGTGAATGACATACAACAGTTCGCTGATCAGGTGAAGGATCTCCAGGAACAGGCATTGAAGTTGAATCTTGAAGTGTCCGAACTGAAGGAGAAGAATGCCGATTACTTGCTGAAGAACGACGATTTAATTCAACAGAACAGTTTGCTCACAGACGAATTGAATATGTTCAAGGAACAGTTAAGAGCGAAGAACAACTTTATCACGGATCGGCTGCAAGCAATGACCACCACGGAGTTAGAACTCAAGAAACAGATAGAGGATCTTAGTATCAAATTGAGCTCCAAATCTGAGCAATTACGAGTGACTAAACAGGAATTGGAAACGTTTCAGCAAAACGTACTGCCCTTGGAAAAGGAATTGCTGCAGCTCAGAGTTAAGGAGGGAAATCTTCAGGAGAAATTGCAGATAAGCAAGAGCCACGTCGAGCGTGAAAAGCAATTGACTCAGAGGCTCAAGGATCAGGTTATTCTGGACAACAAGAAGATTATGGATCTAAATAGACAAGTGCGCGAATTGGAACGTATACTCAAGAGGAAGAACCCAGACTCTGTATCGGCTCTCATACTGACCGCCAACTCGGAACAGGAGAAGATTGGTTCCGAGAAAGTGAAGCTCCTCGAGGAAAGAATAGCGAGTCTCGAGAACGAGATCAAGACCAAGGAGGATATCGCGCAGCAGAATCTGGTTGACCTGCAGAAAAAATTCTCCGATATGAAGGAGAAGTACACGACGCAGGTGATGGAGTTGGAGGCAAAACTGTTGGAGACAACTGTGAAGGAACGCAAATTATACAATGATATGTTCACGCAAACGACAGTGAGATACGTCGAGAGCAAGAGCGCGGAGAATAACAAGAAAGATGACAGAGCTTTGACCGTGGAAGATAAGAAGGAGAAGATGAAGGTCGGGCCAAAGTCTCAAAATCCGAAGGAAGACACGCATCTCATCGCCACTATTAGAGGCCTGAAGCTGGAGATCGCAAACAAGGATAAAGCGGTCTCAAAAATAACGAAGGAGTATCAGGAGCTCCAAAAAACAAACCGACGATTGCAGAAGGAGCGAGAGAAACTGCTGAACGATCGTAGGAGCTTCAGGAGTATGGATTTCGACAAGGTGTTCCGAGGAATGAAGAATGGCGAAGCGAACGATCAGAATTCGAATGTCTATCAGAACGGCCACGTTTCCGACTCGCAGAGATTGTCGTCGTCGACGTCAAAGTTGTACGATCCGATGCAGTACACGGAGAATGGGAACGGCAAGAATGGGACTATCAAGAAGTTAACCAACGAAAACGACATCCTGAAGGAAGAGCTGAACAAGATGAACAAGGATTTCATGGCGCTGAAGAGCAAGAGACTGCACGATTTGAATCTTTTGCAGGAGGAACACGAGCGAGAGATGGCTACTCTCGTAAAAGAATACAGCGTCAAAATCGGAGATTCTAAAGTGGTAAAGTTACAGGTTTGTAACGCTTAGCAAACCCCTAGTTTATCCCTTATTTTATTTGCTTTTTATCTAGTTGTACGATAAAAAATTAGTAGCTTCTTTTGAGTAGAACCTCTGCTTTGCTTATATCTCAATATATTTGTCAGCTAGGAATTGTTGTTATCTTATAATTTTCATTATTAATAGGGTCAGATTAATACTCAGGGAGCAATCATATCGCACTTAAAAGAACAGGTCGAAAAGTTGAGAGATTATAAGGAACAGGTGGTGATGTTGAAGGCCGAACGAGACCATTTGGAGAATAAAGTAAAGACACTGACCGAGAAAGTCAAGTACTTATCAACGCCGGTACGTAAAAAATACTTGATTTCTCTGAGGTGGTCCTTGACGTGATATTTCCGTTTCAGGGAACGGAACAACTGCAGTTGCTGCAGGACAAGATCACAATCCTTCAGCAACGGCACGAGAGCAGGGAGATGACCTTGCAGACGTTAATTCGCGACTTATTGAGGAATCGAACACAGTGCAAAGACTGCAAGAACGAAAAGGGCAAGAATCGACAGCTTTGCTATTTCCGACAAGAACTCGATCATATCTTGGGGATGCTACAAGAGATAACGTCCATTGATTATCGCTAAAATCGAGAGATCATCCCTAAATAGTCCACAGCACATTTGTATAATTCTCGGTTTGTCATCGAATATTGTGATAATTTTTACAAAAGTAAGATTTGCAATGTAGCTTAAATAATTCGAGAGAGGCATTAGATTAGATACTTTAGGTGTCGAAGCATAGGTATGTAACGCGTTCGTTCGCGATATTCAGCCAAAATGTTTAGTCGATACTTCCATCAACTCTTCCGAATTGATGAGAACTATTGTAATGCGTGATTTTTTTCTTGCGTCCGTGACACCGTTTATTCTGCGAGGTCGTCCATCGGTACAGAGCTCGCAAATGATTCGGTAGGCTCGGATCACTGCCAAACACAGAAACGCTACCGCGTACTAACTTGCAGTAGCGTACACAATGACGAACGAACTTTACGATTGAATTACAAACTTTTTCGATCTCTCTCCGTCGCCAATTTTCTTGCCACGCGTGCGCGCAATGTCTGTGAACACTGCCCGCTGTTAGCATAATCTATTTTATTGAATCAAAAATTAATTTTTAGAATAAGTCGTACACTTTTAAGATTAGATAGTTTTTTATTTATTTATTTATTTATTGACTTCGAATAAAATAGCACGGCTGTTTGCAACGTTTCTCTAAAATCGATGTTGCTGCAGCTTGTTTTTTCTTAAATTGTATAGCATGACAGTTGGACAGAGGAAAAAGGAAATAGATATATAAAAATATCTTCGTACGAGAGTTTCTTCCAAAGTTAAATGATATCTAGTTTTTTACGGATAATTTTTTCAAAACTTTGCTGTACATATAGACGTTATAAGAGATAAACTGTTATATTTATTTCGGAGAATACTCCACGTCGGTTTATTCGCGATCAACGAAGTCGACTATATCATGTATACCGTATCGTAAGTACTCTAGTTTATTACTATTGTTGCCAAGCCTAGCTGGTGATTTCGTCAAATGTAGCCTTGTCTGTATCTGCGTCGTAAATGCAGGCACACCGCACAAATCAATGTAGCCGAGACTCTCAAGAATCAGAGACGAACAATCAGCAATAGAATGCCTATCTTTCATTGTATTTTTAACGCAAAATATGCAGAAATAGTTATCTCTTTGAAACAGTTATCTTTCTGAGCCTCGGTTACGTCGAAGTACTCACATACTCACATTCTTTTTCTAAATAGATTTAAGCTTGTCACACGTAATGTACAAACTTCAAAATTATAACTTTAATAAATTTAAACTTTTCGCCGAAGAATATTTTACCCGGCGGAAATATAGCGCAGGATAAAAAAATCGTTTCAATCGATATTTACCTGACAATTGTCAGATTTCGAGTCAAATAAAATCTAAAGAACTTTATACATGAGTCGTTTACTTTCTAAATAGTATAAGAAAAAAAGGTATCGATGAAAGGTTTCGTAAAGTTATTTCAATGAATTTAACTACGACTGCAACTATTTATTTTTTTCGCACAAAATATATCTTCTTAGATATACACATTTCTACGGAGCATATATATGAGCTGTACATTAAACTACATTCTGAGTATTCCTGGAAATAGTACACATATTGCAACGTAATATCTTAATTCACAAAGTAATGAGATCACCAGAAGCAGAGGTCTAGAAAGTAGTAGTTTTCAGTGCCGTTTTTTGGTAGTCGATTATCTTTCCATTTTACCAAATTACGAAGCGCTGCGCATGCTGCATTATGCTGTTGCTGCAAGAATATCATAAGAACTTTATTTTATTTGTGTCATTGTTAAAATTATTATTATTATTGATCAATCTATTTTGAGAATCAAAGTTTTTTTTACAGCCTAAGAATTATGATTCTAATTTTAGAATTATGTTATATCTAGTTTAGAATTATTTTGTTATTTAGCGTGCGTTCTAAGAAATTTCTAAGAGTTTTAATGCCTTACCCGAGAGAGGATTTTTTTCCGTTACAAAGGGAAAGCCCATAAACGGTACATAATGCCACGACGAAAGCTTGCCTCATGAAATCGTAGGCCATAGGATACTTGAAAAAATCATAGTCCTTCATTGAATTAGGAACGATTTTTGCCTTGGTTTCCACATTCCTTTCTCGCAAATTCCGTTCCCATTTTGCAGATAAACGTTCATTGTCTACGGTTCTAGCGAGCATCCTCTCAGCAGACAACCTTCGTTGTTCGCGATTTTGTTCAGGTACGTGGGCGACTCGATGAAGAGAAGAGAGTCTCGATGAGTCCTTGATGTCCCTCACTGATCTCTGATGCAAGTGTCTGATAGATTCTCTTTCACGAAACTCGGTGGGTCGATTCTCGACTGATCGAGCCACTCGACGCTCTCTAAGACGTCTAATTTCACGTTGCGTTTCTGATGAACGTAGAACTTGCTTCTCGAGGGATGCTGTTCTAGAATTCGCTCTGCGCTCCATCGGAAGCATTGAGATCGAATTTCGCAATTCGAAGTTTCGTTCCATGCGCCGATCCTGCATTCTGGATTCTTCACGCGAATCGTCGTTGATCCTTCGTTCCGACGATCTTCGTGAATCGAGGGTAGATCGCCCTTCCAGGATTCTTCCGCGAGAAACTCGCGATTCCAAGCTTCGTTCTGAACGTCGATCTGCTAACCTCGATCCTTCACGCAACCGCGAACCGTCATCGAGTCTTCGCTCCGACGATCTTCGTGAATCGAAAGTAGATCGTTTTTCCAGGATTCTTCCGCGAGAAACTCGGGATTCCGGGCTTCTTTCCAAGCGTCGATCTACCAGCCTGGATCCTTCGCGCGAATTTATGCTGTCGATTCTTCGTTCTGACGATCTTCGTGAATCCTGCATCTTGGATCCTTCACGCGAATCGTCATTGATCCTTCGTGCCGATGATCTTCGTGAATCGAGAGTAGATCGCCTTTCCAGAATTCTTCCGCGAGAATCTCGGGATTCCGGGCTTCTTTCCAAGCGTCGATCTACCAGCCTGGATCCTTCGCGCGAATTTATGCTGTCGATCCTTCGTTCCGACGATCTTCGTGAATCCTGCATCTTGGATCCTTCACGTGAATCGTCATTGATTCTTCGTGCCGATGATCTTCGTGAATCGAGAGTAGATCGCCTTTCCAGAATTCTTCCGCGAGAATCTCGGGATTCCGGGCTTCTTTCCAAGCGTCGATCTACCAGCCTGGATCCTTCGCGCGAATTTATGCTGTCGATCCTTCGTTCCGACGATCTTCGTGAATCCTGCATCTTGGATCCTTCACGTGAATCGTCATTGATTCTTCGTGCCGATGATCTTCGTGAATCGAGAGTAGATCGCCTTTCCAGAATTCTTCCGCGAGAATCTCGGGATTCCGGGCTTCTTTCCAAGCGTCGATCTACCAGCCTGGATCCTTCGCGCGAATTTACGCTGTCGATCCTTCGTTCCGACGATCTTCGCGCATCGAGACGTGCCGAGTCCAAAGCAACTCGTCGCTCTAAAGCTCGTCTTTCCGGAACTCTTTGTTCGGACGTCTGTCGTTCAGCCTCGCGTTTCTGAAGAACGATCCTTCGTTCCTCGCGCGATCGGTGATCGTGATCTCTGGAGTTTCTGATCCTGGCGATTTCCCGACGATCCACCGAATTACGATCAACCGAACGGGAGGATCGTGCGAATCTTCGTTCCCGGCTCGCGATTTCTTCGATGTCATAACGCGATCGTGCCATTCTATAATTCTCCCTGATTGCCGCGTTTTCACGTGAATCACGTCGATTTACGGTCCTCTGTGAGTCATTGATCCTTTCTCGACGCAAGTCCTTGGATGAGACTCGTGACATCGCGTGGTCAAGGAATTTTCGATCGGCAAAACGATTCTCAGCTTTTCGACGATCACCTTGACGATCCATTTCGCGACGTTCCAACGATCTGCGCTCCTCGGATCTCTCGGTGTTGAATTCAACCGATCTGACCGGTTTGCTAAAAGTCTTACGATTGAGATCATTGACATTTGGATGTTCCATCGATCGAGATAACGTTCGACGATCGTCGAATCTAATAAGATCTCCACGAGATTCCCTAGCGACCAAAAATCTACGTTCTTGATTAGCGACGCGATTGTGAAGAACGCGACGATTTTCTAGAGACCGTTCTCGATTTCGGCGATCCAGATTATTGTTGCGATCGATGTCCCCTCGCGCGAATCTTGCCGAACGATTCAGGAGATTCCTACGATCCTCGCGACGACCCGATCGTTCCGCGTCCCGATGTTCGGTTGACACCCGTCGCTCGACAGATCGAGATCCACGTTCGCGTATCTCGGATCGGTGATTCGGAACACGATTTCGCGACAGATCTCGGTACTCGCGACGACTCACTAAGACTTCGCGCGATTCTTGTCGATCCACTCGTCGCTCCATTGAGAGGGATTTACGATCACGATGATCGTTCGTAAGACGCTGAAGATTCAGAGAATCTTGCCGATCTGCTCGATCGACGCGGTTTTGCCGTTGCGCGATTTTGTCGAGCTCACGCCGTTCCGTGGATCGTGATCGGCGATCTTCGAGCCGAGAATTCACAGGATCGGCCAGACGACGTTCAAAATTTTGCTTGGCAGAACGGTAATCGGCTGCTCCATTAAATAGATCTCGCGATCGAGAGAGTCGAGTGGCGGGATTGAGCGACCTCCTGATGTCGCGGGACTGCGCGATCGTTCGGGATTCTCGAAAACGGTTGATAGATCCGTCGTCGGATATGCGAGTTCTCGAAAGTCTTTCGACTGATCTTAGACCTCGACTTCCGGACAGTCGCTCTCTGATCTCCTGCGAACCGCTCCTAGACGAGCGATCGAGACTCAGCGATCGAGAGAGTACGGATTTTCGAGACGTAGGTGATGCGGATTCTTTTATTTCATGATTGTTAATCGGTTTCGTAATTTCTTCCGGTTCGGCAATCGGGCTTTTGACGAAAAGATTCAAGTTTGGACAGGCGTCCACCCTAGAAATAATGCTCTTCTGTAATTCTTACAACAGCAATTTTAAAAAAGGTTTATAAAAGTAAGAAGAGCCCTTTGTCTTTAACAAAGAACGTAATTAAAGCATTTGATTATAAGAGAGAGAGAGAGAGAGAGAGAGAGTAGTAGTAAAAAGAGAGCGATGAATGAAAAATACAGACAATTAATATAAATACTTAAAAGATTCAAAAAAGAAAATAATATTTAATTTAGAAGAAACAATATTTAGTTTAGAAGAAACGCATTTAGAAACCAACACAACTTGTACAATTTAAAAATTTACAACTTTAAGCAGGGAAAATAATTAATTTCATACTCATGGGGCGCTTGATGCGTGAGTTCAGGTCCTGCGAGACTACCAGCGTGTCCTTCCCTATCCCTGGATACTAATCCTAGCGTCAGACACGCCAGCGATACTATCAGGAGTCCGATGTACTGCCAGGATCGCACGGGCAGCACCACGTGGCGCGTACGCCGCATTCTGTCAATAATTCATAAAATCAATTTGCTCTTGATTAATTAGAGAGCAATTCTATCTCCGTTATTCGTATCGAGTCAATTAAGTCGCGTTTGAAAGATTTCGAAAGACGAATGATACATTAGTTTCGAAGGCAAATCAAGACTAGTTCCTTTATGACATATGTGATAATGTTCTTTTTTTACTTTTTTGTTTAACAATGACTCATCTTGAAATTTGGAGTCGTCGCGCAGGGTTTCGTCAATAATTCGAGTATATCGCGAATCTCATGACAATGAGAAGTGCTATACCTGAGGAACTAAGGACTGTCGCAACCAAGCTTTCCGAGGTTGAAGGGCTCAGCAAGGGCTCTTCAAGTCTTTCCGTGAGAAGTGCTTCTTGTCGATGCTCCGGGAAGCTGCTGACGCTGGACATCCCGAGGGAGCGGCTTTTATACTCGCAGGAGTCGTCTCGTAATTCGATAAAAGCGCAATTCGCCGCTTATCAGCGGCAACCACATGGTGCCCCATAGCTCGGACGAGCAATGTTGCGAGCGAAAGATTGGAAAACTGCGACACATTTGGTTTAACCAGCTGGAAAATTGCGAATCGAGTCGTTTATAGGGGAGGAGGTCGTGCGTGGGTGTTCTTTAAAACCGTGTCGAAGCTTAATTTCGAAGGATCGGCATCGTACTCGGATAAGGTCATTAAACGAAATCCATTTCAATCCAATAAATCTGGTATTTGAGAGATGTTAAATATCCACGTAATATGAGGATGACTTGTAATAATTAAATAAATAATTTTGTTGGTTGTTGATGAAATATTAAGAAAGTCGTAACAAGAATAAGAAATGTTAAGAATTGCATAAGATTTAAACTTTGAGCTCTTTTATAAGTAATGTTAGTATTTTGAATTTTTTTAGATTTTTTCATTGGTTAGTTTTTGCGAACATTTATAATTAACAAAATTTGAGATTTTTTGGATAAGATTTTTCAATTTTTAATAGTTATTTTTCTTAATTATCAAATATCAATAAAAATAATTATTAAAAATGTTAAAAATTGAATAAATTTGTATTTAACATAAGGAGATGAGAGGAAAAATATATTAATAAGAATACGTTTAGAGAAAATGTTTACAGACATTTATTTTTATACAAAACACACATTACAAAATAATAAAACAGACGAGAGTGCACGCCTTATAAATATGCGTTATTAATATTTATATTTACATATTATATTATATACTTCTATATTTATACATATATCTGTATAAGTGTGCTGGTTCGATGAAAATTTATTTGAAAATTTTGTCGTTTCTTTATCAGGAGAAACCAGCCACCTACTTTAGGAATATCTCGAGTTATTTCGAGCAATTGGAGCTCGTTCGAGAAAATTGCTTAGAAGATAAGAGTGCTTAAATTAATAAATTAATCAAGCTCATCTTGAAATTTGAAAATATACAAAAAATATACAGAAAAACATTCGTGGGACGAGGACCGTATTTATCGTACTCTAGTAGTTGACAGTGCGAATCGCATTTGCCATGCAGCCGCTGACTATCGTTGACTATTCGCTCTCCAAGGTCTCTTACAACATAACAATCGATACGATAGCGATAATGACCAGGTTTATCAAGTGAGTATAGGAAACTTCGGAGGAGCCAGATGTGAACTTAATCTCGCAGATCGTGTCGTTCCTTTCTGGTAGCACCGTATAATTCGGGAAGGTCTGAATATCTAGACTCTAAACAATTAATAAAAAAATTAATATTATTTATATATTTATATATTATATATTATACTTATAATAAATAATATAACAACACTGACGGAATATATAAATTTCATTTGTGTCATAGAAAGTATTTGGTAACGTTTCCTGGTATTGCTTTTCTTAAACAATATTGCGACTTTAAATTGTAATTAAGAATAAGGGATTGCATTGAGAAATTTTACCACTTCGTGTTTGTTCCTCTTTCTGCAGATTGTCATGTGTTTGCCGTAATAAATATTAGTCTCTATCGATCTCGCGAGCAAATCGTCTGTCCATGGCAACTTTTTCATGTGTTCAAAGAAAGTTCGACCTGAAAATTTAAGAAGATATTATGAAAACATTCAAAATATTCTCTTTAACCGTGCAAAAAAATGTTATAATTATTTACCAATATTTTATTTATTTAATTTTTAATTCTATCATATATGTTTATATTCTATTATATACCTCGAAATTCCTTGGGTTCTTCAATGATGAGTTGTGTGAAGACGGTATTGTTTTCATTCTCTTCCATGTGTTCTTTCATGGCCCTTAACGCAGACTCAGCTTCTTTAACGACATTTTTATCGATCTCATCGGTCAATCTTACGGTTGAATAACCGGGAAATTGTTGTTGATTGTGCGTAAACGAAATCAAGTCGGTTCTAGAATTTTTTATAACCAACAAATTTAAACCAGGTGACGAGATTTTTTTCTCGATCTATATTTTTTACATATAAATATATTCTAAATATATAATAAAAATTTTCTAAATTCGTTTCTCTTTTCTCTTTTGCAATCAGTGCTATAAGAAGATAAAAATTAATATTTTAAACTCAAACGAAACAAATTAAATTAAATTAAAAGATTTTTGTGATAATTAAGAACAATATATTTTATAAAATCGTGAATGTTCTAAAATTATATAACTCACTCATTCAGAAACAAGTTCTCCAAGTAATCCATCGTCACGCCCCTGAAGCTACGTATACCGAGAATTCTGAAGAACTCCTTGGTAGGCGTTATACTAAAACAAGCGCCGAGAGATGTTTTGGGATAGTGCATGACGAATGCCAGACACATTTCCTGGGTAGCCGCGTACCCGCCTAAAGTCATCTTCGTTCTGTTCAGAGTGCGGTAAACACATTCCGCGATTAGTTCGTCGCCGGGCAGCACCTTTATTTCTTTCTCCAGGGTGTGAGATTGCTGGTAGTCAAAGTCAAAGTGGTTGTCCTGGGCTATCCTCGGTAGCTCTTTACCTTGTCGAATATGCTTCAGGCTGAGACGTCGACCGGCTAAATGCGAATGCAAGACGACCGATATGATGTTGATGCCGTTCTCGGGGAGCTAAAACAGAATTTGAGCTCAGCTTTATTTCTTTCGACTTACACACGCCCTTAAAAGTATAGACATAATTCTGAAAAATGCCAGAAATCACAGTAATGTACACAAACAAAGATAGCAACGTTATATCTTATTATTTCAATCACAATATTCAATTACAGTGGTAGCAAAACCCCGATGGCAAAACATTATGGAAACATTAACATGCATAATGGCATCAAATTGACAAAATTTTTCAAAGATTACGCTAAGATAATAATATTGTTATTGTTTTGTCAAAATAAATTTCGAAATCGCGGAAACAATTATTAAGATTTTAAATAAAAAATTAATAATTTTACATCTATTTATTTAAATATACACATAACTTTAGATTACAAATTTCATGCAAGATTTCATCATGTATAAATTTCATAAATGTTTTTCTGTCGGGACTATATTTTTCCTATGTGTGAATGGTCCAGTTGAATATCTTGTTGAACCCCTTAATTACCGTGTTGGTGCAAGTTGTAGAGCAATATCCAACGGTGGCGTATTCCTTTTGTTGCGGGGGTATCACATGAAGAGGATTCACCGCTACGCCGGCCACGAGAATGCCTGCTTCCTGAGGACGAAGCTTCTGAGTTAAGAAAAATCTTAAGCCGCTGCTGTCGATCACCGTCTTCATGGTCGGATTATTGTAATGAACTTCCAGCATATAGTACGAGTTCTCGCCGTGTTCCGCTATAGGTATACCGACGTGTTCCGGCATCCATTCTCCTGCGTAACACAACGATTCTGATTGAATCTGTGATGCTCATACATGACATTATTTAAAAAACTGAATGAAATTTTTAAATTAAAGGAAAAGAATAAAAGGAAATCCCGCCTTTCGTTGTCCAGTGATTTTTCGTGATTTTTTTTAACGCGGACAGGATCTATAATAGATCGACGATATTTGTGTCGGTCTTATTTTAACCTTCTGGAACTTCACGGGGAATTTTGTATAGATTATTTTGCCGAAGAGATTTCGTGAAGGAGAATCGATCATCCATGGCTCAATAATCTACCTGAACTTTGTAGATAATTTACCTCTACTGCCACGAGTCCAAGCGATGACGGGTTGCAGACACGAGTTCCATGCTCGCGGCATGGTCGGTGTGTAGCAGCGGGCGCCGGCGATTCTCGCGTGTTCCCTGAGGATCGATGCCGTCGACGAGCACTCGTACAGAATCATGTGATGGACCAGATCTTTGTTGGCCTTCTCCACCAGCGGGGTGTACTGAAACGCATAAATAATGCATGAACATAAGACGCTTAAAATCGGTCCGCTTCGGATTAGGCGATCTTGGAAATTTGCGCGAGGTCTCCCCTGGATCTTCAGTTCGGAAAGATTACATTCGTAAAAACTTGGAAGATCGTCGACGTGAGAGATCTGGGCCGCCGTAAGAAGGTTCTCACCACGACGAGAACCTGGGAACGATCGTGGTCGTTTTTCCCGCGATTGTTCGCCCATTGATAGTCGACGAACGTTTCGATACGCGCAGTGACATCATTCCGGGTCTTTTTTTTATTCTAACGACGCGCGTCTACCCCGTGCGACGTCCGGCATGAATGACCGTGATTCGTGAAGCACATACGAATAAGGCCCAGCCTTTACATTCCATTACAACACTGGGACTTATTCTCAAGAGGTTCGCGTCTACTCGAGAAACCTGTTAGCACGAATTTGCATCGTCGTATACTTACCCCTATCAGGTGGTATTTCTCTTTTAAGAAGGAGGGGGCTTTGAAGATCTTGCACCAGTAGACGGTATCCGTATTATTGTCGACCTCAAACTGTCAGACGGGAAACATCGTTAAGTCGTAATTCATTAAGAAACGCGTGAAATGAAGAGAGGGCGGTTCAGAATTAAATTAAATTTGATTGTAACTAAAACAGAGAACTTTTGAATATAAACTATCCATGATACAACTATCCATTTCGTTTATATTTAATAATATTGTAGAGAAATTTTGGTTCCTTATTTTGTTAGGATAATAAATAAATAACTATCTAAACCGCCGTTAATTATTTTAACTTGCTAGAGAAGTGAGAATAAGAATATTAAAGAAAGAGGGTGTTATTTTTTTACTTGATTGAGCTTCACATCCCAGTGTCGTATATCTCTCGCGATATCTCGCGGTGGCGAATGTGCCGCAGCTGTCTTCAGCCTCAGAGCTCTTCCACCTCGTCTATCGTGCCCGTGCCATGTCGCAATGTTTAATTCGGGATCGGCCTCATGCAAAGCCCATAGTACCCTGATGGTGTCGCTCTAAAATCACAGAAGCAAATTTTGCTAGCTAAAGCGTTGCATATTGCGTTCCAAAAATATTTTCAAGTTACAATGTCTTCTGTATTTTAGTTTTTTTTTGTTTTATACTCCGGCAAATAATATATATCTCTCTCGAAGTATTATAGTGGCGTGACTGCAATTAAAATCGAATACATCGACCGTCGGAGGATTATACCATGGCGAAAAAGGACAGACGGCATGCTAAACTCCTAAATACCACCGCGGGAATTCGAGGCTGTGGGGCCCTACGGCCTCTTAAAGCCGCGGGGCCCCTGCCTCCCCACGAGCATAAATCGAAAGAGGGTTCTCCGCGGATTGTATGAAGCCGCGACGGTTATACTGTAAATCTTTCGGACAACGCTTCTTTCTCTCTCTCTCTCTTTCTCTCTCTTTCTTAGACCTTTTTTAAAAACCCCGTTTGGCTGGCGAGATATGCACGGCAAGATTTGTTTTCTTTGCACGCATTTTAATTACAGAGTAGCGGATTAGAGGTCGGAAGGTAATTTCGATGTTAGCGAGGCGTGATAAATTCCCGACCCTCGCTGCGTTAATGTGCGTCTGCGAATCACCGTTGGCATCCGAGAATGACTCCTTTCAATTACGTAGAATATTTGAAGCTCCCGCAGACCGCAGAGTCTATAAGATTTATTTTAGGTTTGAAGTAAAAAATGCCCGTCCGAAATGCATCTTACGGTGCTCACTCACGACAGATCTTATTATAATTCTAGGCAATCCAGTCAACCACATTTCTACAATATTATTTTCTACATTTTCTTAAAATGGAAAATGTACATAAATTCACACGAATATAGCGTTATTAGGTGCAAAAGACCCAGCCTAACAGTAAATTGAAACATTATCTATTTATGTATTGATTATTTTCTCTTTACTTATTTTCAATTTGTTACAATTGTTCAATGTACATTATGTTTCAACTAACATCTTGCATATTGCGCGAGAAGTGAAAGGTCAGTTAGATCTGTATTTGCATAGCAAAAATATTAATATAAACATTACAGAATGATCTTCTCGGCGATTACCGTGAGTTCATGATCCTGAGGGTCGCACGTCTGCCACTTCCTGACGAACATCACAATGGTGTGGGTCTCGTTTTGTGAGCCGCTGAGCACATGGACATCCTGGGACACGTCAGTAACCGGCGCGATGTTTGCCTCCTCGGTACCGTGCGAGTCCTGAAACATGAAAGGGAGAGAGAGACGTTAGAATTGTCGGAGGGGGGTTCAACGTACTCGTCGAAACGAGGGCCCCGCGGGCCCCGAAACTCGCTCCCTCGCTATTGGACGAGAGATCGAGAGCTTTATCGGGTCAGGTAAACGCCAGGTGTTCGCATCCGAAACGAACTGGGCCTCTAAGCCCTTCTACCCGACACAATTCGTCTCTCCATCTTTACCTACTTTCTCTTTTACTTTTGCTTAAGTAAAGTACGATGAACTTTCATCATTCTTTGTTATGACGCGGTTTTCTTTTACCAACGTGACGCATCTTGCGTTATTTGCAATTTTGTTACAATAAAGAGGACGCTTTCATAAATTCACGCCGCGATTATATCTTTTAAGTCCTTTAATAAACTCAGAACCAATGTTCCCATAAAAAACAAATTGAGATAGCAGTGATTAAAAATTATCAACCACTAAAGAATTTCAAGCAAATTGAAATCTTATTTATCTGAAGTCGATTTTAATAGAGACTTGACAAAGAAGACATTTAGCGACTATTACATTTAAGAGATTTAAGATTGACAACGAAATCCTCATCTTTCATTAGATTTTTACTGAGGTAAAACCAATCCGGAACTCTCCGACGTAAGATTACGGTGCAATAAGTCCGGAATATTTCGCGTTCAATTGTAACTTTATGAAGAACGAGCGGATGCGAAATCATGGACCGATATTTCAGCGCCCAACGATAAAATGTTGTATGAAAACAAGAAAAACAAAAAGAGAAGAAGGGAATGATTTCCCAGTTGCTATATGGTAGCGCACACGAGTAAGGGCGGCCAGCCGCAGGCGCTTGGGTCCGTTGGACCCCGGTTACGGTGGAGCGCCCCCACTGACGTTCGTACGTTGCGGGACGTGCAGTGAGACTCCCGAAGGGAAGTTCCCTTCCTGCACGTAATGAATCCGAATAATTGCCGGAGAGCGTCGTCATGCCTGGTGGAGTACTACGCGCTTCATAACGAGCACGTGCAGAAAGGAAACGATAATAGGCACGCCTCTTTCTCTTTCTTTCTGTCTCTGTCTCTCTCAAAACATTGAGAGAACCGGTAGAAAGTGTGAAACGGGAGAGGCAAATTTCAAAAGGGTAGACACTCGTTAACTCGTAAAACGATTCACAAAGTATTTTGTGTCTCTGCCCGAAATTACACACCCTTAGAGAATTACTTATCGCCCTCGTGCCGCTGACATCTTATTTCGGTGCGTGAATAAATTTAATTGTCTCTCTCGGTTTAATTCCGGATTTCCGGATTTGTCGTCAGAAATATGAATAAATAATTTAGATATAATTTAAAAATATAATTTCAAAATCGAGGAAAACATTGTAGCAGGTTTTACTTATATATTGTTTATTATATTTTATTATGAAAAATAAAAAATAATTTTTTAATGTTAAAAGTTACGTGTAGTCTAGTAAAATAATTCTTGCACTTTTTGGAACTACTGACGATTCTATGTGTAGGGTTAATGAACGATTTTCAATCTTCGAGTGAAGATAAACCGATTTTAATTACAATCAGTTCGCAAGGAATAATCCGACCAATCCGAGTGTCATAATAATACGCGTGCAAAAATCTTTCCGGAAAGCTGCGAGTATCATTTTTTTTTATCTCGATCGGAGCGGTAGAGTCGTATCGCTATTTCATAGGGTTCAAGTGCGTTCTCACGAGGTTCGCGAGACGGTTTTCTCATGGCGCCCGGATATTCTCATCGCCATCGGCTTAATTAGTACAGTCCTAGCGCGGTTTGGCGATTAAAAAGGTCTGAGAGCGTCCTAAGAGTGCTGCTAATTTATTCCATTCCGTTCATTATCCAAAATTTGATATTCCAGAACGAAACACATACACACTCGTCCGGCGAGGTTTCTCACGTAATTCGTTTCCACATTCCCCAGTCTTTTTTATTTTGGAAGATTTTATCAATTAGTTAAAGGTTTAATTTACGGTGTAATTATCGCGTTTGAGGTGGCTGAACGGTGAACGTGGCTCCATTACTTTAACATAAGCTCGTCCTATCGGACTCTTCTTTCATCGTGCGAGTAAATTATCTCGTCGTAAAATATTAAACCGTAAAGACAATATTTGTTCGCGCGCTATCTTGGTCATTTTATCGGGGACAAATTCAAAACACGCTCGGGCGGTTTGCGAGAACCAGTCGAGTGTCGCGGACTAGGAAAAGCGATTTGATAAGAGAGAAAGAGTTCTTGAAAACGTTCTCGATTCCCACGCTGGATTATCGCGACCGCACCAGGGTGAGAAATACTACAAAGTGGCTCGATCGTTAGACGAAAGTATTATGCAAACGATCCGGCTTTCGCAGGCACCTGATTTTCTACGACTGTGAGTCACGAAGGTTGACAACGAGGAAGTCGTCTCTCGATTTAGGAACGAGTTTCTTCGACGCGGGATAACGAATGCGTCGTTGACGGTGTCATTATCGTAATCCTGGCGCGAGTAAGATACCCGGCGGGGGGCGAGATATTTAAGGCTTATTAGTTCTCTCGACGATTCATCGATGCAACGAAAAGAAGGAAAAAGAGAAAGAGATGCAGTTTGGATGACCAAAGGTGTAAAAGACACCCGGAGCCATCGAGAGGCATTTTTGATCCGCCGGAAAGGAGGCGCACACGCCTGAAAGGCGGAAAATTAATTTGGCGGATATGACGTCACGGATCGGCGACCGCTTCCTGCAGCAATCTCCTGAGAGGCTTCTCCGCTTGCGTCACACGCGCATTCTACTCAAGGCGTTCCTCGGGATAAGGGGAAAGAATTCTTGAGCAATAATACAAATCTCTTCTCCACGGGAAACATTTCACGAGAAGAGCTGAGACGTCCCTTCTCGTCGTGCGATCATCCAATCGAGTTTTTTAATTTATTATGTTGCAATGCGAGGTTAAAAGAGGAGTGTGATGTAAGAGGATCGCTCTTAAGTCCCCTTGAAGGGGACTTCAAAAACTTCTAAATTATGAAAAGATACATCTCGGATTGTGTACGGCCCGTCAGATCATAAGTTATTCATATCGGGATTAAGATCAGAATCGAGCTTGCTCGTCCAAGATCTCGAGCGACGATGAATTCGGGCGAGGGGATGAAAAAACAGGATGTTACGGGATTCCTCCGCGGCCTCATTCTGCACAATACGCGCCTCGGAGAAATACCGGGCTTTTAGGTCCGATCGTCCCGAAATCCCGACTACAAGCGTAAATGTCGTGAAATGTTTTTCCACGGTAAATGGACGCATCCACAAAAAAAGAAGAAAACGCGGCCGTGTGTTGCCTGCACTTCGAATGTGGTTCCCATGGGTCCCGTAGTCCTGGGAGGAAAAAGGAAGGAATTTCTCTGAAGAGGCGCCAGCTAGGAGAAGGATGCTCGCCAGGTGTTTTGGTGGTGGCTTCTTGTTCACTCTTCGCTCTTCTCTCTCTTCTTCTTATACTTCAAGATATATGTACATGTCTATATATGCGTGTGTGCATTTGGGTCGCCTTCCCCTAACCCCCCTCTCTCTCCCTCAACCACTGTCCTCTTTTGCTCAGCTCGTTCCTTTCTGCATCTTCCTCTCCCTCCCGTCCCTTCGCTCTCGACTCATCGGTGAAACCAACCGCACTTTCCGTTTCTCTCTCTTTTTCTTTCCTTCGCATACATTCTGCAGCTTCTCCCTCCTTCTCACAGCCGAATCTCCTTTTTACCACCTGGCAAAGCAGCAGCTGGTAGCGGCTCCTTTTCCTTAGGCAGGAATAAAGGACACTCCTCTGTGTCCTTCGGAAATTCTACAAGGATCGGTGTAGTATTCGTGACAAGTTTCGCGCGAATCGCTCATAGATTTAGATCAGACATAATTTGATTGCATCATCGTGAAAGTGAAATGGAATAAACAAATCGGATTTTTTTTACAAAATATGTGTGATTTATGTCACGAAAGAAATTAATTTATTTAGGTAGAAGAGATGACGCCGACTTTTATTATATTTTAGTATTTTAATTAACTCTGTTCTCCATTTATGTGAGCAAAATTAAAGCAAAGCTAAAAAATCTATGGCAGTTTCGACGAAGTAAAATTTTAACTGAAAAATACCTTTTACAATAGAAAATTAGCTAAATTCTATAACGAAGTATTTATACTTGAATCTCTTGTCTTCGAGAAAAATTCCTTTTTTCAGAACGCCGCATTCTGAATTGCTCTACTTCGTTTTTTTTTTCAGAAGGAATTATTTTTACTGAGCTTTTAGTCGCGACCCGATTCTCACGTGTCGCGATCTCGGCGTCTGAGACGCTCGCACGCGGTTACGCGCAATTACGAGCGGCGAGTCGTTAAGGCTCATCGTAGCCGGTTTTACGAGCGGTTACGCGGAATAATAATCAACGAATTAAAATGCGGTGGAAACCCTTCTTGCTCTCGTCGTCGGTGGGGTCGCCCGCTCGACCACTCGAGGGTGCAATACGTCCCCCGCAATTTACTCGGCGGATCGCTTAATGATTCCTGCGTTTAATCGCACGTGGAATTTCTACCCTTGCCCATCGTGCTGATAGACGTAAAATCGCATAAAGGATCCGCCAATTGAGGCTCGCTATTAACAGTTGAGTAAAGTTTAGGATTGTACATTTCTTGACTGTAATAATTTTGCAAAGAAAATCGACAGTACATCGCATTGGAGAGAAATTAGAGGAATTAAGAAATTATATTAATATTATTAATATAATTAAATTATATTTATATTATATAATTCAAAAAATTTTGTTTAGAAATGCTTAAGACAAGTTACGTAAGAATGTGTAGTTATTTTTACATAAAACATTGTTTAGACAGAAGTCGAAACACATACACACACTCTCTCTTTCTCTTAATTTCTCGAAAACAACATAGAGTTTCCAAACTGCAGCCTTCTGGGACCTCAAAACAGTTGCTGGTCAGAACTAGACGAGTCTCGTTGGAATACGTAAGTGCTTCTGCGAACCAGTTTCGCAGTGGTTCGGCCGCTTAAAGCACTAATTTGCTTTTCTTTTCTGAGCTGAGTTGTTTTTGGGCCCGGAGGGCAAGTCAGGACACGAAAAAGGGGAGCCCCGTAACTCTCATCGCGCCGCTACATGTTACAGATAACTGGTACGGCTAAAAAAAACGTGGCAGAAAGTAAAGACAGAGACCGGAGAGAGGTTTCCGTAGAACATTGACTCCAGAATTGTCCAGATTCAAGCTATTCTGGTTCAAGCTATTCTATTCTGGTTTTTATTATTTGTGGGAGAGAGAAACGGAAGATCCCGCAATCCTTCAGTTGCGCTTTTTCTTTTCCCTATCAGTTTTTATCAGTTGGATATATCCAATGGAGAGATGGAGATCTCGATGTATCGTAAAGATTATTGCTATTAGATGGAAATATCGATAATCTTATCGATCTTATCGATCTTTGAACTTGGACATTAAACTTGGAAAATAAGTGTGGATCCTGATAATTTTGAACCTTTTAATAGCTCGGTAAATTTTAAGAAAATGTGTCAAAATAAAACTCCTGTTTTTGTTTCATTACTTTACTGTACAAATGTTTAAAAAAATGTGTTTAAAACTATTATATAAGATCACATTTATGTACCAATACATAAAAGCATGTAAATAACAAGTACAGTTTTGTTTAACACAATATTACGGAGGTGAACCTTAAGAGGTTAAAGTAATCTGCGAATGTCATTGCACGTCGCGCGTTAAAATTAGTTACCAGTTTTTTATTAATACCCCGACATCCAGAGATCCATCAACGATCGATGGTTACGGCTGTTGTAAAGTTACCGGGATCTCGTGAAAAACTGAGGATTACGAGAGGAGAGAAACAGAACAGTGACGGCACGGATTCCTCGCGTCAGTAAGAAACGAGCGATGATTCAAGTACGTAGCCGAAGGGCAGTTCACTAAGACCTGGACAAATGGCGCGTAGTGGATGGTATTTCATTTGGCCCGGGTGGACCGGTTTTGCGACGCGGGTATCGTAAATCATACGCTGGATTACGTCGGCTTCAACACCGGAAATGCTGAACGTCTCGCTCTTCGTTTATCAATAATGCAGAAATCCCTTTGCCATATCGGATATCAGCTTGGCCACCTTCACAATCAATACTTCCGTCCTAGGTATATTTTCTGCTATGTTCAAGCTATAAGGAGAACGCGATGAATTTCGGTGATAAAATTCGCCGAAATTTTACTTGAAATCGACACGATCGAGACGTTGACTTTCGCTCTATGTATTTTTTTTAATAAACTTTAGATTATCCTTAAGGAAGGTTAATTCCTTAAGGAAAATTGTTAATTCTGGATATTTGCAAGATCTTTGAATTAAAAAAGAAAGATTTGAGAAACTGTTATGAGAAGAATGACCCACTAAGCTCAAAGAAACACGTCACGCCGTGCACAAGATGAATTTTAATCCATGATATATTCTCCCGGGTCGCATCTGAAATCCTTTTTCATCTCTTTCTCGTCGCAAGGAGTAACGCGGTGTAACGCGTTACGAGATAAAGCGGCTAAAAACTGACTACGAGAAGCTGAACCAACGACGAAGAAGTGAGAAAAGAGGGAGTGATGATTAGCGCGAAGACGAAGGAGATAGGACAAATTTTCTGGCGAATTCCTGGTCTCCTCTTCGCTCGGAAGAGGATGAACCGTGTCGTCATACCGGCCCTGGCGTAAATGACACCTTGTTGACGCTTCAGCACGGCTCGGCAACACGATAAAGTCGAGCAGCTGCCTGACCTCCGGGCATTCGGAGATATATGTATATATAAATTGCATAGTCGCCCTTCTACCTACAGTTCCTTCACATCCGCACCTTTCCCGCGCTGCTAATCGCGCTATTAATACACGCTACCGGCGCGACGGATTTTTGTTGCACCCTCGAGCTACCATATGTCTACGACTGTCTCTGACTACAGTTAAAAATGGTTTCTCAACTCGTTTAGCCTTCTTTCTGTGGATTAATTCGAAGCGATATATCAATAATTTTTATCCCCTTAATGACGTTAATTAGCAACAATCAATTGCAAGCTCAATTGCTGCTTTGTAGCTCTAAATTACTAAATTGGCCGCAGTGATTTTTTTACTTTTTTTTTATTCCCGCATAACCATCCTTAAATGCGATGCGATAACCATTGATCACTGGCTATCTAGCTATCATCCAAGATGCATTAAGGATTTTATTCTTGCGTTTCTTCGGCATGTACGCTGCGCTTTGTCAGAAGATAGCAGGCCGAGTATCTCCGCGCGGGAAGAGAGACGACGAGACGCGAAGTGGGATTGGAAAAGGACGAAAGCGTGTTAGCCGGTGGTAGAAAACGAAGAAGAGGCATCGTCCAGGATAATGAGAAAAAAATCACAGCGAAATCGGGTAGGTGGAGAAGATGGGAGACGAGGGGGAAGGGGAGGAGGCCCCGTCCATGCACCGTTGCGCTCGACTGTCCGACTGTCCGTCCCGTACGTCCTGGACAGACCCATCGGTCCCTGGGACCAAAGGGATGGACGGATCGCAGATTACGTGCATTTCAGATTCACTCGTATGCGCTGCGCAGCGACTCGTATTTCCCGCCGCGGTAATAAATTACGATCGCAATCGTCGTATACGCGCGCACACATTGTCGGTCACGCTGGACGACGACGGGGACGCGAGCAGCTGTCTTTAAAACTGCTCTCTTTGTCGTTGGCTGCCGGTGAGGACTCTCCATTCATTCCTGGCCCCTTCCTTCACGTTTCATCGCAGATTAATGGGATTTATTAATTATTTGCGACTACCTCGGTCTTGTTGATTTTTATTTTTCGATTTTTATTTTTCTGTCTTCTCTCTTTCTCTAAATCAAGTGCACGCTTTCACGCGCTTTTGATCAGGCAGAATACTCATTAAGAGAGTACCTCGAGTGTTCGGGACCCGAGGTATCGCATACAATACGTACACATTGCCGGCTCGTTCATCGGGCCCAGGACCATCGTTTCATCCTTCTCGGTAGCGATGCTCAAAGATTCGTGCACGGCCCCCCCGTCGACGATGTCTGGAGGCCTTGACTGGGCCCCTCGGACCCAACTCCAAGCCTGGCGTACTCAACGGGCCCTTCCCTCGTCCTCTCGCCGCCGATCTTCACACACGACCACACTCAGCCGCGCGAATTCACGTACGCAATCCTTATATCCACACGTCGTGTGTGTATATCCTTCGCCGCCGGCACATCCCGCCACCTTCGGGACGTCTGAATCCGAATGTATGTAAGTGCATCACTCGTCAGTGCAACAGGTACATGTGTACAGCGATATTTGTCAAACGCGGTTATAAGACATCTCGCGGATGCGTATGTGCGCGTATACTGGCAAATAACAAATTGTTGCCTCGACGGGGGGGCCGCGATTATGACTTGCGATTAAAAATCTTCTTCGTTTCGAAAATGCCGATTCTTGCAAGCAGGATGTCGATTTGTGACGCAAACTTAATTTAATCATGCAATGATAATTTTATAGGTGTGAATAAATTTGTAAATTATATTTATTTAAAAATCTAAAAATTGCATTTGGATAAGTTAATTTCTTAGAGATAAATTTAATTTCTTGTAAAGATTAGTATCTTAATTACTAATTAAGTAATAATCAGTATCTTCAATTGCTAATTTTATCATGAGCGAAGAGGACTCGATAATAACGTTTTCTATGCGTTTCTATTAATTCACACAAATTGATGAATTATCTCCGCAGCATGCAGCATCTCTCCCCGTTGATGAGATACCTAGGTCCAGTTCCGATCCGTTGCATCGAGAGATTTACAATTCATCAAGGTAAGAAGGGCACGAGGGTAGATCGATCGCATACGCCGAAGGACCGCGCAGTAAGAGGCCGCCGGTTGGACGTAAATATATCACGACGTTATCTCGCCCGTTGTGGAGCCACGTTCGTTAATTTTATCCCGACCTTTCTCTCTCGAGTCTGTGATCCTGTCTTCCTCCACCCCTCCCTCACCTTTCCTCATCGCCTCTTCTTTTCACCCTCGTCCCTTTTTCTCCAACCCTCTTGTCGCCGGGACGAGGATCATAAATCGATTCGAAAATCCGGAGTCGATGGAAAGGCGATCCACTCTGCGGCGCCGAACTTTACTTCGGAGAAGATTTAGGACTCGCCGGGATACATATCGTGTAACTCTCGTTTTAATCTTCCTTCTCCGAATGGAACGAGAGACGAGGTGCGAATTAAATTAAATCCGGAGAAAAGAATACCTTTGCAAGAGGAAATCTTCGTTTTGCAATCTGCACGATTCTCGATAGGCTCCTAGAATCAATTCGTCTTGCGGCGTAGGAAAAAGAAGAGGAAGAAAATGTTACGAAGTCGAGTTACAAGAAACTGCCGCCGAGAGTGGATTCCGCGTTTCCAGCCTCCGTGTTAAAACGGAGGGGATGCGTTCTCGGGAGGAATTTCTCGCGTGGCGATACGGTGCAACCGGGCGTCGTCAGGCGTAATGGATATAAATTTAATTAAGATTAGGATTTCGAGGAAGCAGGGAGGGTCCGGGCCGAAGCAGGTTCTGGAGAAGCAGATTCTCCATCGTTTAGTCCTTCGCCGACTCTAGTACCTGATCGTCAATTAAAACGTCTCGTGCTGCTGTCCAGAGACCTTAATTGTCAAGTCAATTATTACTTTGCGCTATATAACAACGATATGTGTATTATTCCTTTTTTGTCGATCAGTTTTGTTATTTAGGCGAACCTACAATTTTTTCTCTCGCGTCGCGAGTCTTCCCCTATTCCGCATTCCGCAGTTGTATATGTATAAGCGAATATTAAATGGACCCGGCGTGACCGATGCACCTGGACGAAAACCAAACGGCTTCATCGACTACGACGTCGCGTTAATTAACGCTTCTCATTAATACGAATCGGTTGCGCGAGCAGACTTCCCCTTCTCAAAAGCGATTCCGCCGTTCGAGCGGAGAAATGCGGTTCGGGGGAGAAGGGAGGATACTCACGATAGTTCTTTTGTTCCCCTTCCCCCCTTTTTCTCTCTCACTCTCTCTCTCTCTCCTCCTTTGGAATCCCTTTCTCCTCTGGAGTCTCTCGCAGGTCCTTCAAGACGCTGCTTTGACTTCCCTTTCTGCTGCAACCGCCTTCTTAATCTTCCTTTAATTCCCCGGCTTTCGCGTTTCTTTAGCTCCTTTTTCCGCCTTTCGTTTCCTTCGTTTCATCTCTTCGTCGTGCCTCTTCTTCTCCTCCTCTCCTTCTCCATCTTCCTTCTTCCCTCCTCGTCCTCCCCTTTGTTGTCGCCCCCTTTTTGTACCATCTCCCAGCTTCGCAGCCTTTCGCCGGTTCCCTTCGCTGGAGAGAGATACGCGTCGACAGGTTTCGAACTGTCTCGGATCCCTCATGAAGGGCTGCTTCGGCGTGAAATCGAGCCGAGGAGTTAGTTTCTTCGTCGTCTGCTTTTCCTCACGCTCGAACATTTCACGAGTCGTAGGTAAAGATAATTCGAGAAATTGAGACCTCGTGTTTCCGTCCAACTGTTTAATTTTATATTTATTTTTATGTCATTGAAAGTCTTAAAGATTCTTTCTCTGTACTTAGTAATCTCTTATCGTAGCTTTGATTAAAATATCCTTGAAACGCGGTTACGAGTTAAGGATTTTTTTTGTCGTCTTTAATGTCTTTAATGTGCTTAATTCCGAAGGATCTTGGAATGCCCATAACTTTTTTGTACTTCTATTTCTCCCTTTCATATCTTTGTAACGACCTTGAAATTATGCTTTGATTCTATCATTGAAGTGACTCACAGGAAAAACTGGATGTTTTGCGAAGGAAAAAATACGCCGAGTAAGAAGCCGCGTTGATTCCGCGCGATCGATAGGCGAGATAAGAAGAAAACGAGTCCTTCCCACACGACTAAACGACGATCGGCGATGCATTAGTCTGTCTACTTAGACTGCGATCACTTTATTAATCCTTGCCCGTATTCTCATGCCTACGCAAATCTTTTTTTGCACGACGACCGTGCTAATTTCACCGTGTCGCGGTCGTGTGAAAATAGTTTGTCGCTCGCGAGGCATGAATAATCAAAGAAAGGAAAATCGTTTTACGGAGATTTCTAAACTAATTCGTCTTAAGTTAATTATCGAGCGGACCATTGTTCTCCCTTCTGAGGAAATCAATTATCGAAAGAGAAATCGCTTTAGAAAGATCAATCGGGTAACTGGATGCTGGAAAATGCACAATGTTGAAAACCACAAATCTGTTTCCAACATCATATTATCTAACATCATTAAGACAAATTGTATAAGACCGCTGCAAGGGTTCGATAATATAGACGTATGATTGTTGGCCAGCGGGTCAAAGTTATGCAGCCTCGATACTTTTTTGTAAGGCGATCGTTCTGGACACCTTTTCGGGCATCGAGATTTATCGATCGGCTCCACGCACGGTCGGTCGCCTTCCTATAGATCAACGACTATCGGGGACATCGGGTAGGAGACCGACTTACCAGTAGATTGACAACGCCAGTGTGATCTTCCACCCAAGCGAGTAGGATGTCGGCGCCTTTCATGCTGGTCTTCTCGTTAAAACCGATGCCAATGTAGCCCAGGGTTCTGGCGGTGACCTTGAAGATCACCTCTTCCTTATCCGAAGGATCCCACTCGAGGATCACGTCACCGTCGTCGTCCAATTTCTCGTACCTGGTGAATCTCCATGGTCGACCGTTGAAGCGAAACATGCCCTCGTTAACTTGTGGGTTCGCGCTCCTCCTTAACCTCACCCTTGTTTCATCCTTGACGCTCTTCGCCCCTTGCGCATCCTTGGCCGGCTTCTCCGGAAAATACTTCTTCGGTACCCGGTTACCCCACAACTTTGGCGTCCTCTTAAAGCTCGGATCGATGAATGGCTTCGGGTTGATCCGCTCGTTCTCATTGATTATCTCGAACTGCGAGTTATCTTCGCTCTCCATTTCTTCAGAATCCTCCAAGCTTTCCTCCGGAAGTTCTTCCTCGGGTCGAGGTTCTTCTTCGTCGGGTTCCAGAACCTCGACGGTCAATTCTTCGATGTCAGTTTGATTCTCCATCGTCAGCTCGTTGTCCTCCTCCGTTTCCTCTTGTTCCTCAATAATCGGATCCGAGACATTCAACTGCGAATTTTCAGCAACGTTTTTAAGAACTGTCGATGTCTCCTCGAGTTTCAAATTTCGCTTCAAGATCGAGAATATTTCATACTGATCAGGATTTAGATTCTTCTCCTGTTTGTTCGAATAGTTCAAAGCGTCGTTCTTGTAAAAAATGATCTTCCTGTCAGCCTTCCACTTCAACCAATCCTTGTCGACGTCCAATCGCTGTTTCTTGAAATTACCAATCCTCAGCAACGGTTCGTCGCTCCTCTTTATTCTCTTGGTAACAGGATCCATGGGATGCCGTTTATTTCTGCTGTACAACATCGTCCTCATGGTATCGTCCATGTGCTGGACGTAGAGATCCATTAGATCGCACTTGACGATCCAGCATGCGACCAGCGTCACAATTACCCTGAGTAACAACATCTTCATCCACTTTCTTTTCACTTTCTTGATCTTTCATACGATCATCAAGCGAATTCTACCGTTTGCTTCACCGTTAGTATCAGGGCCATCAATTTGTCTTTTCTTCAATTTATTTCTTATTGATTAAATATGCAATCGGAATCTATCTTTCATTAACTATTGGAATTAATCCATCATCTTTTAGCTGTTACACTTGAATTTAGTCGCAATCTCTCTTAAACTCTAAATTATTAATTACGTGTGCAATTTGTAAGGTCTAGAAAAAAGGTATTTTTATAAATTTATTATCGCACGAATGAGTTTTTTATATACCCTGTTTACCGAAAAGTTTTTGAGTTTTAACGCAAATTTCGATTGTATTTGCGAGTACTGATGAAAATTCAAACAATTCGAAGTGAATTAAGCGTTAGTTTCTTTCACGATTTTTCGTTAATCCAATTTTCAACGCACCAAACTCGAGAACGGTCTTCCGTACATGCTGCGCGCACGACAGTTGTGCCGGGACTAATTTAAACACGCGGCTGCCGCGCTGCCCCTGCAGATGCTCGCAGCTGCTTACCTGCGGACCCCTTCCTTTGGGGCCCTAGTACAGGGACGTATGGACTGTTCCGGGATGTATTAGTTATCTGCCGCTTGGCAGCCGTTAAATTGTACAAACAGAATTCTTCCATTCAGCATAATTTTTCCATCGTGAGGTAGAATAAAAAAAGAAATTGAATTCATGAGTAACGAAACATAATTTTTCACTCGAAACGTGAGGTCAAATTTGAAAAAAAAAATCAAACGATTCAAACGCGATTCTTCTATCTGATTTAATTTCCGATCTTTACGTTAGAAACGAACGACACCAGAGAAATGTAAATTATGGCTTTGCTCCGGAATAAATTATTTATCTAAATAACTCATCGCACATTTTTTTTCCTGTCGACATCTCATTTGCTCCGCTCGTCCAGTTTTTGCGACGCTCGCCAAGGATCAATTCGTGTTTTTTGCGCCTGACTTTGTTACGTGCGGCTAATAAGTAATCGCGGCGTTCACTTAGCTACGACTCGCGTAATTCACCGGGGATACGTTTTGTACTCGGTTGTAACTCGGTTCTAGGACGCGCGAGGGTAAATTGTCGGCAATACGAAATCACAGCATGTGAGGTAAAAACCCATCCTCCATGTCTGCGCTCTGATCCTTCGAGCGCAATAATTGTACACGACTCGCACATACGATTATCCACCGCTGCGGTTCACGAGAACGCTCGATGAGGGGCGAAAGAGGGATTCTGGCGGCTTCCTGCGGAAACCGTCCCTCCCTTTTTCTTTCCGTTCGTTTTTTTTTTGTAACCGGAGACTCACATACGTGAGACGATGATGATGGTAGCGGCCTTCTCTATCCAGAAAGGGACATGGGGATGTAAAACCAACTGCAGCAGATGCGAAACCCTTGGCACGCGCCCTTCTGCTTCCCCCAGTGGCTCTCATGCCGATCCTTCTGGTGGAGCAGTGTCTCTCGTTCACTTCGACCGTATGAGCGAATCGTTTTATTTCTCTTTATTTGATTAATGAATTATTCAAGTATCTCCTCTAAGTTAATAAATCACCGTTGAGTCTAATTGTTCGTGAAATATGTTGCAGTCATTTGCCGAGATAATATGTTTTATGAGATCAATAAACCTGGCTCATATCGCCGATATTGTCGAGACCGATCCAGCGCTTAATCGTGCGAATCCCATCCGGTCGGCGACCGATGTATTCTATTTAAGCGTCCGCACGTGTTCAGAAGCCAACTGTATCGAGTTACTTCCTGTCACTGACATTGAAACACTATACGTTACGCGTGAGAATGTCGGCTACCGATCTTTATTCTTCACGGATTAGATATTAAAAATGTGAAATGAGGAAGGACTCGGCAAGACTTGCTTGAATTAGTAGAATCTCATACCACAGATTTCTAGAGGATGTTATCTGGATGTCTCTAAGGATGTCTCTTGGAGATTTGTAAAATTTTGAGAAAAGTTTTTGATAAAAATTGAGAATATAAAATTGCATATTTTCGATTTTTAAAATATGACACAAATAGTGATTGCGACATAAATTTTAAAAAATTTAAATTGCTGGCAATTCGTTCAGAGAAGTTCGCTTATTAAAAGTCTCTCGATAAAATGATCTTAGACCAGGATATTTGTGCACTCAAAACTTTTTTTATTAACGTCAGTTATCTCTGATGACTTGACTGCGTCTTATGATCGAGATCGATGCGTCCATCGTCATACGAGTCAATTCCCGCCCGACGGGATTAATTGGCTCCTCCGAAACTAGTTTGACCGGAAGGGTCGCCGACTGCGAAGAAACCGGGATTTGTTTTATAGTTTACCGGATGGCTTTATGACACCATATTGCGGATTTACAGCCACCGACGGAAGAGTCGTTCCTTGGGACAAAGTTGGAAAAATCGTTTGATTACTTTTCGGGACAGGTGCGCACGTCGGGGAAAAACGTGACTCTGAACTATTGTCTCCACTTCCTTTTTCATTTCTTTGTGGTCTCACGGTCGCTCGTAACTGGTATTCCCATCATGAGGAGCGCTCATCGAGGGGTATGCGACGCCGATCGCAGAAGGTACGATGCAAAGACACGGCCGTTTCAGTATTCATCCGGCGAAATTATTCGTCGTTCCCTCCCACCGCGCCGGATCTTATTTACGAGGAAGAAGAGGTATCGGCTCGGAAATCGCGTCGCCCTGGGAAAAACCGATGAAGCGACACGCCATGCGCGCGGAGCATGAGAAGCGATTAATTCCTATCGACCGCACGTGCACGCGCGTGAACGAACGATTGGTACCGGGACACGGCGGAACGGACGATCGCGTATTCCGCACGCGTGTCCCCGATGGGCGTCGATGCCCGAAATAAATCGTCTTGAAGTTTCTTTTGCGCATAAACAAAATTCCAGCTGTCTCCGGTAATGAAATTCTGAAAATTTTACGCAGTACAGAAAATTTCAATGACATTGCAGCAACACTGGACTATCCTAGCAACGTTGCTGCAATGTTGCTGGGATATTCTGCGCTGCAATGATCTGCTTGATTTCGATTGAATTGAACACCTCGAAATTAAACTGTACTCAGTTTTCGAGACGTGGATATTATTCTTCTTTGACCTTGACTTTCCGAAAGTTTGATGGGCGAGTGCATAAGTAGGAATTAAAGTCTCCACTTCACCTGTCGCGCACGCACTCAGCACTATACACCTGCTACGTAATCATACTTCTGCCCGACACCATCTGCCTTCGTAAGGTTTCGATATTCGATCGGCAGATACGATTAAAGAGAAAATGTGGTAATCGAAAGCCATGCGTGTTGCGGTACATATATTGTATATACATATACATATGTATATGTATACACACATCTATTTATCAACCATTGTTAACTTAATATTTAATCGTAAAAAGTTTTTGGTATCTTCTGCATATTTAGAGAATTTGAAAATGCCACTTTTAAAAAAAAAAAAAAAAAAAAAAATGCAATATTCGTACAGATTAAAAAATGGTTAAAGTGTCGTTAATGAATTGCTGCACATGTAAATATAAACGCTCTAATAATAGTTTTGATACGTTATTCAAGTCTCGTGTAGGTTTTATCGCATGAGTAAAGTGTACGTGCAAGCATGTGAATATATTGTTAAAATATTCGGGGAATTCCGTCTATTTTTGGAAATATAAAATTCTTAAAAAATTGAATGAATTCTTGGAAATACAAAAATTTGAGAAATTTTCGGAAGTGCAAAAAATTCTTGAAAAGTTAAATAATGCACAACCTTCCTGTTAATAATATTTTTCTAATACTTTCTCGATTTTTCAGATTTTTAAAATTTTTGGAGTTTGAATTCCAAAATTAAAAATCCATGAAAGATTCATTCTTGAAATCATTCCGAAATTTGAATTAAAATCTCTTTGTCGATTATATACTCCTAATACCTCGTTGATTTGTGAGAATCAAAATTGTCAGTAATTGATGTTCATGACTTAAGGGAATCCTATAGCTGAGGCCGAACTTAGACGATGATGATAATGTAGAACATGGAAATTTAGATATAATTAAAAAGTTGAGTTACCGATGCGATTTTTTAGCCCCGAGCGCACATGACATGCTTTCTCTTTGTGTGCGTACTCGTGTTGTCCTTTTCTGACATGTAAGCAAAAGACAAGGATGTGAGATTGCGTGCACGCACGCGCTTCTAATAAATGGTAACGACATCTCTCAAAAGATTTGGCAACTATTCCTATACGCTCAGACTGCTCTTTGGATCATTTTTTATGTAAATTTATTACGAGTAATTTTATTATATGAAATCTTTTTTTCTAGGCCTTTTTTCTATCTTCCAAATGGACGATATTGTTCCTAAATGTTTTCTCTAGGGTAATACTATCTCATTTTGTATATATGTATTATAGAATTTTTGTATCAAGCAAATATTGTCATCACCCAGTGAGCATTATTGAAATGATGAGGTCTTTAAGAAGACTTTTTGAAGACCTCATTAATTTCTTTTGAAAATGATATCATTAAGTTATCTTTATGTAAGATGTCTTTCAGAATACCTCTTTACGATGACTACTTGCAGATCTCTAGAATCTGTAGTAAACGATCTCTTATACAGCAGTACAAGTAAAACATCATAACCTATGTGAAACATAGCTTTTATTACAAATTTTTGTGTAGTAAAGAAGAAATTTGAAAATAGACGAGAAAAATAGACAAAAAGAGAAAGGACCAGGTAACTTAATACATTATAACATAGTTTCAAAGTCGATTAAAATTTTAAAGAGACAACAAAAATTAATAAAATTATTTCTGTATTACTCTAAACCCAGATAGCACAACTGATCCTTTTGATTTAAAAAAGAATTCACTTTCTTGAGTTCTTTTCGAATTCACGTAATCTGTTCGAAATGAACTAAAAAAGAATTCCTTTTCATTGCGAATTCTTATTCTCGAAAAGGAATCCTTTTCGAATTTAAAAAAGAATTCACAAATGGTGACATAAAAGTGAAGTCTTTTGAAATGCTGAAAATACTTTTAGAACAGAAATGGGATGGAAAAAGAATCATTTTGTAAATTGGGGACCAAAAAAGAATTCTTTTTGAATTCTCTGTGCTGGGAAGTCTAAAGTACTGTTACAATTGCGGAAATATTTGTGACTATGTAGATTCTGTATTTATAATAAAAAACGTATATACATACAATATTGTATCATATTTCTTTTTTTATGTAATAAAATACGTAAGAATATAAATGCTATAAATAACAATTCTTAATATTAACATTTTCATGACATTTATAAGAAGTCAGATTCTAATATTCTTTTGGATATCATTTATATGATGTCTTTTTCTCCTCTAAAATTGACGCATTAGAGGACTTATTGACATCATTATGTTATCTTTAAGATGGCGTTGTCGGACATCCAACTCTTAAATCTGAATAGCTCTCTCCTTTTGATAACATAATGCTCACTGGGCAAGTATACAAAAAAAAGTAAATTTTTAAATTTCTTTTTTGTTTTTGATATAAAATCTAGTCTGTTACCCTAGATTTTAGTGCTTCAATTCTGTAAAAACATTTCTCATTTTACAAAGTCAATAAAAAGATTTTATTTAATAAAAAATGTCGGTAAAAAAAGGTATAGAACGATCCTAAACGCTGTTTTTTTACTGACCAAAGCAATTTTTTATTTATTTGAATAATACTTTTTATTAGTTAAATGGAATAACAAATGCTTCTCCATGATTAAAGTATACAAAGTAACAGAGGTGGCGTTTGTGAATTTAATTCGAAAAATGAAGAAAATTGTAAAAATACAGTTTTTTTATCGACTCTTAGCATCCAGCTCATAACAATATGTGCTTAATATAAAAGTTTTACAGTTGCACATATCAAATGAGATAAGCGCCACGTGAGGAATCTATGAAGAAACATTAGTAAACTTTTCGAAATAAATTTAGATGCTTAGTAAAAGAATACTCTTCGAAAAACTATTGCAGAGTTACGATGCAAATAAAATCGAGGTATAAAGATAATACAGAGCAGTAGATTAGTTCAATGTTATTGTGATAGATGGAGCTGCTGCAATCTGTTAATTTGACAAGGGTATATATTATCCTTGGCATTCATGCAATAATGTAATAGGTTTACACTTGGGTTTACAATAGTGTAATAGGCTCTGCATGTGAGCAAAATATTTTATTTAATAAAAAATGTCGGTAAAAAAGACAGGTATAGGATCCCCTTAATTAAATATCTAGAAGTGTGCGCGCGTGCGTGTTGTGTGTGTGTGTGTGTGTGTGTGTGTGTGTGTGCGCGCGTGTGTGTGTGTACATGTGTGTACATACATATGTATATACAGTATCTAGAATGTTAATTTTTTAATTCAAACATTTTCCAAAATTTTTGAATTTTTTAAGATTTATAAGTTTTTCCAAGTGTCTTATCCAGTGAAGGTAAATAAGTTATAATGTAATAGAATCTTACATAAAGTTTTCATCTTTTAGATTGTATTAAATAATTGTGAGATTGAATGTCTGTTGCTTGAACTTTAAGCTTATGATTCAATGATATAATATCCAATTGCATATCTAACAAAAAACTTAATCTAACAGAGAACTTAATTTCTAATTCTATTCTACATGCATGACGCATTCATCCATCATTAAGTTAATGTATTGATAGTTGGGAAGTAATGTAGGTAGAAGATATTTAAGCCACAAGTTTTTTTTTAACTTCCTTTTCCAAGCAATTTTAAAAACAGTCAAACATTTTTTTTGTTTCAATCAAGTTCTCCGAATTCTATACAGCCCAGAATTTTCGAATACTCGCACATTTCCAATTATTATCAATCATAATAATGAGAATTTTTATAAGGCTAAAAAAGCGATCTTCAATTTGTACAATAATTCAGTTAAAGCTGATATTTTACTACACATTCTACTTTCACAATGGATAAACCATTTTCTTTTTCGTTAGCTCCTTGCCAATTACAATTTTCTATTTTGGCATCTGCCGTAACAGTCATCTATTAAATTAAAAAAAGATCAGGAACTGCCCTTCCATAAATAAGGTAATAAACAGTGACAATGAAGTTTGAAAGTGTCAAGTGCAGCTTATGTTAAACGAAAGATTATACTTACGATTACCGCACGTTTCTTGATGACAAGAAAATTATTCAATATTCACAATACGTGTCTCAAGGAATTTCAGTTAACTCGATTCAATTAAGAATGTAATTTAATCCCTGTCATATTCCTTTGAGTCTATATGCAAATATTAATCGTACTATCTCGATCTAATTTTTATAGTATACATTTTGCCATATACAATTTTAATGAATAATTATGTGTATAGGTGTAATATGCGCACGCACACTTATACGCATAAATCTAATTCTTTTGCCATTGGAGATATGTGACAATCTCTTAAGATGCATAAAGAAAGCATCATAAAGAAAGATAATTTGATTGATCTGCCTATTGGGAAAATTTCAAGCTTTGCAGATAATCATCAGATACATATCGTAATTAAATCTTTTGCTTGAGATTTTTCATACATTGAACCACATTTCATTACATTAATTAAGCAAGACACTTGACACTGTCAGTGATTAATAGAAACAATGGAAGAAGTTGCTGCTGAATGACTTTCCTGGTATGAAAATTGAGGAAAATGTTCTTGTTCTTCTGCTATAGAATTTAAATCGCCTCCACTACCCAAACAGCCCTGATCCGGGGGTGTAAGTTCATCACTTTCGCCAGTAAATTCACTATCAAAATATCGAGTGTCAATATCTGAAGTCACTTGTGGCTTAAAAGGTGGAGGAATCTTCTTCTGGACAAGATCTGTCCAATTGATACATGAGAAAAATGCATGATTCATGATCCTTCGCATCATTAGGTCCACCACCTAATCTTCTACTTGAATCCTTTATTAATAACACAGCCACACAAAAAAAATGGACTTCCAGGCCCAGAGGTCAGATCATGTTTTTTATATGTTTTTTGGGTCGCTGAATAAGAATCTGAAGTCCATTTAAGCCTATCACCTCACCTTTTTGCATAACCTCAAAAAACTAATGTTCTTACACAAAAAAAATCGAATTTTGGGTCCTGATCTCAGACTACGTTTTTTATATGTTTTTGGGGTCGCTGAGAAAGAATTCCAAGTCCATTTAACCCTATGACTTGACCATTTTTTATAACCTCAAAAAAAAAACCGATATTTTCACACAAAAAAAATCGATTTTTGGGCCCAGACATCAGAGCATGTTTTTTATATGTTCTTTGGGTCGCTAAAAAAGAATCCAATGTCTATATAACCCTTTAACATTACCATTCTCCGTAACCTCAAAAAAACCGATATTCTTAACATTGAAACAATATGACCTACTTATTCAAACTTCGTACCCTATATTTTAGTTTCTACATCTTATATACATACAACGTAAATATATTTTATCGTGATAATACTATAACTTTCAAATTTCTACCTGATAAGCCAATGGCCCAACAACACGATAACCCTTTAACACTTTAACAAAGACAATAAATCACAGGAAATCCGTATTGTTAAAAAGTGTTACAATGCTATCAACTCTCAAGGTATACCCAAAAATTCCCACTACCCAACAATCCATTCACGTATAACTTAAGTTTGTAGTACCGTCGGCATTAGCATGACCCGATGTACACCACGAGGAGGTTGCGCGATCGGTTTTTATACATCATATAGCTCTTATTTGAGCTTGAAAAAAAATTTATTTGTAAAATTATATCTATTAAAAACACTACAACTTAAATAAATAAATAAATCTTTTTTTACTAGATTAAATTAGGTAAAAATCCAAATACTGACAATAGATAACTGAAAAAAGCATATGATATTGCTAGAATGACTAGATTAATAGACTAGACTTGTAAAATGACTCTATTTGTACATTAGACGCATCAATTAATATTCTTTTTTTGTACTATAACGAGTCCTTTTCTCTTCAAAAGATCTGTGCAATGGTTTTCGCTTTCTGCTAACTTCTGGCAAGTTGAATAGACTTATCGGTTTCTTTTAAGTTATGAAAAATGGTGATATTGAAGGGTTATATAGACATTGGATTCTTTTTTAGCGACCCAAAGAACATATAAAAAACATGCTCTGATGTCTGGGCCCAAAAATCGATTTTTTTTGTGTGAAAATATCGGTTTTTTTTTTGAGGTTATAAAAAATGGTCAAGTCATAGGGTTAAATGGACTTGGAATTCTTTCTCAGCGACCCCAAAAACATATAAAAAACGTAGTCTGAGATCAGGACCCAAAATTCGATTTTTTTTGTGTAAGAACATTAGTTTTTTGAGGTTATGCAAAAAGGTGAGGTGATAGGCTTAAATGGACTTCAGATTCTTATTCAGCGACCCAAAAAACATATAAAAAACATGGTCTGACCTCTAGGCCTGGAAGTCCATTTTTTTTTGTGTGGCTGTGTAATCTATAAAAATAATGCATAAATCTATTTTTTTCTTATTTAAGAATGTTTGAATCATTGTAATATATTTACCACCAAGCATATCTCTTGCTTCATTGCTAATCGTCCTAGGAAATCTTACTTCTTCCAATAAAATAAGCGTAAATAGCTTTTCATAATCTTTGTTATAAAAAGGTAATCGACCACACATCATTTCATACATGACTACACCAACACCCCACCAATCTACCGCTCGTCTATAATCGTTATCTTCAAGTACTTCTGGTGCCAAATATTCTGGTGTTCCGCAAAATTTCTTTGTTGTTCTCCCTATGTTATATGATTAATCTCATCAAAATTTGTTCAACATTTCATTATTTCAAATTTACCTTTTGATTTGCGAATAATACGAACCATACGTAATGTCTTCTTTGCACAAACCAAAGTCAGCAATTTTAATATGCCCGTCTTTGTCCAAGAGGAGATTTTCCAATTTGAGATCACGATATATAATGCCTTGCGAGTGCAAGTAACCTAAAGCCGATATAATCTCTGCGCCATAAAATCGAGTACGATCTTCGCCAAATACACGTGACCGACTCAAATGGAAAAATAATTCACCACCATTTACATATTCCATAACAAAACACAGCCTGTCTGCCGTTTGAAAACTGTATTTCAAAGACTGAAAATTTAATATATATATATATGTATATAATATATATATATATATATATATATATATACAGGGTGATCCGAAATAACCTTCCATCTGTAAAATGACGTATTCCTGACACAATTCTAAGATGATTTTTCCTTTATCAAAATTTGATTTGAAGCTTAGTTTTCGAGTTATAAGCAAAAATAGTTAGGAAATCACGCGTCGAGTACAGAAGGCAGGCAGGAGCGGCGCACCGCGAGCGTAACGCGGGTTCAGTTGACCGCCCGACGGATGATTACCACCGCGTGAGTCGCTATTTTAATCTTATGACATAAAATTATGCCTTAAATAAAATTTTGATAAAGAAGGTGTCTTAGAATTATGTCAGGAATACGTGTTCCTTAAAATAAACTTACTTTAATAACAAAATTACTTTAATAACTTTAATAACAAAAAGTTGTTCCGGTTTGCCGGCCGTTGAACGCTGCAATCAGCTGATTGCTACACGCGATGTGTGTAATGCGTGTGTGCATAAAAAGAGAGAGAGAGAGAGAGGGAGGGAAGGAGGGAGAGACATTCATACACATGCACGCACGTACGCATACACTTTTTTCTCGCTCTCTTTCTCTCTTTTACACCAACACTTATGCACTCTCTCATTCAGTCATTCATTTACTCACTCACTCACCTGCTCACTCACCTTGTAGCAGCGTAACGAATCCTCATGCTACGTGTTAACTGCTGCACTCAAGGCTGCACCGTTATGATTAAGTTGTAGAGACACATCAAAACTTTTTGTAAATTATTCTCACAAATTACTCTCACTCGATTAACACAATACAGATTACGCGATAACGAATTCACTGATTTACTGACTCACTACCGATTTACCGATACCAAAAATTACTTTAAAAGAAACGCGAATGCAAATAGCACATGACTCGACGCGAAGCGACGGACCGCGGAAACTGCGCGACCACAAGGGTTGACTAGCGCCACACGCTGCGACTTGCGTGGCGCTAGTCAACTGTCAACATAACTCTTGTGGTTGTCACGCAGTTTCCGCGGTCCGTCGCTTCGCGTCGAGTCATGTGCTATTTGCATTCGCGTTTCTTTTAAAGTAATTTTTGATATCGGTGAATCGGTAGTGAGTCAGTAAATCAGTGAATTCGTTATCGCGTAATCTGTATTGTGTTAATCGAGTGAGAGTAATTTGTGAGAATAATTTATAAAAAGTTTTGATGTGTCTCTACAACTTAATCATAACGGTGCAGCAGTTAACACGTAGCATGAGGATTCGCTACGCTGCTACAAGGTGAGTGAGTAAATGAGTGACAGAATGAGAGAGTGCATAAGTGTTTGTGTAAAAGAGAGAAAAAGAGCGAGAAAAAAGTGTATGCGTACATGCGTGCATGTGTATAAATGTCTCTCCCTCCTTCCCTCCCTCTCTCTCTCTCTCTCTCTCTCTCTCTTTTTACGCACACACGCATTACACACATTGCGTGTAGCAATCAGCTGATTGCAGCGTTCAACGGCCGGCGAACCGGAACAACTTTTTGTTATTAAAGTTATTAAAGTAAGTTTATTTTAAGGAACACGTATTCCTGACATAATTCTAAGACACTTTCTTCTTTACCAAAATTTTATTTAAAGTATAATTGTATGTCATAAGATTAAAATAGCGACTCACACGGTGGTAATCACCCGTCGGGCGGTCAACTGAACCTGCGTTACGCTCGCGGTGCGCCGCTCCTGCCTGCCTTCTGTACTCGACGCATGATTTCATAACTATTTTTGCTTATAACTCGAAAACTACGCTTCAAATCAAATTTTGATAAAGGAAAAATCGTCTTAAAATTGTATCAGGAATACGTCATTTTACAGATGGAAGGTTATTTCGGATCACCCTGTATATACAGGGTGTCCCATTTTAAATAACGGATAGGAATATCTCGGATGGTAAGCATTTTGGAGGAAATTTGTTGATATAAAAGTTGTAGGGTACAAACAAGGCTAACTTATGGTGATCTTGACATTGACCTTGGCGATGACATTCAAGGTCATTTCAATATCAAGTCAATTTTTTCAAATGGAACCCCTCATTTTTTAACGGAAGTGGAAAGAGCGGAAGATTTTACGTCCAAATATAACCTTGACCTTGACCTTCATTGCTACCTTCAAGGTCATTTCGTCTTATTAAACCACCGCATATACACATCGTATATTTCGATCATATTGATCATTTTCAATTATTTTCGATTATTTTTGATCTTTTTCGATGTTTTTCCACTGGCTTGTCAAAAACTTAGCTACCCGTTTTGAAAAGTTTTTTGGAGAATCTTACTCAGTTGATCATTATTAAGCATAATTTATATGAAATTACTGAAATCGTTAAAAATTTGTACGTAAAATCTTCCGCGCTTTCCACTTCCGTGGTAAAAAATAAGGGTTCCATTCAAAAAAACAATCGACTTGACCTTGAAATGATCCTGAACGTCGAGGTCAACCATGCTGAATGCTGGCCGACAGGGAGGTCCAAACTGACGGACACAAACCGAAAAGAACTATACAACCTCGCCATGGAGCGTGGGTCCGAAAGTCGCACAGACAGGCGAGGCACAGCGAAAATACAAACAGGACCGATTAACTGGCTGTGTTTCTTCTATCTTTCCTCAACTGGATAGATGATTCCTCTATCTTGCCTTAAGGTTAAGGTCAAGGTCATATTCGGATGTAAAATCTTCCGCGCTTTCCACTTCCCTGGTAAAAAATAAGGGGTTCCGTTCAAAAAAATAATCGACTTGACCTTGAAATGATCTTGAAGGTCGAGGTCAAGGTCAATGTCAAGGTCACATGCGAACGTGATATCTTCCTCTGTTTCCCTTTCCGTGCTAAAAAATGAGGGGTTCCATTAAAAAAATCGACTTGATATTAAAATGACCTTGACGGTAGCGATGAAGGTCAAGGTCAAGGTCATATTTGGACGTAAAATCTTCCGCTCTTTCCACTTCCGGGTTAAAAAATGAGGGGTTCCATTTGAAAAAATTGGCTTGATATTGAAATGACTTTGAAGGTCATCGCCAAGGTCAATGTCAAGATCACCATAAGTTAGCCTTGTTTGTACCCTACAACTTTTGTATCAACAAATTTCCTCCAAAATGCTTACCATCCGAGATATTCCTATCCGTTATCTAAAATGGGACACCCTGTATATATATATAATATATATACAGGGTGTCCCAGACTTAACGTGCCATAGATAAATGGGAGATTCCTGAGATCATTTTGAGACGAAAATCCTAGTACCAAAATATCGAGGGCGCTGTGTAAATGAGGAAGGTTTATAGTTGACTAATCAAACCGACCGAAATTCGTGTGCTCAGGCATAGTACACTGTACAGCAGTGAAAGTGTTTTCAAGCCCCAATTAAATTCATAAGCGGTTATACATACTCATTTATATTTTTGCAATAATAACTTAAAGATGATCAGCGTTATCGTCAACACTATCTTTATTTGATGACGAATAGTCTTCAAAAATGGCCAAATCCGATTAGGCAACTTCCCCGCAGTGCACATCGGGTAACGCTAATGCCTACGGTATGAAAAGTAATTGACGTAATATATAATTATTATCAAATTATGATTAGTATACCTACATATATATTATGCACACTATCTGCTGTCACTTCCGATTTTCTTCCGGTCTCCTACAGCTTCCTCTCGGTTTACCTACGATTATTCTTGTAGGAGAATTAGTACCATAAACACTCCTTGAATAGTATCACGTATTTTTAACACTAATTTAATTTTTGGGGATTTTTCTTGCAGTTTAAAAAAAAAATACACCACGTGATTCTACGACTCAAAATCTATAAGAAACCACATAGTTTGTACTTTCCCCTTCGGGGGACAAAAATCGGCACATTTTACATATCCTCCTTTGAAATATAGAGTATTTTCCAAGTTTTGGGACAATTATATACTTTGAAAGCTATATTTATGTATAATAAAGTACAGTAACATTAACAATTAGAAAGGGAGAGAATGAGTTTTGTTTATTTCAAAATTATTTGTACTAACTTTTGAATAGGACTGTCTTCTATTTCAAACCTAAAAAAAATTAAAATTCAACAAAATTAATGTGTAAAAGTATAAATTAACCCATTTAGATTTATTGTTTCCGCACTTTCACGTTCGTCAATACGTGATTGGTTTAGTTTATTACCATTTTATCCTTTAAGTACTATTTATTATTTATGAAGTATGTTTGTAATATAATTACCTGTTACACTACAACTTTTCAAAAGTCTAACATTACTTTCTCTTTTGCTTTTTTTTAATTACATACGACAAAGTAGCTGTATTCCGTAAAATTTCGTAAGAACACATGTAATTTTAAATTGCAATAACTTTTTAACAAACTGCAAATCTTTTTAAAATTTTTCAAGTGAATTTATTGATATTGGTTGAATGATAATAAATGGTACTTATAAGTAATATTTATTTAATACTTATTTACAAAGTTTCAAAGATCTGTCATTTATAATCAGAACAACTTTAAAACATTTTTCTTGCCAAGTAATTTTTATTTTTAAATGATTAAACACTTAAATAGATAAAAATAAATAATTAAATTAATTATTTACACTTAAATAAATAATTAAATACTTAATTTTCTATTATTATGTATGTATTATTTATTATATATGTATTATTATATATGTATTATATATGTAATTTATTGTATATGTGTATTATATATGTATATATTATATATATAGTGTAGTGTGTACGCGTATCATTTCAGAAAAACACAAAGAACTTTTGGCAGTGACAATACCTCAAATCCAGTTTTACAGAATGAAATTTCATGTGTAAAAATAAAGAATATACTTACCAAAGTGGTTGAGTGATTATCACTCTGAAAAATTATGGTAATTATTTAGAATTACGGACCCTCTGATGACCTTGACCTTGACATATGTTGTCAAGGTCATCCTCCTGAGTGATCTTCGGAACGTTTTAGTCGTCGGTCATCACTCGTTAAAAAGTTATTGACAAAAAAAGTTTGAAAAATATAGCAGTTATTTTGAATACAGCTTTACATATCCACCGCTAATGACCAATGAACAAAAGAAGTTTCACGACAATGTGTGTATGTATATGCCATTCTTACTGTTGCTGATATTTTTTTATGACTTTGAAACATGGGTTTACAACTTTCCACGCGAAGCGAGTTCCACCTACACTTATGTGTGTAGTTTCTCGGTAGTAGAGCCCCCCGTAGGGGGGGGGGGCGGAACACACTGCCTCCACGCGTATACTTTTTAATGTGAAGTGAAGTTTCACATGGGTTTGCAATTTTTGACGCGAAGCGTCAGGGTTTTACGTGTTTCACTCTTACACCATATTTCAAATTTCGCACTGTTTTAGAAAGGATTGATTACAGAGCATGCGCATGTGGCCACATTTTTCAAACTTTTTCTATTAATAACTTTTTAACGAGTAATGACCAACAACTAAAACCTTCCGAAGGTCACTCAGGAGGATGACCTTGACAACATATGTCAAAGTCAAGGTCATCGGAGGGTGATCCGTAATTCTAAATAATTACCAAAAATAATTAAAAAACGTGTTATCTAACAATCACATAATTTTCTAATAGGAATGTGGAAAGTGAAGTTTTGTGAATTCAAAGTTTGTGTGATCGTTATACCACAACAAGATATTTTTCCAAAAAAACTAAATCGTAATGCTAAATAAACAAAAAATATTAAAAGTAAAACTATTAATGCAAGAATCTTGGATTTGCTGCAGTTTATAATATTTAAAAAATGATGAAAATATTTATACGCTTTAATCTAAATTAATATTTTTCTAAAGACATTCAATAATTTCGTTACTATTTTGCCTATAGTAGCCATTTCCATGTGACAATTTTATCTATTTTATCATACTACACGCACACACACACACACACGCACACACACACACACACACACACACACACACACACACACACACACACATTTAGATATTTAGCATATATTTCAAATTTATAAAGTTTAATAAGTAAATTTTATCTTGTTCACCGAAAGAATTGAATATTTGTGATACATACAACAGAAAGGAGATAGTTGAAATTAAAAAGACAAATTTATATTTATTAAACATTGGAGGGTAGATATTAGAAGAATATTTACAACAAATAAAAATTTAAAAATTACAATAACGAGTTTTTTATTTTTATTGTCTTTAATTGATTATATTTTTCTTATTTATATTCATCAATTTTTTTTAATTTAAAATCTGCACAATTTTTAGATATGTAAATGATTTCTGGAACATTAAAAAACCAGGAAAATTCTTGGAATTTTAAATTTTAATGCAATGTCCTTGCTTATTATAGGACCCTGCTCGTCTAATTCTTTGATAATTTTACTCGATGTTTCTCTTTTTTACTTTTACATAGCTAATTAAAATTTAAAAGCATCAAGATTTATATATCAATTTGGATTTATGTAAGACTCCTGACTTCATGCCGCGGTTCTAGTTTGATAATGTCAGAAGTAAGAAATCGCATGCTAAAAATTCTAACGAAATCCGTTAAGAACCTTAAGACTACTTTCTACAATTTAAAATTTGCAACAAAATTCGCTGCAGAATAGTGTAATTGTATATGTGTTATGTAATACATACAGAAACTATTTTTGAAATAAAGCGTTTGTCTGTTAAAAATATAGATAAAGAAATAAAATTATAACAAAACGTTATTATTATCTTTATTATGTTATTTTATACATCAGATTTTTTTATTGTGTATAAACAAAAATACAATTATTTTTTTTTTTTTTTTTACACTTGCATGTAAAATTACAATTTTTCACTGTTACGCCACCCTAACAGCGCAGATGTCCCGAGGATATCCAGAATACGTCCCGCGGACGTCCCCAGGAGATCTTGTGCTGTCTGACCCCTTATACTTTCTTCTACTGCGAGCTTGTATGATTTTTCGCGTTAGTAAAATATACGGTGTTTCTGCTACTAAGGACAATATGTAAGAACATAAATAAATAGTTATAAGGATTCCAATAGATAAGACAGTCTGAAAATAAAAAGTTGTGATAATAACAGCTTAATTAATCTTTTTAGGATTTTAGATGTTCATTTACTAACCAAGGATGTAAATTCAATATGGAGAGACTTTTCACTCAGTTGGTCAAACGAGAGGATAATAATAGGATTTAAAAGATAAGCGCAGTACGACAGCCTACTAAAAGGAATCCAGCCTTTGAATGATAAGAGTTTCTGAACGATACCTGTAATTAAAGTCAAATATTTGATAATTAGTAATAATAATAATAAATTTATATAAATTATAGTATTATTCTAGGAAATGGAATTATTGTATTATATCACATTATGCCACTATTCATAACAATGTGTTTTTTAGAACGTAAATTAAATATGAAATTAAATTGCATGTGGCTTATAATGTATTATAAAACAATTTATTTTAAAAATCAGATAAAGATTTAATGAAATATTATTAAATGAACTAACCACCGTGTTGAGTAAGGCACGCAATTACAATCCATGCTATACCTATAGCCCAAACGCATCTGTACAATGCGGTATAAATAGCACTAGCTAGAATAGGTATTTGTTGATTGTAAATGCTGAATATCACGATAATATTGCAAGCACTACCAAGGCACCAACATAAAATTACAGTTCTCTAAAATTTGCGTTAAATTAAATTGTAGTACGGCAATAATAATTTAAAACTTTGCCATAGTATAGTAAATTGTTTTCCTTACGCTACTTATTAATTTATAAACAATTAATCAGTACACAGCATGTTACATAATTAAGTCTAAAACTGTTTAACTTTTTGATTAAATCGTGTGTATATAAATCATCATATTAAATTTATATGTTAAAAAAAGTTATATATATGTATATATATATATATAAACTTTTACCTTTTTTAAAACCAATTTTCCGTTTAGTTGTGTTAAAATGTAACCGGTAATCATTCCAATAATATACGGACTTATTCTGACCCATGATGGAAGGTATAAGACATCTACAAGCCTATACTGTTCATCCCACCTGTAACAACAACAAGAAAGGTTCTCTTTCAATTATTCTCTTGATAAGCAGGATGTTTCAATAACTTACGTTACGGTGTATTCGTTAATATATGAAAGATAACCAGTAAGAACTATTGAACCTATTAAAAGTGCACTCAATATGGCTACCGTTATGTAAAAATACCTGAAATTTATATTAATAATATTAATATTTAATTATATTTATATTGAATATTTATATTTAATTAGAAAATGTATGCAGTGGCTGCATACATTTTCTAATTAAATATAAATGCATGTCTGTCAATAGTTAACTTACATTGTCAACAAAATTAACAACACCACAGCGATTATGTAGAATTGCATATCAGCAGATAAATACCAACTCCATTTCATGCACTTCAAGAAAAAAAAGGATTAAAATTGAAGATTCTATATGTGTGTTTTCAAACATAATTTTCTCTTACACTCTTAAATGTGTTCGTACCATTGTTTCCAAACTAAATAGATTATTTATGTACAAAAGGTTTCTCCACCAATACTTTGAGCAAGTTTCGTGCAGACTCTCATGCACATAAAATGGTGAGGTCTTATCGAGCCAAGTCGAGATTAAATGTGATATTGCTAGTACTGTTATATAAGCTGGAGTCAGTCTAAAAATGAAATTTTAGATGTACATAAAAGAAACAACAAAAAATTTACCGTTGAATTTGACATTAATTGCCTTTGATTTAAAAAAAAATTATCTCTATGTCACTTTTTTTATTTCGTTTATTATAATACTTATTTTATCACGCTTATTGCTGTTCTTTTTGTTGTCAAGACGTACCGGATATATCTTTTTGTCACAATAATGAAGAATTCATTTATTTTTGCTCTATAAGTAAGTGATTGTATTCGATCTCTGTCCTTTTTATTATTTATATAAGTATAGGTAACCAAAAGTCCGCTTAAAAGAAAAAAGGTATCGACTGCTAGAAATAGTAGAGTGCTTATCAGATGATTGATGAAACGTCCACCGATTTTCAAAATCCATAGTTTATTGTCTGCATATGGAAAAACAATATTTATTACATAGTATAGTGAATAAAAATCGGACCGTATTAATCCTTTATAAATTATTTTCAAATTACTTGCCGATGTAGTCTATTCCGAAAAATATAATATGGCCTATAATTATCCAACACATACTTAGAAATCTTAAGCCGTGAATAACAGGCATTGAGCCGTCGTGTTTTTTGTTAAATATTATTTTTGTATTGCTGTAAGCAGAAAAGTATATTACTTTTCCAAGCCTACTTTCCTGTGAAGTTACTTCCATTTCCATTTGCTGAGTGGAAGTTGTATTTTCCCCATCTAAATCGCAATTCAGAATGGTAAATAGTTAATAAAGTACTATAAAAATCACAATGATCCGAGAAATTGACAAAAGCTTTAAATCTGAGCACTCATTATTTATTTTATATGAATAAATAATGAGTAATAATAAATGAATGAATAAAACTGATAAATGAATTGTCACATATACATGACTATAAAAAAATTTTATTATTAATTTTTTTTAAATTATAACATTATAAAATATATATATATATATATATATATATATATATATGCATGTATGTATGTATGTATGTATAATTTTAATATGCAAAGCGTATATTGTTGCAGTTAAAAAGATTTGAAATGTTTTCAGTACAATACTTACTAATGTCATTTTTATTTTCCTTATTTGAACATTTTTTATTTATGAATATGTCGTATGTTGTTCCGATTATTACCATAAAAATAGAAAGCACTAAACTAACGCTGTAAATATAAAGTTAATAAATACATCTGTAATATTGCTTCAGATTTCGCAACTTTCGAATAAAAATTCATTACGTGTATGTATGCATGTGTGAATATATTAAGTATAAAGTGTATATGTGTAATATATTAATTTATTATTATTATTATTAATTTTATTTATATTATTAATTGTGCTATTTCTTGACATACCAAATAAAAGGCATAGCACCACTAGTGAGCCATTTATAATCGTTTATTAGATTTTTAACTTGAATCAGCTTGAAGTCCGCAGAATAAATATCACTAATTAAAAGAACTCTATCACGGAATATCCTTTCCAAAATAAAACTTACGTCATCTTCAGAGCAAGATGCTGGTAAACAAAGTCCAAGCGTAATTACATCCTAAAATAGAATAGAAATAGAAATATCTGTATAAGATATTTTAATATTGATATATTCATATATAGAAGTGTAACTGTGTTATGTTCTTATGTAAATAATTATAAATAATAAGTATAATTAATAATAAGTATAATTAAGAACACTTATATTTTAGATTTTAATATATGTATATATATTAAAGAAATTGTTGTACACACGCACGCACGCACGCACGCACGCACGCACGCACGCACGTATGCACGCACGCACGCACGCACGCACGCACGCAGGCACGCGCACGCACGCACGCACGCACGCACGCACGCACACACGCACGCGCCCGCGCGCGCATACACACATACACACACACACACACACTGTTGCAGTATCGGTGACAGTTCTAAATTTCTGCCAAATACATTTTGTTATAATGTTGAATAATTTAAAAAATTAATTGTAATACAATTTTGTCGTTGTTACATCGAATATGCAGTATCGGCAACAGTTTTGCTGCAACAACTTATTTTATCCGTGATTAAATGTAGATATAAAATAAAAAAATGTATCTATTAATGTAGGAAAGAAAAAAACAAGTAGAAAAAATTTTAACAATTAACATGTCTAGCGTATACGTAACACTATTAAGCGGACACACGATGCTTGTTTACCTGCTGGATTGCTATCTGATCACTCTGGCTGATCTGCTGCACCCAGTGTTACGTAACACTGCATTTTTTATTTTATATCTACATTTAATCACGGATAAAATAAGTTGTTGCAGCAAAACTGTTGCCGATACTGCATATTCGATGTAACAACGACAAAATTGTATTATAATTAATTTTTTAATTATTCAACATTATAACAAAATGTATTTGGCAAAAATTTTGTTCTTATAATATCTTCTTTTAAATAATTTGTCAATTTAGCAAAATTATTTTTCAACTTCAATAAAATTAGTATTCTTAACAAATCGCATTGCTGTCGATATAATAATTGACGGAATTTGCTAAAATAACATAAAATATGTACTGTAAAATACATACACACTGTATGCCAACAAATTTTTTTTTCATAATAATATAAAATATAAATTTGTAGCTCTGTATAAATTATTAATTACTAATTGTTATTATATCAAGATAAACTTACTTCGTCAAATACTTCCAAGTGATACTGAAGAGTACTGTTGTGTTTAAAATAGGCAGCGAAGTAATTTACTTTGAAAGGCGGAGTCTCTTTTTGAGGATCACGATACAGCGTATTGTTTAATAAAATCCGTTTTGAAATCTGTAGAGGAACAGTACTCATCGTATCGATGCACTGACTACGACTGCCCATCCAATAATTATTTCCATTTAAAAAACCTGATTGAAATTCGCCGCTAGAATCCAACACTTGAAGACAAAAGATAGACAAGTTATTTACAAAGATTATTAAAAATTATTAAATAGTGTATTTTATCTATTATCAGTTAAACAATATTTTCTATTATATAATTACTATATAATTACTAATTTTAAAAAACAGTCTTTAATTATTTATTTTTATCCAGATTTTCAAATTAATAGTATTGAATAAATATAATTATCTATTGAATAAAGATATTTCTATTGTGTTAAGACATATGTTATAAATCACTTCAAAGTAATTATTATAAAATAATTATATAATTGAATAAAAGAAAATGTTTGCGTTTTTTTCGTTACATTAAAAACAAATACGTAAAAAAATTTATAATTTGTATTATTTATAATTTGTATTAAAAAAATACAAAATAGAATTTTACACAAAATAGAATTTTATACAAAATAGAATGTTAATTTTATTTAAATGTATGAAAATAAAAATCAAATTTTTTATTATATTTTTCTTCTTTTTTAGCAAATCTTTTTGATAATAAAACAAAATTCTTTTAAGGTTGAAAGTTTTAACAACATTTTTCCAATAATTAACGTCACATGATTATAATACAATATGTCAAAATACCATAAAAATGGTCAAAATACTCTTTTTTGCAACTTTGACTGCAAATTTCAAAATTGTAATGAACAATTTGGCAAATGAGATTGTATTCAGCGTTCAAAAATGAGAAACAATTATTCTTGATCTTGTTTTTTTTTGTTGAAAAGTATAATAGTTCTATGGAAAACGTCTAAAATAAGATAATATCGCGACATAGATACAATATTTAAGTTCATAAGAAATAGTGCTCATATAAATGTCAGCTTGTTTAAATTAATATTATGAATGTCGGATTTAATTCGCTTATCCTTTCTTTTACGCCAGAATATCGAAAAGATATTATTACTAGTTTAATTGACGATTGACCATCATTTCTAGGCAAGTTATCGTGACTACTAATGAAACTTTAGGGAGATTCGGAGATAATTAAAGAGTATATTATCGACTGTGAATTTAAATTTGTTGATTGCTAATATAAATATATAAATTATTAATTTAATACAAAATATTATATTATTATCATTTGTATGTTTCATGAATAAGAATGCAGCTTTATACAATAATATCAAGAATATTGCTGCAAAAAATACTTTTTTTTATTGTAATATTCGATTAGCTTTCCAAACTTCATAGATATTTGACAAGCATTTTATTAAATATAGTTATAATTAAGTTATAATTTTACATACTTTTCAAGCTCCAGAGTATTCGTTGATCGACAGCGTCTCGGAAATTTAACAATTCCTTTTCACATAACGTTGAGTTGAGGAGACCCGAAGCTATTGAAGCAATAGCATAAGCGGGCATATAGTTAATGTTGTTATTGCTGCCATTATTCGATTTATGAAGTTGTGCCGAGACACAAAGGAATGTGGTGAAATTTACGCAAGCACACAAAATAAATACAAGTTGTCGTCGCGACATAGTGCTTTAACACATAATAATCACTTTTCCTTATTACAAGTTAATAAATAGCTTTGGTAAAATCAATCTTGAGATGCAGAAAATTGAAGTAATTTTATTTATATAACGAATTTTGTGAGTGTAAATTAAATAAGAGACAAAAAACACTTTTATTACTTCAATTAATAAAAATGATATTATTAATGGAATGGTAAAAAAATCGAAAAAAGTTGAAAGGAGATTCGTTCGAACCAGTTATTAACACTGTCAACAAATTTTGGTTGTTAATTTGCAGACAATTGCGCACAATTTAAAGTTTTAAAAAATGGATATTAAAATGGAATTTAAAATGGAATTATCTCTGATCTGTTTGCCACACGAATGGTCAGTATGATTTGACGAATGAAATTCGATTGAGAGATATACGCGGAAATGACGGCTATATATCTGGTATTGTGCTTGAAAAAATAATTGCGCAATTTTTCTTAATGACAAGACGTTTAATTATTCAATGAATTATATGAATATATTTCATATAAAATTAAAATTATTTGATTTTCATCTCTGGCGAAGAAAAGATTATCTTTTTATACATTTGATGTATATGAATACATTTGATGATTTGGAATCGATAGGAAAACAGGTTTGCATGAATTTGAAATTTGAAAAAAAGCAGAGTCGTACACTGATAGAAGAATTTCTTACTATTTAAGAAAATTTATTAATATTTAATAAATTATTTGTTAAAAAATTAGTTTTAACAAATATTTATTAACATTTAACAAATCATTTATTAGAGATCTTTTTTTTGTACCAAACAAATATTTATTATTCTTTAATAAGTGATTTATTAATATTTAATAAATCATTTATTAATATTTAATAAACCACTCGTTAAACATATTCCAAGGTGTAACTTCGCTTTCTCACTTTACAAATAAGTAAAAATAGTCAACAAAAATGAAATTCAAGAAAAAATATACTAAATTACCAAACAAGTCAAAGATATAAAGTTATTTTTTTATTCAATACATACATATATTTATAATAAAAGAAAATATCATAGCGAATAATAATACGCAAAATAATCATTTTAAATTAAACTTCTCTGAGAAATAACACAAAAACCATTAGGTATTACGTGGATTTTTAATGGCTTTATATATTTTTCAAAATTAAATTGAATAAAATATTCTTGATCATCTTGTTTTGGTAATATTAATAGATAACTTTTTATATGTGAATTAAGTCCAATAGTTGTACATTTTTTATAAGAAAAGTAAATACTTTTGTTATCGGATAAAACTCCAGTAATAACGCCGAATACAGGATTATTTTCCAAATTATTAGTTACGTGGAAAGCATATGATAACTTATATAGAATTTTATTAATTTTAACTGATTCAAATATTTTAAAATTATTCATATTCATAAATAACTTATTAGTTGTATTAGATGTTATTACTTTTCCTAACTGTACAATATTTTTAAATCCTTCATTATTCATAAATTTATTACTTAAATCTAACTGTATTTTCCTTGCAAGAGTATATAGTATATTAATACGGCAGTTGACTACGTGAGCGTGATGCTTAAATTGTTTATGAAAAGCTTCGAACCGTGAACATGAAAAAAATTTGGGTGGGCCTAAAATTTTTATTATGGTTGGATAGTGTATTAAATTATGAAATTTAGCTGTTAGATGTCCCTTAAACGTACTTAAGTATAATTCATGATGAAGTTTTATCAACTCTCGAAGATAAACGATATCCTCGTCTGAGATACTTGTTGCTGTAACTATACTTATTATATCAAACAAATATGTATACAACTGCCATGCTGGATCATCTGGTGGAACTAAATCACCTATCAATACTCCAAAATATGCTACAAGACAAGACATTTCTGCCGCAGTAATAATTATATGTTCATTTTGAATAAGAATATTGCTGATGGCAGAAATTTTATTACCACAATCAGCTTCACAATGATCAAAAAATTTCAATCTATTATTCAAATGATCCAGAATGAAATATTTATTACGAATGAAATGCTTTATAATTTTAGCCATATCATATCTGCAAATACCTAAGTACAAATCATGCATGATATCAATGGTCCAATTACAAGTATTATGAAAAAAGGCTACTTCATTAAACACACAACTTTTTTTAACCCCTTTGCTGTGGTTCAATAAATCTAACTTATAATTGTCTTTATTTCTAAGAAGATTTTTATTTTCTGCAATCAGTCTTTGCGCTTCTGCTTTGGGTGCTCGACAGAATCGACAATAATATTCACTAATGAAACTTTCATTAAAACCAAAAAGACTATTTAGGGCTAGATTATCACCTAATAGACCAATCAAGACAAAGTAGATGACATGATTTTCACCCTTAATATTAATTGTTATTCCTTCTTGCGCCAAGTAATTCAATTCAGTTTTAATTTCTGCAAAACATCTATCTGCTCCGAATTCTTTATAATCAGAATTATGAATCAATTGGGCTAAAAAAATATTGTCTGTAGTTGATGCATATTGTGGCGGTAATGAAGCAATTGAACAGTATAAGCCTCCAACTTTGTAAATTCCTGCGGACGTAGAAAGAGGATTATTTATTTCAAAGTCATCATAGTAAAGATATAGAGGAATAACGGTTTTCTCATTAAATATATCAGAAATATTTTTCCAAATTTTACTTTGAAATAAACTTGTGAAAATTCCGCAACCGTCGTTTTTAGCAGATTCAGTTTTGATGAAATTTGTGATGACTCTAAAAACATTTGGTAATTCCAAAAATTTTTTCAACACAACACGTAATGAAATTATTTGACCATAGCACGGTTTTTTAGTCCAAACAACAGTGTTTTCTACAGTTTTATTATCATCTATCTCGCCGATTTTAAACTGCCGTGGAGCAACAAAATAATCAGTCGCTTTAAATTGCTGCATGCATTTCCAATTTGAATTAAATTTTTCAAAAACATCTGTTTTAAAACAGTCCTCTATAAACTTATGGTACTGCTGTGGTATACATTCTTTTAATTTTTGCAAGTTACTAGCTGATATTTTATTCATTAATAGTTGAAAGTCTTTTATTGTTTCTTGAGCCAATGTTTGAGTAATTGTAGGATTACCATAAATTTTACGGACAAACTTCAAAACGTCGTTTTCAATATTATTTTCAGTATTATTCATATTGTTAAATCTTAAATTATTCAAATGAGCCATTTATATTATTTTAAATTATACATTAAATAACGTTACAATCATCGTAATATTAAAACATAATATTTTTATTAATTTTCTGTAATTTCATATAATTTTCAATTAAAGTTCAACTTTAACTTATTTAAAATATTATAAATAAATGGTATTTGAACATCTGATTCAGTTTTTATTCCATAAATACCCCACTGTAAAAAATACCAAAAGTTTTGGCTTTCAATAGGATACGCAAGCCTAAACATTAAATAAAATTTAAATAATAAGTCAATTCCCTCGGCAAATGTTGAAGCTTCAAAACGATAGCTATCAACTTGAACATAAATTTTATGTAAATCAAATTCATTTGGACCGATCACAATTAAAAAAGGTTGGATTGTCGATTTAGCTTTAGCTTTTTTGCAGATTTTTGTTTCATATGCTTTGTCAATATCGCCAGGAATTGTTACATGCATATAAACGCTTTTTACCGCATCTTCTTGAATTTGTGCCTCTTTTTTAGAGCTTTTTGGCTTTTTACGCGATTTAGGAGTTAATAAATGTACAAAAATTTCAAGTTGAATTATACATTTGCTCAAGAACGAAACAGTTTCGTCGCTCATATCCAACAGTTTCAATTTCCTTTGATAGTCACCGCTTATTTTGTCGGGTAAAATATTCGTAAGTTGAGTGAAAATTGTGTTCCAACGCTCGCTCAAATTTTCTACTCCATCAGGATAAATTTTTTCGAAGTCAGTATTTATCTATAAATATAAAATTTCAAAAAATTATTTTTTATAAACATAATAAAATAAAAAAATTTTATCAACATATCAATATAGAACACATAGATTCTTTAAGTATAGGCCAATCATTTAAAATATCAGTTACACTTAAATATTTATTAGATTTAACTTCTGCTCTTCGTAAATCATGTGATTGTTTCCAGTGGAGTAACACATCAACTTCGTCTTGATGGTACATTAACCACTGTTTACTTTTTAAAGCGGCATTTTCACTGCTGTCTTTCACTGTATGATTAGTTAGGACTGTATCATCAGAAACACCTGCGACTTTTCGCAAAGTTCTGATTATTGTAAGTGTGTTACGATATTTGTCTACTAATTTTCCTTTCGAAATTTCAGAAATGTTGCGTAAAGAATCTTTTTTCTTTACCGGAGGCACGTAAAAAGTTTGAGTACACTCTAACGGAAATAGCTCAATTATTTTTTCTGCCAATTCCTCAAAATCTTCATTAACAAGTATTATGTTTTTCTTTAAACAATCAATCACAATAGCGTCACATATAATAGATATCCATTGCGCTTCCAATGAGATATTTTTCTTGTTTGAAATTAATAAAAGTTCTTTTGCAATAGGATGATCAGTAAGCACTTGTTTTAAATCGTAATGACAAAGTTTGGACTCAGTCCTTTTTCTTTTTCCAAACGAAACAGCATTATTTTCTGCAGTTATATTTTCAATATTATTTGAATTAATGAAATCCACATGCACTTCTTCAATCTTAAAATTATCATCATCTAACGTATTTAGAACAGGAAACAATTGATAATCCTTATCATTGGCTATCTGTAAATAAATCAAAATAATTATTAGTTATGAAAAAAATTGTCAAGTCAAGTATATAATTTTAACAATAATAATATATTAATATTAACAATAATTGCTTGAAACAAATTTTAAAAGCATGATTAATTTCATTTAGTATAATTAAGCAGATAAAAATTTCACCTACATATTCTTTATATTTTTTATTTAAACAGAGACGTAAGCCAATACTAGGTATAAGCTTTTTTTGGGCATCTTCTGGGACTTGTGTAAGGAATTTACCAAGGATTTCAAGGTCAGTTATATGGTTTGCTAATAAGGAAAATGAATTGGTAAAATCAACTTAAATTTTCATAACGGAGTATAGTTAATAAATCAGATGTAAAAACAATGCATAGGTTATGTATGATAATGATCAATATAAATTAAATAATATTCAACTTACCACACAAAATTGAATACAACTCACTTAAGTTCCACGATTTCAATAACATTTCCATTTTTTTTATTTCTTTAAACACTAAAATTAGTCTTTAATTAAACACGGTAATTAACTTTAGAGGTACAGAAGGTTAAAGTGACACACAAGTAAATGGAAGCGAAATAATACAATATGGCGACGCAGCCTCTCAGAAATATTTGTTAACTATTAATAAATATTATTTGGTAGAAACAAATATTTACTCCGATATAATAAGGCTTTGTTAAGACTACTAAAATTTATTTAAAACAAGACAATTATTGACTAAATTCTAATAAATATTTTTAATGACTAATAAATATTTGTTTTTTCCAAAGAAGTCTCTAAAAAAAATTTTAATAAATCTGATTTACTATCCCCTAACAAATCCTTCTATCAGTGTATTAACATCTTAAGACATTATTTCAGACTTATATCGCCTTGGATAATTATTTAAAATGCTATATCCAATGAATAATATGATTCTGTATTCAATTAAATTTTAATTTAATAAAAATTGGAATAAAAAATTAAATTAGAAGAAATAGAAAAAATGATAATATTAAGTAGATATGGTGTAGCGCAAATAACCAAGTGCGGTACTTTAAAGAAATAGTAACAGAATCGGAGCACCTAGCCCTGATGATGCAAGCTGCAATGTTTGCGAAACGTCGGCAAAGTGCCCAACACGCACGTGGCATCCATTCGAAAACCCTCTCGGTTGAAAATAGTAACATTAGTTTTATTTGAATAAATGAATTACATGAATAAATTACGCTAGTGTAGTCCTCGCAATTTGGTGACTGGCCCGTAACCGGCTATGGTACGTGGCGCTCTCACATTCCACACTATGGTCATTAACACACTCACACCCCGTTCCCCCGGTTCTCGTATTTACATTTCGATACCGTACAACTTTTCACCTTTTTTTAAGTTGATTCAACCGAGGAGACTTGCGTAACGATTGTTCATCCGTACGTTTGATTTGATCAATGTGCCTCTTTTGCACAACATCTCGTCTTTTACGACTTTTATGTCTTTTGCGTTTTTTACGTAGACGGCGAGGTCTGTTTTACGACTTCGCCTAGTATGCGTCTTTCGCTTTTAACACCAAAATTATCGATTATGACCTCGTCACCAGTGACATTATTATATTTGCCTTGTGGTTTCCCCACCTGGCGACAATCTGTGCCCGTTGACGCGTTTCTATTGTTTGCAATACGTTTGGTTTCTAAGTAAGTCGAAACGTGTTTGCAGTTTGCGTTTATACATTATATGAGTTGCGCGAGACTGGAACCTGTAGTACAGTATTGTATGCTGCAGTAATCAAATAAAAATATATTGTAACAGTGGATTTTTGACTGTGCTGCGGATAGCCGCGGGAATCCAGTGTTCGGGCGGAGGGATCGAAGGTTGATAATAGTTAATAGGCGTTCTCTTAAGCCAGGTTGACATTAGTAGTAGACCACGAGGGTGAGGCACACTTCAATCAATTCGTATGCTACGCGTGGATGTAATCGTGGCGTGATGAAATAATTTTGCGTTTACATTGGGCAGAGTGTTTTTAGTGTTCAGTAGTGAAAATATCATCCTTAGTGCTGCATGCTACTCTTGTAACTTGCAAGGTAATAGCTATAGAAATTGTAAAAAATCATTTTTTGGTGCAACGACAGGCTCCGAAAAGAAACCGAAAAAAGAGAAGGTGGTGGACCAGAGAATGGATTTTGAATAGGAATGTGTCTGGAGCCTCAGCACTTATTCGAAATGAACTTCGTTCGAAATATCCAGATTTAAAAAATTTATTAAGGATGTCTGAGGATCATTTCAATTATCTGTTGGAGCGAATATCGCCCCACATACAGAAATGTGACGAAAAAGACGAAACGAACTGAAATATTTCACCTGTCGGAGCGTAAAATTTTAAACATGTTTAATATGAGTCGTGGAGTGGTGTAGACTGTTCGTGAACCAGGGGTGCTTCACGAAATTCTGTTTACACTACTCGTGAAACAAAAGTGAATCACGACAGCATGGATCACTCTCGTGGTCCACTACCAATGTCAACCCGTCTTTAAACTTACAATTAGGTTTAAGCGGGAAACACAGACTTTTGCATAATGCATAATACATATGCATAAGAAATTCGATTGGTCGAATTCCTTATGCACATGCTAACGGACCAATCAAATTTCTTATGCATATGCGTTATGCGTTATGCAATGGTCTGTGCTCCCCGCCTTATTCTTAAAACTAATGCTATGTACAAGGCTATTTACAAGGGTTCCGGTATTGCCGGCTTAAGCCCATCGCACACGAAATGCATAACAGAGCATACGCATAACATAAGACCGCTGGACCAATGCGCATCTTATGTAAATCAATATGGTGACTTTTTTCTAGGTGTTTATTGGTCCAGCGGTCTTATGTTATGTTTATGCAACGTTATGCATTTTGTGTGCGATAGCCCTTAATGATCGCAATTACTGGCGCTGGTGCGCGTGAACTCGGCTTAGTGGCCGTCGGGCGTGTTCGGTCCGGTCCGTAGTTGTTCAGCGGCGCGATATCGCTGATCGCGTTCGGACGGAATCGCGAGGTGTTTCGCTGGTCGCGGAGATCGGGCGGAATCGGCGGACTTCGCGGTAGTTCGGCGACGCGACTCTGCTCGCGGTCGAATCCGGAGACTTCGTCTTCGGTGGAAAGACCTGCTCAACACGCTGGTCGTAGGGAAAATGATTTTTACCGAAAAATCGGCGATATTTATACTCGCAGGTCGGTGACGGGAGGGTTGGCGCGGTGCGGAAACAATTATTTATGCCGGGGGTGACAGGACATGTTTGTTAACGGAACGCTTCGTTACAATATTAATAGCTGTTTCCAGCGTCTCTTCCCCTTTAACAATTTTTTCCACCTTATCTTTGAATGTTTACATGAAATTTTCTGCTGCGCCATTTGTAGCAGGGTGATATGGCGGCGAAAAAACTGTGCTTTATTCCATTTTTTTCATAAACATTTGGAACTCGTCACTTCTAAATTGTGGGCCACCGTCTGTTACACAATGCAAGGGAAGTCCGTAGCGCAATAATAAGTTTTTGAATTCAGAAATTAGTGAAAGATAGTAGTCTCGTCTCGTATTGTGTATAATAAGGATGCTTAATGACCGAAGAGTATTTGTCCGGTGGCCACCGGTAATTTATGCGTATCACACCGGAGCTCACGGAATGTCTCTACACGTGGCCGGCGCGTAATAGGACTTTCGGAAGGACAGAGAGATAATCGACACACTCGGTTTAAGTGTAAATATATGTATACATATAATGTCTCGAAAAGTATAACGACGTACCGCACTGCGGTCACAATTACTACAGTCTTAACTTAACCGTTACTTTCCGACAATTATTACATGATCGACACGACAATTTCCCAACTCGACAGACTTCTCGCTAGCTTGCTCGCTCGACGATAAGTGAGTGCTCTTATTTCGCAGGCGAAAAAACCCACCTGCTTCGATCTTTATCGAAGCCTCGCGATCGCTCCGATTTCCGGCGCTTTAGCGCCGCGGCTCGCATTCCCCGCTCGTAAATAATTACAACGCCGATTTCGGCTGCTATGCTGTTGACAGATAGCGACATCTTACATTAGTTTGTATGCTTTTGTGTTACTTTTAAAGTTAATGATTTCGGACCATTTTCTGTGTACATCGATTACGATTAAATACGTATTTCCGAAAAACGGACCTGCAAAATCACAATGGATCCGGTTCCAGACTCGAGTAAGCCAAGTAGTCAACTACTGGGAGCCTTGATAGCGCGTCGCAGTTCGCGTTCGCCTGTAATTTGACGTGTTCTGTATTTAAATCCAGACAAAAAATACGCATATCTTTATAACCTATTATCTGCTGTAATAAATATGCTTTTTCTTGGTTCAAGAATTAATTATAAAGGCTTGCTGTCTGTACGCAAGATTATTTCTCTGCCGAATAAAAATTGATAAAAGCGCTTAAACCCAAAAACGATAGCCATAGTTTCTTTGTCAATTATTGCTCTTTTTAGTTCGCTTTTTGGAATTTTTTTGGATGCATAAGCTATAAGCTATAGCTATATTTCCAATCCATCCTTATATTTATGCGATAGAATCGCGGATAGTCCGTAATCTGACGCGTCGCAAGCCAATACAATATTTTCTTTTGAATCGAAATTCGCCAAGACTCGTGGAGAAATTAATTCGGATTTCATCCACGCGAAGGATTTTTCGCATTCGTTGTTTCATTTGTATTTTTCATTATTCAGTAAATCATAAAGCGGTTTTAATTTACTAGATCTGTCCTTCAGAAATCTCACGTAAAAGTTTACTAGTCCGAGGAATGACGCTAATTCCTTCGTGTTGGTTGGTTGTGGTGCATTTATCATTGCATTTACTTTGGACAGTGCTTTATGTAAACCGTTTTTGTTTGTAACAAATCCTAGTACTTCAATTTTTTCTTGCATAAATTTACATTTGTTTAAATTAAGGCGTAAGTCGCATTAATTCTTGCAAGCGGGCACAAACTGTTTTTAAATTACTTCTGTGTTCCTTATCGCTTCGTCCGGTTACATAAACATTATCCAAATATGCAATAACACCGTCTAAGCTCCATAAACTTCGTCTTCGTCCATCTTTCTTTGCACATCTGCTGGTGCTGGCGAGACTTCTGGAATTTTTTTATATCATTACATTTTTTTATACAGGTCTTTGTGCGTCACAATAGTGAGTAGATTTGTGCAACTTTCGTCGACTCGGAAATTGCATGTATGCATACGTTAAATTCAGTTCCAAAAAGGAGGTTCCCCCTTGTAATTTTGCAAAAATATCATTTATTGTATGAAGCGAATATTTGTCGATTATTATGAAGAGATTCACGGTTGTTTTGAAGTCGCCGCATATTCGAATATTTCCATTGGTTTTAAAAACCGGAACTATTGGTGTAGCCTATTCGCTTACTTCCACTTTCTCTAAGTGCTCCAAGTTAACTAAACGCTCAACCTCTTTTTCGATTAGTGGTTTTAGCACATGCGCAACGTGTCTACATTTTAGAGCAATTGGATGCGCATCGCTTTTTAGGTAAATCTTTGTTTTGCTTTTATAAAAACTGAGAGTGTGAACAACTCTTTATATTTTTTCGCGAAATAATTCGGTAAATTGTTGACATCTAGTTTCTTGATTTCATGTCTACTTATTCCGGAAACGATAAATGGCCAAGAGTCGAATTGTTTTAATCATGGAGACTAGAGGTAAGGAGACTCATCTTATATAGGCGGATGTGTCAGATTATGGATGCAAACATGGTCAAAAATGCTAGTTCAAAATTTTAGTACAGATGTCACTTCCGTTCCATGACTATTTTTCACATACAATACGGTGTGACAGTGTGTGTGTGGGAGGGGGGGTTTTTCATGTGTATGTGTTATTACGCATGAAAAATTTCATCCCGATTGGAGAGTTTATCGATCATATCGCCGTCGGTATACATATTTTAAACTACCATTTTCTCTCTCTATCTCTCTTCTGTATAAACGCTTTTTTTATTAAATTCTGTTTCTCATTCATATAATTTTACTATTGAATATTAAAATTAATTTTATATATAATGTACAGACAATAAGGACATAAACACCTTCCACATGAATTTATGCACATATTGAAAGACATATTAATATATATAAATGTATTGAGAAATTGTGAAATATATAATATTTAAGGAAGCTTAAATAACCTATATTGATGGTAAAATGCTTTGTATTATTTTTTACTTATGTTAATAGGAAGCGCTAAAAAAGATATCTACTTTACACAAAGAATTGAAATTTAAGGATACTAATGATTTTTCAAATAGGTAAATAAATATTTTAATTAAAGTTGAGAGTAAAACATCAAAAAATATAACAGTTGACTCTATACCGTTTTATTTTCTTTGTTTATTTACAAATTCTTGCAAGCAGCATCTATAATAGAAAAGAATATATCTATCCGAGTTCAAATCAGACCATAACATCGTCGGTTTTTATTCGACCGTCACCTCTCGGAAGGCAATGGAAAAACCACCGAGAGTATCTCTTGCCAAAAAAACGGTTTGTCAATCTGAACGAACTGTAACCGTAGATCTGGTCAACCGAAGAAGACAACGGGAAACCACTTCGGTTTATTCAATTCCCCAGGATATCACTATGACGAGGAAACCAATAAGAACGGCCCCTAGTCCCGGGCAGCTCTTAAATGGGTAAGGGGTGCGAAGAATCTCCCGGCTCAAAATAGTGAAATCCAACTTACGTATATCCACATGGAACGTTAGAAGCCTTTTCGCCGCGGGAAAGCTCAGTAATGCAATTAAAGAAATGAAGAGAATGAAAATTAAGTTCATGGGAATAAGTGAACTAAGATGGCCAGGAACAGGCGTGTGTGCCCACGAAGAAGGAACTCTCTACTTCTCGAGAAGTGCCGAAAATGACCGACGACACGGTAACGGAGTGGGGATCTTGGTTGACTCGGAATTCGTCAAGTATGTGAAAGAGTTCGTACCCATCTCGGACAGAGCTATGCTGCTACAGCTGCACGGGCAGCCATTTGACATCAATCTAATACAGATATATGCTCCTACTTTGGAAAAGAAATATGATGACGATGTTAAAGTGCTGTATGAATCCATCAAGGAGACACTGGAAGCTCTGCAAAGTGACAATATCAGTCATATCTGGTCATGGGTGACTTTAATGCCAAAATTGGACAGAGAAGAAGAACTGATGTTGTTGTTGATCACGGCTTGGGGGAAAGCAATGAGAGAGGAGATAGGCTTTTTGAGTTCTGCCAGAAGACGGAGATGGTGGTGACTAATATATGGTTTAAGCTGCCAAAACGCCGCCTCTACACCTGGAAATCGTCTCTTGACAAGGCGAGGGGCCCGGAACCAGTGAGGAACCAGATTGACTATGTCCTGATAAACAAGCGATTCAGAAACATAGTGAAAAGTATCAAAACGTATCCCGGAGCGGACATCGGATCGGATCATAACCTGTTAGTGGCGAACCTAGCGCTAAAGCTAAAATCTGTCAAGAGAGGATCGGTCGCCAAAAGGACTGATGCTTCAAAATTGCGGGAAACTGAGATAAAAAAGAACGCCGCAAAGGAGGAGATCCAGCAGACATAAATGCGGAATGGAACAAAATAAAGCAAGCTCTCCTGGAGACTAGCGAACAACACCTAAAACCAACGAGGTCCGCGAAGGAAACCGTGGATGACGGAAGAAATTATGGATCTGATGGAGAGGCGGCAGTTGCTCAAGGGAAACTAGGAAGAATATAGGAGGATACAATCCATAATAAGAAGAGAAATTAGGATTCTTTAGGAAATTAGGCAAAAGAACTGGGTGAAGGAAAAATGCGCCGAATTAGAAAGCCTTGCATCGAAGCATGATTCGTTCAATATGCACAGAAAGATAAGGGAAGTAGCAGGCCTGTACAAAGGCCGTCTGTCTGTGTCTGTGCGGGATGAAACGAACAAAATCATCTTGGAGGACAGCGAGATTAAGCATGCTTGGCAGACATACATGGCCAAGTTGTTTGAGTGCGCCAGAGCGGACGTTCGGGACGACTGGGAAGAACCCTTAAATCTGCTGCATGCCATCGCGGTTGCTAAGGACGGGAAAGCGGCAGGACCGGATGAGATTCCTATGGAACTAATAAAATTAATAGACGACGAGAATATGGAGACGATATTGAGTCTGTTCAACAAAATCTACAGCACCAGAGAAATACCAGAGGAATGGCTGATATCAACATTCGTAACCATTCCAAAGAAGCAAAGCCCGGGGGGGTGCTCGGACTTCCGGCTGATCAGCCTCATGAGCCACATGCTGAAGACGTTCCTTCTCATAATCCATGCTCGCATAAAGTCCAAATGTGAGTGGGATTTGGATGACTCGCAATTTGGATTCAGGAATGGCTTTGGCACACGAGAGGCAATCTTCGGGTTGAATGTTCTACAAAAATGCCGAGACCATCAGAAAGATGTGTTTGGATGCTTCATAGATTACGAGAAAGCGTTTGACCGAGTCCTGCATACCAAACTTATTGAGCTTCTTCATCAAGCAGGAGAGGATGAAAAAGATGTCCGAGTGATAAAAAACCTGTACTGGCAGCAAAAGGCTGAAATAAAATTTGGAAAAGTGACAACCTCGCGAGTGGACATACAGAGAGGTCAGGCAAGAGTGTATACTTTCCCCCCTCTTGTTCAATCTCTACGCGGACAAAATCTTCAAAGAGGCTACAGGTGATCTGGAACTCGGGATCAAAATAAACGGAGTGCGAATCAACACCATCAAATATGCAGACGACACTGTCATCCTTGCTGAAAATATTGAAGAACTCCAACTACTTCTAAATAAAATCTCAGAAGCGGGACTAAAGATGGGTCTAAATATCAACACAAATAAGACAAAAATGATGGTCTTTAGCCGAAATAGTCACGAAAACGTTTTACTATACCTCAATGGCGAAAGGATAGAACGCGTGACATTAATCGGGTATTTGGGGTGCCTGATCACGGAAGACCTGGACCCCGACCGGGAGGTTAGGCGCAGGATTGAGATTGCTGGTAGCGTCTTTAACAAGATGAGGGCCTTCTTCTGTGATGACAACCTTAATCTGAATCTGAGACGTAGAATGGCTAAGTGCTATGTATGGTCAGTGCGGTGTGGAAGCGTGGACTCTCAAAGTAGGCAGAACCGACTGGAAGCCTTTGAGATGTGGATCCTAAGACAAATACTCCGAATTTCCTGGGTTGATAGGGTACACTAATTTTTCTTAACGGTTTAGTTGCACCTCCTCGATGGACTTGTCAGGTAAACTTCCTAAATCGCTTTTTGCCATTATTAATTCTAGTTTGGTTCTCCGCAACATCAATGTTTTCATGACTGTCGCCAATCTTTGATGACCTGCAGAGTTCTTATTGTCTACCCATCGATTCCAAACGCGTAGATCATTAAACGGTGAGCATTTGAGAAACTTTAGAATAGAATATAAATTGAACTCCTTATTTTGTATAGGCGTGCCGGTAAGAGCCCATCGTTTGCTTGCTACCAGGCCACAGACCGCTTCAGATGCTTGACTCTTATAGTTTTTTACTATATGAGTTTCATCAAATAACTCTTTTCCAGTTGATCTACAAGGAAAAATTTCAATTTGTGGTCGAACTGAAAGCTTAGAATAAATGTATTGTGCGCACGATCAAAAGTTAAGATTGCGTATTGTATGCATTAATCAAATTAAAAGTTCTATTTGTCAACTTATTAATTACAGCTTATTAATTAGCAACAAACGGTGCCGTTTTAGATTTTTGCTTGCTGATTCCTCTGCTGGATTTCTATGATTGATCAGACAAATAATCCAACAGGCAAAAACATCATGTATGTCTAGCTTTATATTTGCAAATTTTAATATACCTTGTGGCAATCATAGCTCAGAGAGATGTACGTTGGTTTAATGAGCTGAAGATACCGAGTTCAAATCCGATCAAAATCCGTTCAAAATCGTCGACACATAGTTGTTTTTAACAAAAAGTATGTAATTGTTAGTTACAAATTGCATATTTTTTGTTAAAAACAACTATGTGTTTTCTTTACACTAATTGATTCTTCTCATTATTCTGTGCATAAAAGTATTGAGGTAAGGTCATCGAAAAGTGAATATTTTACGAGATATTTTATAGTTCATGTAAAATTAAGAAATTATTTCAACTCTTATAACTCGAAAAATACTTAACGAAAAAACATTTATTTATAGTGTTTTGGAAAGGTCTCGAGATAAGCTACAAAAATATGCAATAAAAAGTAAGCAGTTTAAAAAATTCAATTTTTTCATGTGATTTTCGTCCTCCACCCAAAGTCAAATTTTTAGCCATCATTAGGTACATTTTATTAAGCCCTACAACTTTGCTACTTACATATTTTTCGCTATAGTTGATCCTTTTCGAGATATTTGACCGGTTCCGGACTTTTACCCAACCCTATATACAGGGTGACCCATTTTAACTTAGGCAGCCAAATAACTCGAAAAATAAGCACACTACGAAAAAATGTTTAGAATCAAAATTTCGTCATTTCGAGGGGGACGTACAATGACGTTAAAATCAGCCCCCCCACCCCTCCCCCTGGGCGGTGAGGGGGGGCAAGTTTGAAATAAATTCTTAAATGGGAACCCCTATTTTTTATTGCATATTCGGAATCTTTGGCTAAAAACACATACAATTTGTCTGAAACATTTTTCTCGATTCATGATAGATGGCGCTGTAATCGACGAAATTCAATTTCTTCGATTTTTCTTACTGAGAACCCATGCTTACGATTCTGCAATAAATTAACAATAAAAATACTACGTTTTCATTGTTAATACTCGAAATTAGTCTTAAAACAAACTTCTCATTATTTTTTATTACTCATTAATTACTTCTCAAGAAACTGCTTTTAGCGTAACCCAGGAACAACGACGTGGACGTAGCAGTTTTCTGTTCCCTTCGGGGTGCTAGATTAACGTGAGTCCCCTCGCCTCTCACAATTCGGGGTGCTTGAACGTGTGGTAACCCAGCCAGTGAAGGCAAGGTCGTGTGGTGACCCAACCAGTGAAGGCAAGGTCGTGTGGTGACCCAACCAGTGAAGGCAAGGTCGTGTGGTGACCCAACCAGTTAAGGCAAGGTCGTGTGGTGACCCAACCAGTTAAGGCAAGGTCAAGTAGTGACCCAGCCAGTGAAGGCAAGGTCGTGTGGTGACCCAACCAGTTAAGGCAAGGTCGTGTGGTGACCCAACCAGTTAAGGCAAGGTCAAGTAGTGACCCAGCCAGTGAAGGCAAGGTCGTGTGGTGACCCAACCAGTTAAGGCAAGGTCAAGTAGTGACCCAGCCAGTGAAGGCAAGGTCGTGTGGTGACCCAACCAGTTAAGGCAAGATTGCATTGTTATCAGCTCTCTCCACATGGAGGAGATGCTCAAAGTGTGCACCATTATTTTCTAAGGATAACAGTAATCGACAGCGAAAGTTACGTTGTACATTTTCTAGCATTAAAGGAGTTATAGCTTCACAAGCTCTTCTTATTCTTTCCATCATATTCAATCTTGTCGTTGGAGCTTCACTATACACTGCATCTTTAACGTATCCCCATAAAAAGAAATCAAGGGGGTTCAAATCCGGTGATCTCGGAGGCCACAGAACTGGTCCACCCCGCCCTATCCACCGATTTGGGAACCTTTGATTCAAAAACATCCGTACAATACGAGCATAATGAGCAGGAGCACCATCTTGTTGATACCATAAATTTAGTCTAACTGCAAGGGGAACATTCTCTAGGTATGCTGGCAAATCATTTTCGAGGAATTCTAAATACATTGGACTATTAATTGGACGTTCAAAAAAATGAGGTCCAATGACTTGGCCATTGCAAATGCCTACCCATACATATAAACTCCAACGATGTTGATTAAGCACCTCACGATACCAATGTGGATTTTCTGGTGACCAATAGTGGCAATTATGCCTATTGAGACTACCATTGCTGATGAATGTTGCTTCATCACTGAAACAAACATTACTAAAAAAATCTGGATTCTGATCTAACATCTCAAGAGCCCATCTACAAAATTGTACTCTGAGTACGCAGTCGGCCTCACTTAATTCCTGTACCAGAGTAATATGATACGGATGGTAATTGACTGATCGTAACAATCTATGTGCCGTAGTTTGAGGGATTCCCAGTTCTCGTTCTATTTGACGGGTACTAATATGGGGATTTTGATGAACCATAGTCAAAACTGCGAACAATCTAGGGTCATTATTATTATGAAGTCTATTCCTTCGCCTTTCGCGATGAAGTGGATTATTACGAGATCTCCTTTCAATGTTTATAATTTGTTGATCAGTAGGATGGCGGCGATTTGGGAATCGCTCCGCATAAGTACGGGCAGTAAGTCTGTAATTTCTACCACATTCACCAAAGGTTATAAGAATATCGACTACTTCTGTAGGCGTATAATTTGCCATTTTACCAGAATTTTATCAGAGTACAAATGTTAAAAAAATACATAAACACTTGTGACTTTGGCACTAAATGGACAAAATTTTGGAGGGATACTTAGAGGAACTCCATCAGATGGAAAGTCCAAAATGTCTCGGTACTTCGGACCATTCAAGTTGCCTAAAGGGCAGGTTACGCTAAAAGCAGTTTCTTGAGAAGTAATTAATGAGTAATAAAAAATAATGAGAAGTTTGTTTTAAGACTAATTTCGAGTATTAACAATGAAAACGTAGTATTTTTATTGTTAATTTATTGCAGAATCGTAAGCATGGGTTCTCAGTAAAAGAAATCGAAGAAATTGAATTTCGTCGATTACAGCGCCATCTATCATGAATCGAGAAAAATGTTTCAGACAAATTGTATGTGTTTTTAGCCAAAGATTCCGAATATGCAATAAAAAGTAGGGGTTCCCATTTAAGATTTCAAACTTGCCCCCCCTCACCGCCCAGGGGGGGGCTGATTTTAACGTCATTGTACGTCCCCCTCGAAATGACGAAATTTTGATTCTAAACATTTTTTCGTAGTGTGCTTATTTTTCGAGTTATTTGGCTGCCTAAGTTAAAATGGGTCACCCTGTATATATATTGGCTTTGGCACACGAGAGGCAATATACAGGGTGACCCATTTTAATCCCTCAGTCGAAATATCTTCCAGGGAGTTGGTCCTATCAAAAAATGTTTCAGACAAAAGTTATTTGGATTCGAGGGGCCCATAAGATGATACCATTGGTTTGGCCTTGAAGAATTATTTGAAAGTTACATGAAAGTCACCTCAATTTTTTTAAATGGCATTCCCTATTTTTTATTACATATTCTTGTAGCTGACTTCAAGAGCTTTCCAAAACACTATAATAAAGTATTTTTTTATTAAGTATTTTCCGAGTTATAAAGCTTGAAATAATTTCATAATTTTACATAAACTGTAAAATATCTCGTAAAATATTTATTTTTCGATGACCTTATCTCAATACTTTTATGCACAGAATAATGAGAGGAATCAATTGGTGTAAAGAAAACACATAGTTGTTTTTAAGAAAAAATATGTAATTGTTAGTTACAAATTGCATATTTTTTCTTAAAAACAACTATGTGTTTTCTTGACACCAATTGGTTCCTCTCATTATTCTGTGCATAAAAGTATTGAGGTAAGGTCATCGAAAAGTAAATATTTTACGAGATATTTTACAGTTTATGTAAAATTATGAAATTATTTCAAGCTTTATAACTCGGAAAATACTTAATAAAAAAATACTTTATTATAGTGTTTTGGAAAGCTCTTGAAGTCAGCTACAAGAATATGTAATAAAAAATAGGGAATGCCATTTAAAAAAATTGAGGTGACTTTCATGTAACTTTCAAATAATTCTTCAAGGCCAAACCAATGGTATCATCTTATGGGCCCCTCGAAACCAAATAACTTTTGTCTGAAACATTTTTTGATAGGACCAACTCCCTGGAAGATATTTCGACTGAGGTATTAAAATGGGTCACCCTGTATATATACAGGGTGGGGAAAAAGTACAGGGACACCTAAATAACTTCTGAACGGTTTGAGATATCGGATTGAAATTTACGGGGTTACAATAGTATTACACAATCTACCACATAACACCAAAAACGCTCATTTTAACACCCCCGAGGGGTGGGGGGGAAGGGAGGCGAAAAAATCTTAAATGGAATATGGGATCGAGTGAGGGTTTGTTCGAAAGAGCTTTTCGAGACAAGAACAACGCGATGTCGCCGAGGTCTCTACGATTTTTTTTCGCAGAGTTATGATCATTTAAACATTGAGATTTCGCAGTAGCGGAGGGTGTGTGTGCGTATGTGCGTGCGTCAAACTGTTTCGTACTTGCAATGCGTACCGAGAGTACTTGTCACGGTTTGCGTAATTCAAGGAGCGGCATCCACCCTCTGGGACGATCCGTGCTCGCTTAATCGGTCGATCGATAAATCAAAACATGAATTATTCCCAAAACCGTAGCACTGCCGTTTATTGTCAGCGCACGTGGTCTCAGTTTTTCGTTTCCAGGTTCTTCCTCGAAGTTTGGATCACGAACACGGTTGAAATTGATTTCAATCTTAGATCGTACCCAAGTTCTGTTCGATTTTCGCTTCCCGAGTTAATTTTTGAACATTCATTACAGTTTACTGTATCACAATCAGTGATTTTTACTCTTCGCTGTATTTTTAATAACTTTTAACACTTGAATATCCAAGTATTAGTTTATTTAGTTTTTATCTCTTCAGTCAACGATGTTACGTCTTTCTGAACGAGAACGCATATCTCTTTTGATGATGAGAGGCTGGGGCGATCGATTGAGATCGTACAATGACGTGAGACAGCTTTTCAATGAAACTTTTCGCAATGAAGGTACTGCCATTTCAAGATCTACAGTCGAGAGAACGATAAGGCGTTTCAACGAAATTGGAAGTGTTAAAAATCGTCCAGTATTAGGTAGGCCAAAGTCAGCAACAAATCCAGAAAAATCATTGGATGTTCTACAATCTTTCATCGAAAATCCGCATGATTCAAGTCGTAAAGTTGCTTTGCAACATGACATTGATAAAAAGTCTGTTCTTAAAATATTAAAAAATAATAAATTTCATCCCTATAAAGCCCATCTTGTGCTAAATGAGGATGATTTTGATAGACGCATTGAATTTTGATGATGGAAAGAATAGACGAGGATCCTAACTTTCTATCAAACATAGTTTTCTCAGATGAAGCAACATTTTAGATAAATGGCAACGTTAATCGGCACAATTGTAGATTCTGGTCTGACGCAAATCCTCACTGGATTGAAGAAACACGCACGCAGTATCCGCAAAAATTAAATGTGTGGGCAGGTATTCTCAATAATGCCGTCATTGGTCTATTTTTCATCGATGGAAATTTAACAGCTGCGAAATACGAGAATATGCTAAGACATGAAATAGTTCCAGCAATACAGGCAATCGTGGACTCGGGGGGACAATTTTGAGGACACATGGTTTCAACAAGATGGTGCTGCACCGCATTACGGAAGGAATGTCCGTCATTATCTTAGCACAATGTTTCCTGAGCGATGAATAGGTAGGAAAGGAGCTATCGAATGGCCTCCTAGATCGCCTGACCTAACACCTCTCGACTACTTTCTGTGGGGTTACTTAAAAGAAAAAGTTTACAAAACAAAACCACAAAATCTGGATGAATTACGAAATCGGATTCTTCAGGAAGCTGCTCTTATCCCTCATAATTACATTCAAATTGCTGTTTCATCTTTTTATTATCGGATAGCTTGTTGTCAAACAGTTGACGGTGCACATTTTGAACAATTGATATAAACCTCCCTACAATTGCCTTAGTTGATTATACACACACACCCGGTCTTGCACACGCACGCACGCACACACGCACACACACACACACGCACACACACACACACACACACAGCAGAGGGGGTTTGGAGTCGTTAACTACTGTGGAATTGACGAACCACGGGGTCCCTGTCTCTTCTGTGAAACACATTTGCACACACGCACACACACCCTCCGCTACTGCAAAATCTCAATGTTTAAATGATCATAACTCTGCGAAAAAAATCGTAGAGATCTCGGCGACATCGCGTTGTTCTTGTCTCGAAAAGCTCTTTCGAACAAATCCGCACTCGATCCCATATTCCATTTAAGATTTTTTCGCCTCCCTTTCCTCCCACCCCCCGGGGGTGTTAAAATGAGCGTTTTTGGTGTTATGTGGTAGATTGTGTGATACTATTGTAACCCCGTAAATTTCAATCCGATATCTCAAACCATTCAGAAGTTATTTAGGTGTCCCGGTACATTTTCCCCACCCTGTATAGTGTAGTGCGTACGCGTGTATCATTTTAGAGAAACACAAAGAACTTTTGGCAGTGACAATACCTCAAATCCAGTTTTACAGGATGAAATTTTATGTGTAAAAATAAAGAATATACTTACCAAAGTGGTTGAGTGATTATTACTCTGAAAAATTATGGTAATTATTTAGAATTACGGACCACCCTCTGATGACCTTAACCTTGACATATGTTGTCAAGGTCATCCTCTTGAGTGATCTTCGGAAGATTTTAGTCGTCGGTCATCACTCGTTAAAAAGTTATTGACAAAAAAAGTTTGAAAAATATAGCAGTTATTTTGAATACAGCTTTACACATCCACCGCCAATGACCAATGAACAAAAGAAGTTTCACGACAATGTGTGTGTATATGCCATTCTTACTCTTGTTGATATTTTTTATGACTTTGAAACAGTATCCAAAAATAAACCAGTATACGATAGATTTTGCAAACCCATGTGAAACCTCACTTCGCATTAAAAAGTATACGCGTGGAGGCAGTGTGTTCCGCCCCCCCCTACGGGGGGGTTCCACTACCGAGAAACTACACACATAAGTGTGGGTGGAACTCGCTTCGCGTGGAAAGTTGTAAACCCATATGGAATCTCACTTCGTATTAAAAAATGTACGTTGCCATCTTTTGCCACACCGCCGGGCTGCTTCACGAAACTAGACAGCGTACACTTTTTAATGCGAAGTGAGGTTTCACATGGATTTGCAATTTTTGACGCAAAGCTGGGTTTTACGCGTTTTCACTCTTACACCATATTTCAAATTTCGCACTTTTTTTGGAAAGGATTGATTACAGAGCATGCACATGTGGCCACATTTTTCAAACTTTTTCTGTTAATAACTTTATAACGCGAGTGATGACCGACAACTAAAACCTTCCGAAGGTCACTCAGAAAAATGACCTTGACAACATATGTCAAGGTCAAGGTCATCGAAGGGTGATCCGTAATTCTAAATAATTACCAAAAATAATTATCTTAATAATTTAATAATTACTACCTAACTTAATAATAACTTACCTAACTTAATAATTACTTTCTACAATTAAAAATTTGCAACAAAATTCGCTACAGAATAGTGTAATTGTATATGTGTTATGTAATACATACAGAAACTATTTTTGAAATAAAGCGTTTGTCTGTTAAAAATATAGATAAAGAAATAAAATTATAACAAAACGTTATTATTATCTTTATTATGTTATTTTATACATCAGATTTTTTTATTGTGTATAAACAAAAATACAATTATTTTTTTTTTTTTTTTACTACACTTGCATGTAAAATTACAATTTTTCACTGTTACGCCACCCTAACAGCACAGATGTCCCGAGGACATCCAGAGTCCTCAGGACGTCCCTGGGACGTCCCCAAGAGATCTTGTGCACTTATACTTTCTTCTACTGCGAGCTTGTATGATTTTTCGCGTTAGTAAAATATACGGTGTTTCTACTACTAAGGACAATATGTAAGAACATAAATAAATAGTTATAAGGATTCCAATAGATAAGACAGTCTGAAAATAAAAAGTTGTGACAATAACAGCTTAATTAATCCTTTTAGGATTTTAGATGTTCATTTACTAACCAAGGATGCAAATTCAATATGGAGAGACTTTTCACTCAGTTGGCCAAACGAGAGGATAATAATAGGATTTAAAAGATAACCGCAGTACGACAGCCTACTAAAAGGAATCCAGCCTTTGTATGATAAGAGTTTCTGAACAATGCCTGTAATTAAAGTCAAATATTTGATAATTAGTAATAATAATAATAAATTTATATAAATTATAGTATTATTCTAAGAAATGGAATTATTGTATTATATCACATTATGCCACTATTCATAACAAAGTGTTTTTTAGAGCGTAAATTAAATATGAAATGAAATTGCATGTGTCTTATAAATATATTATAAAACAATTTATTTTAAAAATCAGATAAAGATTTAATGAAATATTATTAAATGAACTAACCACCGTGTTGAGTAAAGCACGCAATTACAATCCATGCTATACCTATAGCCCAAACGCATCTGTGCAATGCGGTATAAATAGCACTAGCTAGAATGGGTATTTGTCGATTGTAAATGCTGAATAACACGATAATGTTGCAAGCACTACTAAGGCACCAACATAAAATTACAGTTCTCTAAAATTTGCATTAAATTAAATTGTAGTACGGCAATAATAATTTAAAACTTTTCCATAGTATAGTAAATTGTTTTCCTTACGCTACTTGTTAATTTATAAACAATTAGTCAGTACACATCATGTTACATAATTATTTCTAAAGCTGTTTAACTTTTTGATTAAATTGTGTGTGTATAAATCATTATCATATTAAATTTATATGTAAAAAAAAAGTTATATATATGTATATATATAACTTTTACCTTTTTTAAAATCAATTTTCCGTTTAGTTGTGTTAAAATGTAACCGGTAATCATTCCAATAATATACGGACTTATTCTGACCCATGGTGGAAGGTATAAGACATCTACAAGCCTATACTGTTCATCCAACCTGTAACAACAACAAAAAAGGTTCTCTTTCAATTATTTCCTTGATAAGCAGGATGTTTCAATAACTTACGTTGGGGTATATTCGTTAATGTATGAAAGATAACCAGTAAGAACTATTGAACCTATTAAAAGTGCACTCAATATAGCCACCGTTATGTAAAAATACCTGAAATTTATATTAATAATATTAATATTTAATTATATTTATATTGATATTTAATTAGAAAATGTATGCAATGGCTGCATGTCTGTCAATAGTTAACTTACATTGTCAACAAAATTAACAACACCATAGCGATTATGAAGTATTGCATATCAACAGATAAGTACCAACTCCATTTCATGCACTTCAAGAAAAAAAATAATTAAAATTGAAGATTCTATATGTGTGTTTTCAAACATAATTTTCTCTTACACTCTTAAATGTGTTCGTACCATTGTTTCAAAACTAAATAGATTATTTATGTACAAAAGGTTTCTCCACCAATACTTTGAGCAAGTTTCGTGCAGACTCTCATGCACATAAAATTGTGAGGTCTTATCGAGCCAAGTCGAGATTAAATGTGATATTGCTAGTACCATTATATAAGGCGGAGTCAGTCTAAAAATAAAATTTTAGATGTACATAAAAAAAACAACAAAAAACTTACCGTTGAATTTGACATTAATTGCCTTTGATTAAAAAAAAATTATCTCTATGTCATTTTTTTTGTTTCGTTTATTATAATACTTATTTTATCACGCTTATCGCTGTCCTTTTTGTTGTCAAGACATACCGAATATATCTTGTTGTCACATTAATGAAGAATTCATTAATTTTTGCTTTATAAGTAAGTGGTTGTATTCGATCTCTGCCCTTTTTATTATTTAAATAAGTATAGGTAACCAAAAGTCCGCTTAAAAGAAAAAAGGTATCGATTGCTAGAGGTGCAGTGCTTAATACATGATTGATGAAACGTCCACCGATTTTCAAAGTCCACAGTTTATTGTCTGCAGATGGAAAAACAATATTTATTACATAGGATAGTGAATAAAAATCGGACCGTATTAATCCTTTATAAATCATTTTCAAATTACTTGCCGATGTACTCTATTCCGAAAAGTGGAATATGGACTATAATTGCCCAACACATACTTAGAAACCTTAAGCCGTGAATAACAGGCATTGAGTCGACGTGCAATTTTTTGTTAAATATTATTTTCGTATTCGTGTAGGCAGAGAAGCATATTAATACTTTTCCAAGTCTACTTTCCTGTGAAGTTACTTCCATTTCCATTTGCTGAATGGAAATTGTATTTTTCCTATCTAAATCGCAATTCAGAATGGTAAATAGTTAATAAAGCATTATAGAAATCACAATGATCCAAGAAATTGACAAAAGCTTTAAATCTCATTATTTATTTTATATGAATGAATAATGAGTAATGATAAATGAATGAATATAACTGATAAATGAATTGTCACATACATGACTATAAAAAAATTTTATTATTAATTTTTTTAAAATTATAACATTATATAATATTCAAGGTACTAATATATTTATGTATAATGTATAATTTTAATATGCAAAGCGTATATTGTTGCAGTTGAAAAGATTTGAAATATTTTCAGTACAATACTTACTAGTGTTATTTTTATTTTCCTTATTTGAACATTTTTTATTTATGAATATGTCGTATGTTGTTCCGATTATTACCATGAAAACAGAAAGCACTAAACTAACGCTGTAAATATAAAGTTAATAAATACATCTGTAATATTTCTTGAGATTTCGCAACTTTCGAATAAAAATTCATTATGTGTATGTATGCATGTGTGAATATATTAAGTATAAAGTGTACGTGGAATATATTAATTTATTATTATTATTATTAATTTTATTTATATTATTAATTGTGCTATTTCTTGACATACCAAATAAAAGGCATAGCACCACTAGTGAGCCATTTATAATCGTTTATTAGATTTTTAACTTGAATCAGCTTGAAGTCCGCAGAATAAATATCACTAATTAAAAGAACTCTATCACGGAATATCCTTTCCAAAATAAAACTTATGTCATCTTCAGAGCAAGATGCTGGTAAACAAAGTCCAAGCGTAATTACATCCTAAAATAGAATAGAAATAGAAATATCTGTATAAGATATTTTAATATTGATACATCCATATATAGAAGTGTAACTTGTGTTATGTTCTTATGTAAATAATTATAAATAATAAGTATAATTAATAATAAGTATAATTAAGAACACTTATATTTTAGATTTTAATATATGTATATATATTAAAGAAATTGTTGTACACACGCACGCACGCACACACACGCACGCATGCACGCACGCATCCCGCACGCACGCACGCACGCGCACGCACGCATGTGCACGCACGCATACGCATGCACGCACACACGCACGCGCCCGCGCGCGCATACACACATACACACACACACACACACTGTTGCAGTATCGGTAACAGTTCTAAATTTCTGCCAAATACATTTTGTTATAATGTTGAATAATTTAAAAAATTAATTGTAATACAATTTTGTCGTTGTTACATCGAATATGCAGTATCGGCAACAGTTTTGCTGCAACAACTTATTTTATCCGTGATTAAATGTAGATATAAAATAAAAAAATGTATCTATTAATGTAGGAAAGAAAAAAACAAGTAGAAAAAATTTTAACAATTAACATGTCTAGCGTATACGTAACACTATTAAGCGGACACACGATGCTTGTTTACCTGCTGGATTGCTATCTGATCACTCTGGCTGATCTGCTGCACCCAGTGTTACGTAACACTGCATTTTTTATTTTATATCTACATTTAATCACGGATAAAATAAGTTGTTGCAGCAAAACTGTTGCCGATACTGCATATTCGATGTAACAACGACAAAATTGTATTATAATTAATTTTTTAATTATTCAACATTATAACAAAATGTATTTGGCAAAAATTTTGTTCTTATAATATCTTCTTTTAAATAATTTGTCAATTTAGCAAAATTATTTTTCAACTTCAATAAAATTAGTATTCTTAACAAATCGCATTGCTGTCGATATAATAATTGACGGAATTTGCTAAAATAACATAAAATATGTACTGTAAAATACATACACACTGTATGCCAACAAATTTTTTTTTCATAATAATATAAAATATAAATTTGTAGCTCTGTATAAATTATTAATTACTAATTGTTATTATATCAAGATAAACTTACTTCGTCAAATACTTCCAAGTGATACTGAAGAGTACTGTTGTGTTTAAAATAGGCAGCGAAGTAATTTACTTTGAAAGGCGGAGTCTCTTTTTGAGGATCACGATACAGCGTATTGTTTAATAAAATCCGTTTTGAAATCTGTAGAGGAACAGTACTCATCGTATCGATGCACTGACTACGACTGCCCATCCAATAATTATTTCCATTTAAAAAACCTGATTGAAATTCGCCGCTAGAATCCAACACTTGAAGACAAAAGATAGACAAGTTATTTACAAAGATTATTAAAAATTATTAAATAGTGTATTTTATCTATTATCAGTTAAACAATATTTTCTATTATATAATTACTATATAATTACTAATTTTAAAAAACAGTCTTTAATTATTTATTTTTATCCAGATTTTCAAATTAATAGTATTGAATAAATATAATTATCTATTGAATAAAGATATTTCTATTGTGTTAAGACATATGTTATAAATCACTTCAAAGTAATTATTATAAAATAATTATATAATTGAATAAAAGAAAATGTTTGCGTTTTTTTCGTTACATTAAAAACAAATACGTAAAAAAATTTATAATTTGTATTATTTATAATTTGTATTAAAAAAATACAAAATAGAATTTTACACAAAATAGAATTTTATACAAAATAGAATGTTAATTTTATTTAAATGTATGAAAATAAAAATCAAATTTTTTATTATATTTTTCTTCTTTTTTAGCAAATCTTTTTGATAATAAAACAAAATTCTTTTAAGGTTGAAAGTTTTAACAACATTTTTCCAATAATTAACGTCACATGATTATAATACAATATGTCAAAATACCATAAAAATGGTCAAAATACTCTTTTTTGCAACTTTGACTGCAAATTTCAAAATTGTAATGAACAATTTGGCAAATGAGATTGTATTCAGCGTTCAAAAATGAGAAACAATTATTCTTGATCTTGTTTTTTTTTGTTGAAAAGTATAATAGTTCTATGGAAAACGTCTAAAATAAGATAATATCGCGACATAGATACAATATTTAAGTTCATAAGAAATAGTGCTCATATAAATGTCAGCTTGTTTAAATTAATATTATGAATGTCGGATTTAATTCGCTTATCCTTTCTTTTATGCCAGAATATCGAAAAGATATTATTACTAGTTTAATTGACGATTGACCATCATTTCTAGGCAAGTTATCGTGACTACTAATGAAACTTTAGCGAGATTCGGAGATAATTAAAGAGTATATTATCGACTGTGAATTTAAATTTGTTGATTGCTAATATAAATATATAAATTATTAATTTAATACAAAATATTATATTATTATCATTTGTATGTTTCATGAATAAGAATGCAGCTTTAAGCAACAATATCAAGAATATTGCTGCAAAAAATACTTTTTTTAATTGTAATTTTTTTAAATTGTAAATTGTATTCGATTAGCTTTCCAAACTTCATAGATATTTGACAAGCATTTTATTAAATATAGTTATAATTAAGTTATAATTTTACATACTTTTCAAGCTCCAGAGTATTCGTTGATCGACAGCGTCTCGGAAATTTAACAATTCCTTTTCACATAACGTTGAGTTGAGGAGACCCGAAGCTATTGAAGCAATAGCATAAGCGGGCATATAGTTAATGTTGTTATTCCTGCCATTATTCGATTTATGAAGTTGTGCCGAGACACAAAGGAATGTGGTGAAATTTACGCAAGCACACAAAATAAATACAAGTTGTCGTCGTGACATAGTGCTTTAACACATAATAATCACTTTTCACTTATTACAAGTTAATAAATAGCCTTGGTAAAATCAATCTTGAGATGCAGAAAATTGAAGTAATTTTATTTATATAACGAATTTTGTGAGTGTAAATTAAATGAGAGAAAAAAGCACTTTTATTACTTCAACTAATAAAAATGATGTTATTAATGGAATGGTATAATAAAAAAGTCGAATAAAGTTGAAAGGAGATTCGTTCGAACCGATTATTATCACTGTCAACGAATTTTGGTTGTTAATTTGCAGACAATTGCGCACAATTTGAAGTTTTAAAAAATGGATAATTATCTCTGATCTGTTTGCCACACGAATGATCAGTGTAATTTGTCGAATGAAATTTGATTGTTGTGAGAGATATACGCGGAAATGACGGCTATATATCTAGTATTGTGCTTGAAAAAATAATTGCACAATTTTAATTAATGACAAGACGTTTAATTATTCAATGAATTATTCAATGAATATTATATGAATATATTTCATATAAAATCAAAATTATTTGATTTTCATCTCTGGCGAAGAAAAGATTATCTTTTTATACATTTGATGTATATGAATACATTTGATGATTTGGAATCGATAGGAAAACAGATTTGCATGAATTTGAAATTTGAAAAAAAGCAGAGTTGTATTAATATCTTAAGACATTATTTCAAACTTATATCGCCTTAGATAATTATTTAAAATGTTATATCCAATGAATAATATGATTCTGTATTCAATTAAATTTTAATTTAATAAAAATTGGAATAAAAAATTAAATTAGAAGAAATAGAAAAAATGATAATATTAAGTAGATATGGTGTAGCGCAAATAACCAAGTGCAGTACTTTAAAGAAATAGTAACAGAATCGGAGCACCTAGCCCTGATGATGCAAGCTGCAATGTTTGCGAAACGTCGGCAAAGTGCCCAACACGCACGTGGCATCCATCCGGAAACCCTCTCGGTTAAAAATAGTAACATTAGTTTTATTTGAATAAATGAATTACATGAATAAATTACAAGCTAGTGTAGTCTTCGCAATTTGGTGACTGACCCGTAACCGTGACCGGCTATGGTACGTGGCGCTCTCACATTCCACACTATGGTCATTAACACACTCACACCCCGTTCCCCCGGTTCTCGTATTTACATTTCGATACCGTACAACTTTTCGACCTTTTTTTAAGTTGATTCAACCGAGGAAACTTGCGTAACGATTGTTCATCCGTGCGTTTGATTTGATCAATGTGCCTCTTTTGCACAACATCTCGTCTTTTACGACTTTTATGTCTTTTGCGTCTTTTACGTAGACGGCGAGGTCTGTTTTACGACTTCGCCTGGTATGCGTATTTCGCTTTTAACACCAAAATTATCGATTATGACCTCGTCACCCGCGACATTATTACATTTGCCTTGTGGTTTCCCCGCCTGGCGACAATCTGTGCCCGTTGACGCATTTCTGTTTGCGATACGTTTGGTTTCTAAGTAAGTCGAAACGTGTTTGCAGTTTGTGTTTATACATGAGTTGCGCGAGACTGGAGCCTGTAATACAGTATTGTATGCTGCGGTAATCAAATAAAAATATATTAATAGCTGTTTCCAATGTCTCTTCCCCTTTAACAATTTTTTCCACCTTATCTTTGAATGTTTACACGAAATTTTCTGCTGCGCCATTTGTAGCAGGGTGATATGGCGGCGAAAAAACTATGCTTCATTCCATTTTTTTTATAAACATTTGGAACTCGTCACTTCTAAATTGTGGGCCACCGTTACACAATGCAAGGGAAGTCCGTAGCGCAATAATAAGTTTTTGAATTCAGAAATTAATGAAAGATAGTAGTTTCGTCTCGTATCGTGTATAATAAGGATGCTTAATGACCGAAAGGTATTTGTCCAGTGACCACCGGTAACTTATGCGTATCACACCGGAGTTCACGGAATGTCTCTACACGTGGACGGCGCGTAATAGGACTTTCGGAAGGACAGAGAGATAATCGACACACTCGGTTTAAGTATAAATATATACATATAATGTCTCGAAAAGATGAGTATAACGACGTACTGCACTGCGGTCACAATTACTACAGTCTTAACTTAACCGTTACTTTCCGACAATTATTACATGATCGGCACAACAATTTCCCGACTCGACAGACTTCTCGCTAGCTTGTTCGCTCGACGATAAGTGAGTGCTTTTCGCAGGCGAAAAAACCCACCTGCTTCGATCTTTCTCGAAGCCTCGCGATCGCTCCGATTTCCGCTTTAGCGCCGCGGCTCGCATTCCCCACTCGCGAATAATTACAACGCCGATTTCGGCTGCTACGCTGTTGACAGATAGCGACATCTTACATTAGTTTGTATGCTTTTGTGTTACTTTTAAAGTTAATGATTTCGGACCATTTACTGTGTACATCGATTACGATTAAATACATATTTCCGAAAAACAGACCTGCAAAATCACAGTAAATCCGGTTCCAGACTCAAGTAAACCAAGTAGTCAACTACTGGAAGCCTTGATAGCGCGTCGCAGTTCGCGTTCGCCTGTAATTTGACGTGTTCTGTTACACAATGCAAGGGAAGTCCGTAGCGCAATAATAAGTTTTTTAAATCCATATAAGTTATTTAAATTTAGACAAAAAATATGCATATCTTTGTAACCTATTATCTGCTGTAATAAATATGCTTTTTTTTGGTTCAAGAATTAATTGTAAAGGCTTGCTGTCTATACGCAAGATTATTTCTCTGCCGAATAAAAATTGATAAAAGCGCTTAAACCCAAAAACGATAGCCAGTTTCTTTGTCAATTATTGCTTTTTTTAGTTTGCTTTTTGGAATTCTTTTGGATGCATAAGCTATAAGCTATAGCTATATTTCCAATCCATCCTTATATTTATGCGATAGAATCGCGGATAATCCGTAATCTGACGCGTCGCAAGCCAATACAATATTTTCTTTTGGGTCGAAATTCGCCAAGACTCGTGGAGAAATTAATTCGGATTTCACCCACGTGAAGGATTTTTCGCATTCGTTGTTCCATTTGTATTTTTCATTATTCAGTAAATCATAAAACGGTTTTAATTTACTAGATTTGTCCTTCAGAAATCTCACGTAAAAGTTTACTAGTCCGAGGAATGACGCTAATTCCTTCGTGTTAGTTGGTTGTTGTGCATTTATCATTGCATTTACTTTGGACAGTGCTTTATGTAAACCGTTTTTGTTTATAACAAATCCTAGTACTTCAATTTTTTTCTTGCATAAATTTACATTTGTTTAAGTTAAGGCGTAAGTCGCATTAATTCTTGCAAGCGGGCACAAACTTTTTTAAAATTACTTCTGTGTTCCTTATCGCTTCGTCCGGTTACATAAACATTATCCAAATATGCAATAACACCGTCTATGCCCCATAAACATTCGTCCATCTTTCTTTGCACAACTGCTGGTGCTGGCGAGACTTCTGGAATTTTTTTTATCATATTTTTTTATACCTTTGTGCGTCACAATAGTGAGTAGATTTGTGCAACTTTCGTCGACTCGGAAATTGCATGTATGCATGCGTTAAATTCAGTTCCAAAAAGGAGGTTTCCCCTTGTAATTTTGCAAAAATATCGTTATATCGTTGTATGAAGCGAATATTTGTCGATTATTATGAAGAGATTCGGTTGTTTTGAAGTCGCCGCATATTCGAATATTTCCATTGCTTTTAAAAACCGGAACTATTGGGGTAACCCATTCGCTTACTTCCACTTTCTCTAAGTGCTCCAAGTTAACTAAACGCTCAATCTCTTTTTCGATTAGTGGTTTTAGCACATGCGCAACGTGTCTACATTTTAGAGCAATTGGACGCGCTTTTTAGATAAATCTTTGTTTTGCTTTTATAAAAACCGAGAGTGTCGCTGAACAACTCTTTATATTTTTTCGCGAAGTAATTCGCGAAATTGTCGACATCTAATTTCTTGATTTCATGTCTACTTATTCCGGAAACGATAAATGGCCAAGAGTCGAATTGTTTTAATCATGGAGACTAGAGATAAGGAGACTCTTCTTATATGGGCGGATGTGTCAGATTATGGATGCAAACATGGTCAAAAATGCTAGTTCAAAATTTTAGTACAGATGTCACTTCCGTTTCATAGCTATTTTTCACGTACAATACGGTGTGACAGTGTGTGTGTGGGTGGGGGGGTTGTGTGTGTGTGTGGGTGGGTTTTTTTCATGCGTATGTGTATTACGCATGAAAAATTTCATCCCGATTGGAGAGTTTATCGATCATATCGCCGTCGGTATACATATTTTAAACTACCATTTTCTCTCTCTATCTCTCTTCTGTATAAACGCTTTTTTTATTAAATTCTGTTTCTCATTCATATAATTTTACTATTGAATATTAAAATTAATTTTATATATAATGTACAGATAATAAGGACATAAACGCCTTCCACATGAATTTATGCATATATTGAAAGACATATTAATGTATATAAATGTATTGAGAAATTGTGAAATACATAATATTTAAGGAAGCTTAAATAACCTATATTGATGGTAAAATGCTTTGTATTATTTTTTACCTATGTTAATAAGAAGCGCTAAAAAAGATATCTACTTTACACAAAGAATTGAAATTTAAGGATACTAATGATTTTTCAAATAGGTAAATGAATATTTTAATTAAAGTTAAGAGTAAAACATCAAAAAATATAACAGTTGACTCTATACCGTTTCATTTTCTTTGCTCATTTACAGATTCTTGCAAGCAGCATCTATAATAGAAAAGAATATATCTATTTTCAAATCCGCTTGTAATCATGTGGATGTAGTTACTACCATTCTTAATTTTTTGCGCACTATCAGTGTGGAATTGATGTTTGACAGTAAGTTTGATACGTATAAATTTATACGTATGAAATTATACGTTTAAATTTCTTATAATGTAACTATAATGACAGTATTTTGTTTTGCTTCTTCTACATATTTATGTTATATTATATTATATTATATTTATGTTATATTATATTTACATTATATTTTTACATATTTATATAAAATATAATAACAATATACTATACATAAAATTTTATATATATTACATTGTGTAATAAAAATTCTTCTTTTCTCTATCTCTTTCTAGATCAATCATGTACTATTGAGGAAATGAAAATAATATATTTCATGTCTATTACGTGTGAAGAACATGAAATTTCATCATTTTTGAAAGCGGCCCTTATGTAATTTTCCAATAAAAACCCATTTATAAAAATACATTAACCCTTCGAGTGCACATCTCTGTAGCGAATTTTAAAGTGTACAAACTGATCCTAAGCGATTTTCAGCTTAAAATGTCTCTCTTTTTTGGACTTTTTTGGAAAAAATGTAGAGGTGTTTTGTGACAGTTTAATCAACTTTAAGGCCGTCGAGTTAAATTTTTGAAAAAAAATTTTTCAATTACCGAAAAACATTCTTGAAGCTGTGTGAAAAAATTTATTTTACAAAAAAACAAAGAATCAGAATAATACCCTGTGCACTCGAAGGGTTAAATTTAAGTTGTATTATTATTATACACATATATATATGTGTGTATCATACATATATACATTGTCAAATTAAATTGTTATTTTTAACTATATTAATTAACACTTTATTCTAATTTAACTAATTTAACACTTTTAAATCAATATTATAAATTTTAAACATTTTTGTATTTTTTAGAGATAATTCTAGGTCGGAATATGTAGAGAGTATTTATATAATGTTGTTCTCAAGTAAGTATATAGTTAAAACATAATTTAAAAATATTTTTTTATTTCATATAACCAATTTTTTTTTTTAATTTATACAGGTTACGTCTTTGATATGATTGTATTAGAAGATTCTTGTATGCAGTTATTAGCTATTTGAAAATTACACCTTTTCTTTTGTTAAAATTAAGAAAAATTCTTGTCCAAGAATCAATAAAAGACAAATTTTTATGGCTCATAGAAAAGAATTTTAAAAATTTGTACACAGATTTCGAGTTGCCCATTTTTGTATTTCACACAAAAAAAAGAATTAGAAATAAATCTTGAGTTCTTTGACTGTATGAATTTTATTTCTATATGGTCAGAAAACTGCAAAACATTATAACTGCAAAAATAATAGTAGCGGCATCACATATACATAATACATTTAAATGATGTAATACAATTTCCAAATTATCTAAAGCTTATTATTTAAAACAATTTATGTTTCGAGAACAGAGAGATATCACATACATAAATGCACACTTGGAGTTCAGCTCTAATATACAGTTTACTTCCAAAATAAAATTCAGTACTTTCAATTTAGTTAAATTATCTCACTTCATGCTTTGTAATAAACCAAAAGATACAATAAATCCAAACGAACTGGACAAACATTTAATTTACAATCTTTTTTATGATGGCATATGGCAAAAGCCTGTGAAGAATACATATTGGATACATAATGACAATACATATGCATACGCGACAACGTATGAATACGTACAACTTTCCTATCCTTCTTCTTGTGTAACCTCGCACTAATATTTGAAAAACTTAATAAAACTCAATTAATATTTAAATAATTCATTACAGGGAAGATATATCGAGATGCTTAAAATCAGCCGAGAAAGCAATGCCAAATTGGAGTACTCGCTCAATTAATTTTAGACAAGAAATAATAAACAATCTTGCATCTACATTAGAATGCAATGGGTATGTTAATTTACTAGAAAATTTTCATGTACTTTTAAAGATTTTTATTTATTTGTTTGTGTATTTTTGTACTGTTAATAACACTTTTAAAACCAACAGGTTTCTTTTTTTACTTTCTTTTTTAGCAAATTTAAATTAGCAGATGTAGTAAAAAACATAAAATTACCAAACGTTAGTAATACATTAGTATGTCAAGATACAAGATTAGAGTTAGCCAGAATTCATGGACCGAAAGGTGTCGTTTCTATTCTTCACGACAATGAAACTATGTTGTTTGGTTACCTGATATTATCGTTACTTTTTTGGGATGTTGTGCCATTGTGTTATATAACGGAAAAAACTCGTATATTTCACAATATTTTAATATGTTTGCAACAGCTGAGATACCTCCAGGCGTTATAAATCTTTTATCAAAAAAAGATATGTTTCATAATATCTCTCCTCTAATGGAATTTATTCGTTAAATGATGTACACACGTACTGTACTTCTGTGAATAACGTTATACTCTGCCTTAAATAATTTTAATAACGTATCATATGTTCCATATTATTTGTTTATATGTGTATGCAAATAAATAAACACATTCATGCAATTATTTTGATGTTATAACAGTTAACAATTTTCTTATCATTTATTAACTAATACTTTGAAATAAAATTGGTCATGACATATCCTTTATAAGAATATTAAAGAATATACCAAAACTAACATTTAAAAACGTCAATATTATATAGAGTGAACAAACTGTTCGAAGTATGCAAAATAATTAAACAATTCTAAGTTTAACTCATATTAGACTTGATATATATTTTTTTAAATATAAAACTTTGATATATTTTACTAAAATTATATTTAATATCGCGGATGGACATTAATAGTGCTCCACATATACTATTTTTTAAATAACAGTGTAGATTAGTCGCTCATTGGAAACGCTTATATACTTTTATAAAATAACACCTCTTAAGCAATGTCTATAGTGAGATTTTAAAACATAAGACTTAAGGTTTAAAAATTGATCAATCACAATCATTCTTCTCACATTTTGACTGTGATTAGTCAATTTCAGCTTACATCTTAGAATCTCATTGTAGACGTCGTTTTACACTTCCAACTATATTTTTAAAAATTAGTTAGATTTTTAAGAATTAGAGCATATATTTTTCATACAGCGTGCAACAATAACAATCGACAAAAAAGTACTGTCAAACTTAACTGGCGATACAAATGATGACAAATGATTTGAAAAAATATTAGTTCTCTATGGTAAAATAATTTTAAAATAAAAGATAATTTTGCAATAATCTCGAATATCTCAAAGATATACTGTCGATAGAACATTGACATGAGAGAAAAATATGAGCAAATAAAACATTTGAACATATGCCAACAATTAAAATAGTTAAAGCATTTATTAAAAATCTGGGTAAATAAAATTAATAAAAAAAAATAATACAAATATAACCCAGATTTATACAGTAATACATCTTTTTTATTTAGTATTTACAATATGTATTGTTGGAAACTGTCGCAAAAAATATTTAAAATTGAGAAAACATTTTTTTGTAAACTTAAATATAAAACAGATTTTAAATAATTATAATTAAGTAAAATAAATTTCATTATCCCATAAAATAAATTAAAAACCTTAGACGAAATAAATTAAAAGCCAAATAGCGATTTGAGATCGTTCAGCGTAAGATTTGTGGCTACGTTGCTCCTGTCGCCGCTCAATACGTTTTGCGCTATTTCAAGTTTTCGTTCTTGCAACGCTTTAATACGCTCTTCTATTGTATCAACACAAATAAATTTGCAAAAACAGAAACATAAAGATATTAAAATAAACTTTCAAAAGAATATACAAACGTGGAAAGCATGATATACTAACTTGTAGATGTAGACATTCTTTGTTTGATCAAAACGATAAATCCTATCTTGTGCCTGCGTCTCGAACTGTGGGTTCCAATGAATGTAGAATAACAACAAGTGATTAGCACCTACCAAATTTAACTCCACCCCACCAGCCATAAGTGAGAGTAACAGAATTCTCGGACCAGAATTTCGACTGTTAAAAGATTCCATTATACCCTGAAAGAAAAATATGTTAATCATTTTTTGTACCAAAATAAAATACAATAAAAATGTGTAATATTCGCAGTCATACTTGTCGATTTTTGACAGCGATATTTCCTGTAAACTTGCTAAACGTAACACCTTTTATAGAGGACAAGTGTGTTGCTATGATATCCAGCAGCGTTTCCCATTGCGAAACAATAATGAATTTGTCATCACCTTTTTGTAAAATTTCTTTAACCGTATCAAGCAGTATCTTTACCTAAATCATTATATATTGCATATTACATAAAATAATGAAATCTTAAATTATATGTAATTAAATTACATATGTAATATGTAATTTACCTTAGTACTAATCCTTATTAAATACCGGATTCTCAGCCATGAGTAGATTCCCGATTACTTTTTGATCAACACCGGTGTCTTCCACTTCTGCATTATCAACTTCAGTGAGTGACAAATTATTTACACGGGACAGTAAATCAGCATTCACGTTTTCTGTATCTATTATATCGTTTTGCTTCGTCTTCTTGATCCAACATTGCATGGATCAATGCTGTATAACAACATACTTGACGTAGTCGTAGAAGCAATATCAAAATCTCTTGTGTCTTTACGTCGGCGTGCAACGAAAGCAATTTGTCTTGTGCTTTCGTGAACTAAGTTTCCTCTTGGAAAAAGAAAACAGGTAATTGCACGTAAATATAAATATTGATACATTTTGATGATTATAAACAAAATACAGTATATTATTTCAATTAATCTTACTTGGATTTGAAAGATAGACAGCCTTATCATACTTCCTACCATACAAATCAAACATGTATTCTTTTTCCGCACGTTGGGCTAAGAATTGTGCGAACAAAGTACGGAAGTAAACTAAAATTTTCTCGTACACTAATTTTTCTTGACGGTTTAGTTGCACCTTCACCTCCTCGACGGACTTGTCAGGTAAACTTCCCCAATCGCCTTTTGCCATTAATTCTAGTTTGGTTCTCCGCAACATCAATGTTTTCATGACTGTTGCCAATCTTTGAACACCTGCAGCGTTCTTATTGTCTACCCATCGATTCTAAACGCGTAGATCATTGAACGGTGAGCATTTGAGAAACTTTAGAATAGAATATAAATCGAACTCCTTATTTTGTATAGGCGTACCGGTAAGAGCCCATCGTTTACTTGCTACCAGGCCACAGACCGCTTCAGATACTTGACTTTTATAGTTTTTTTACTAAATGAGCTTCATCGAGTATAACTCTTTTCCAGTTGATCTACAAGGAAAAATTTCAATTTGTGGTCGAACTTAAAGCTTAGAATAAATGTATTATGCGATCAAAAGTTAAGATTGCGTATCGTATGCATTAATCAAATTAAAAGTTCTATTTGTCAACTTATTAATTAAAGCCAGCAGCAAACGATGCCGTTTTAGATTTTTGCTTGCTGATTCCTCTGCTGGATTTCTATGATTGATTAGACAAACAATCTAATAGGTAAAAACATCATGTATGTCTAGCTTTATATTTGCAAATTTTAATATAGGGGAAAGGCGGGCATAACGGGGTAGGCGCCTAAAACGGGGTACACGTGTTATTTCCTAACGTAGTGATACCATTTATACGCCTGAGTAAGAACTTATTTATTACGCACATCTCTGCACCGTGCATAGAAGTTTTAACCTGCAATGTTTATTAAAGTGTCATGGTAAGTGCACTTAGTATTTGCGACTTGAAGTTGTAATTTTATTACAGAAGTAACTCAAGGTAAGTAGTAGTAGATTAATATTTTTGCATTGTTGTTGTTATAGTAAATAAGGTACATTTTTGTGCAAGAGTTTCTATTGTTGTATTTTAAAAAATAGCAAATTTTATTTAAGAAACCTCAATTAACGTAACAAATTGCAGTTTGGGCAAAACGGGGTAGTGAAAGGTAGGATAAAATGGGGTACCCCGTAAAGGTAAACAAAATAGCTCAACTAAAGGAAAAGCGGTGAAAAGAAAGATAACAAATAAGCAAGGCCAGGGAAAACAAACAAAAAAGAATAAATTAAGAAAAACCAAAGAAGCAGAATTAGATTCGGACAGTGATGTTAGTGATACTGACTGTCTGTACTGTGGCAACCGTTATTCAACCTCAATAGAGGGATGGATCTGTTGTGCAATTTGCCGCACATAGAAACGCGCTTAGAAACGGATTTTTCTAGTATCTCATGTAGGAACTTGGCAACATTGTATAGCGGACTCCCAGATGCCGATACAATGATGCAAAGTGGAAAGCCGCTTTTATGAATCTTCGGCAGTCCATAGCATCTCGGGAGGTTTCCATTGGTGCAACGTAATGTTTTATAAGTTTGTTCGTCTATGATTAGATTGGTTTTCCATGTTTTAATTAAATCATTCATTTCGTTTTGAAGTGATTTCGTAGGGTCTCTTTTTAGTTTTTTGTATGTCATTTCGTCATTAAGTAAAGTCTCCATTTGTTTGTCGTATTTATTTCGTTCGATTATGACTGTAACCTGTCCTTTGTCAGCTTTGGTAATTAGTAAGTCCTTGTTCTGTCTCAAAAATTTTTTGCATTCATGAAATTCCTTTAAAATGAATTTGTCAGTTAGGTTAATGTGTTTGTCAGTGTTTAAAAATTTGGTCAAAACATTATTAATGGAGTTGCGTGTGGAATCCGCGACTTTTTTGTCTAATTTGTAAGATGCGTTCTCAAAGTTTTTAACAATATCCGTTGAATAATTGACACGATCTTTTAAGTCTTTCTTATTTAGAGGAAGCGCAAACCTGTCACCTAAACTCAAGAAGTTTAGTGTTGAGTCCGGAACTCGTTTGTCGCTAATGTTCATTATCCACTTGGAAGTGTCCATATTTATAAATGGATTGTAAGAAGTGTTTAGTTTCCTTATGAGATGATTAAATTTATTGATGGAATTGTGTTTGCATGTGTCATTGAATGCGTTTATTTTCTGTTTGTTATATGTGAAAAAGGAGTTGATTAAAACAGGAGGAAGAAGAGAAGCAAGTTTCCCCTCTATTCCACGAATTCTTATGTTAACGTGGTGGTTTTCCGGAAGATATCTCAACTTCTTTTCTAATCATCCGCTCAAATATAAGCAAAACACTATTACGAACCTTGTAGAGCTATTTTACTTTCTGCCGAGAGATTCCACCAAAGCAATATTATATTGATCAAAGAAATTCTGCGCAATAATCTTTACCCTAAACACTTCATAAACCATCATATTAATAAAAGACTTAAGGAGCTGCAGTACAGACACAATAATACTCATGACAATATTGCTTTTGATGCGAATAACTGCATCGTCATTCCATTCTCTAAAGAAGTTGGAAAAAACATTGAACGCATTCTAACGAATGCCAATCTTAAAGTGTTGTACTCTATCTTCAATAGATTGGATGTTATTATAAAGAAGGGTAAAGATAATCTGTGTGTTCTTAAACAAACGGAATTAGTCTACGAGATTAATTGTTTGAATTGTAACGCGTGCTACATAGGGCAAACAAAACGACATCTGATTACCCGATTAAAGGAACACCAGAATGATGTCAAAAAACATACAGCAAATCATTCTGTTGTTAGTAAGCATAGATTATCTTATGACCATGAATTCGACTGGGACAATCCTACAATTCTTCATAAGGAGACACATACGAGAAAAAGGGAGATTGCGAAAATGCTTTTCATCAAGAAATGCAATTTTGCAATCAACTCCCAAAGGGACACAGAGAATTTGACTGCGATATATGACGGACTCCTTAATATTTTATAATTTATAATTTTTACTTTCACTTGACACAACCTTCTCTTATTTATTATTTACATTTTAGACCATTGACCCGATTTTTCTATTTTAGATTTATTTAATATTTTATAATTTATATCTTTTACTTTTACTTGACACAACCTTCTCTTATTTATTATTTATATTTTAGACTATTGACCTGTTTTCTCTACTTATACATTTTGTTTTGTGTCCTTTTTATTTTATGTATTTATTATAATTTTGTATCGTATGTCACATTGTTGGATTTAATCTTGCTCAGTCCTTTCTTTTCTGTCACCAACAACAGACGCCTTTTATATCTAACGAAATCGATACCGATTCATGGTCATCAATATTACAATTTTGTATTTATTTTTTATCGGACTGCTATTTATGTAAGTTTTTATTTTGATTTGTATAAATTTGCGCCTTTAAATGATTATTATAGTTCCTTCACATCATATTTATAGATATATTTGAAGAGGACCTAAATCACAGGTCGAAACTAAATAAACGTCAATCTCTCGGCAGAAAGTAAATTATATCACTGGTGCCAATTTGTGAGTCAGTCATTACCTTCTCCTTTTACAATAAGTAGTACCTTGCGCCAGGAAACTGATTATTAAAATTATTTTTACAAATTAATTTTTACAAATTAATTTTTAATTAATTTTTTTTTTATAAATAATTAAACACTAAATTTTTTTATTAATTACTATATGTTTTGTGATAATGTTTTTTATGATAATAAAAATATGATAAATATCATATGATATGATAATAAAAATATGATAATTTTATGATAATAAAAATGTGTAATATTTTTTATGATAATAAAAAATAGAACAATAGTTTTTCACATTATCCGTGAAGTACTATTGTTAATATGTTTTTTAGTAGATTTAGGCCTACTGGGGAAACCTTAACTTAAAAAAAAAACTGCGTTCACATCTGTTCCGTACTTCAATTTCCCAATGCGACAATAAGGATGTGGGGCAGTTTGTCAAACGCGCGTCGCCGATCGTTTTATTATCTGTTGAAGTGTATCACGGTCGCAATTTGACAAACTGTTTTTTTTTTTGCAAGATACTCTCGGTGGTTTGCCGTTGCCTTCCGAGAGGTGGCGATCAAATACAAATCGACGATTTTTGGTCGGATTTGAACTCGGTATCTTCCGCTCTTTAAACCAACGTACATCTCTCTGAGCTATGATCGCCACAAGGTAGGGGAAAGGCGGGCAAAATGGGATACTTAATCTTTGCGGGAGCATAGTAAATAAAATAAACATCTGAGCTATTAAATATGAAATACATTTATGTATTTGAAGTATAAACTAAAAGATATTGCTCGTTTCATTTAATAAAGAAATGTTTTAACACACAAAATAAAAGATAAATAATAAATTGCATTTTACCCCGTTTGACCCGTCCAGTAGGGCAAAATGGGGTAGTACAAATAAGGCTTAGAAAATCTTCATTTGCAATGCTCACAAATGAAGACTTCATCATCATCATCATCTTCTGAGATACTGCGCCTGCACATGAATTGTGTGCCCATGTGCGGCAAATTGCACAACAGATCCATCCCTCTATTGAGGTTGAATAACGGTTGCCACAGTACAGACAGTCAGTATCACTAACATCACTGTCCGAATCTAATTCTGCTTCTTTGGTTTTTCTTAATTTATTCTTTTTTGTTTGTTTTCCCTGGCCTTGCTTATTTGTTATCTTTCTTTTCACCGCTTTTCCTTTAGTTGAGCTATTTTGTTTACCTTTACGGGGTACCCCATTTTATCCTACCTTTCACTACCCCGTTTTGCCCAAACTGCAATTTGTTACGTTAATTGAGGTTTCTTAAATAAAATTTGCTATTTTTTAAAATACAACAATAGAAACTCTTGCACAAAAATGTACCTTATTTACTATAACAACAACAATGCAAAAATATTAATCTACTACTACTTACCTTGAGTTACTTCTGTAATAAAATTACAACTTCAAGTCGCAAATACTAAGTGCACTTACCATGACACTTTAATAAACATTGCAGGTTAAAACTTCTATGCACGGTGCAGAGATGTGCGTAATAAATAAGTTCTTACTCAGGCGTATAAATGGTATCACTACGTTAGGAAATAACACGTGTACCCCGTTTTAGGCGCCTACCCCGTTATGCCCGCCTTTCCCCTATATTAAAATTTGCAAATATAAAGCTAGACATACATGATGTTTTTACCTATTAGATTGTTTGTCTAATCAATCATAGAAATCCAGCAGAGGAATCAGCAAGCAAAAATCTAAAACGGCATCGTTTGCTGCTGGCTTTAATTAATAAGTTGACAAATAGAACTTTTAATTTGATTAATGCATACGATACGCAATCTTAACTTTTGATCGCATAATACATTTATTCTAAGCTTTAAGTTCGACCACAAATTGAAATTTTTCCTTGTAGATCAACTGGAAAAGAGTTATACTCGATGAAGCTCATTTAGTAAAAAAACTATAAAAGTCAAGTATCTGAAGCGGTAAGTAAACGATGGGCTGTGGCCTTACAAGTAAACGATGGGCTCTTACCGGTACGCCTATACAAAATAAGGAGTTCGATTTATATTCTATTCTAAAGTTTCTCAAATGCTCACCGTTCAATGATCTACGCGTTTAGAATCGATGGGTAGACAATAAGAACGCTGCAGGTGTTCAAAGATTGGCAACAGTCATGAAAACATTGATGTTGCGGAGAACCAAACTAGAATTAATGGCAAAAGGCGATTGGGGAAGTTTACCTGACAAGTCCGTCGAGGAGGTGAAGGTGCAACTAAACCGTCAAGAAAAATTAGTGTACGAGAAAATTTTAGTTTACTTCCGTACTTTGTTCGCACAATTCTTAGCCCAACGTGCGGAAAAAGAATACATGTTTGATTTGTATGGTAGGAAGTATGATAAGGCTGTCTATCTTTCAAATCCAAGTAAGATTAATTGAAATAATATACTGTATTTTGTTTATAATCATCAAAATGTATCAATATTTATATTTACGTGCAATTACCTGTTTTCTTTTTCCAAGAGGAAACTTAGTTCACGAAAGCACAAGACAAATTGCTTTCGTTGCACGCCGACGTAAAGACACAAGAGATTTTGATATTGCTTCTACGACTACGTCAAGTATGTTGTTATACAGCATTGATCCATGCAATGTTGGATCAAGAAGACGAAGCAAAACGATATAATAGATACAGAAAACGTGAATGCTGATTTACTGTCCCGTGTAAATAATTTGTCACTCACTGAAGTTGATAATGCAGAAGTGGAAGACACCGGTGTTGATCAAAAAGTAATCGGGAATCTACTCATGGCTGAGAATCCGGTATTTAATAAGGATTAGTACTAAGGTAAATTACATATTACATATGTAATTTAATTACATATAATTTAAGATTTCATTATTTTATGTAATATGCAATATATAATGATTTAGGTAAAGATACTGCTTGATACGGTTAAAGAAATTTTACAAAAAGGTGATGACAAATTCATTATTGTTTCGCAATGGGAAACGCTGCTGGATATCATAGCAACACACTTGTCCTCTATAAAAGGTGTTACGTTTAGCAAGTTTACAGGAAATATCGCTGTCAAAAATCGACAAGTATGACTGCGAATATTACACATTTTTATTGTATTTTATTTTGGTACAAAAAATGATTAACATATTTTTCTTTCAGGGTATAATGGAATCTTTTAACAGTCGAAATTCTGGTCCGAGAATTCTGTTACTCTCACTTATGGCTGGTGGGGTGGAGTTAAATTTGGTAGGTGCTAATCACTTGTTGTTATTCTACATTCATTGGAACCCACAGTTCGAGACGCAGGCACAAGATAGGATTTATCGTTTTGATCAAACAAAGAATGTCTACATCTACAAGTTAGTATATCATGCTTTCCACGTTTGTATATTCTTTTGAAAGTTTATTTTAATATCTTTATGTTTCTGTTTTTGCAAATTTATTTGTGTTGATACAATAGAAGAGCGTATTAAAGCGTTGCAAGAACGAAAACTTGAAATAGCGCAAAACGTATTGAGCGGCGACAGGAGCAACGTAGCCACAAATCTTACGCTGAACGATCTCAAATCGCTATTTGGCTTTTAATTTATTTCGTCTAAGGTTTTTAATTTATTTTATGGGATAATGAAATTTATTTTACTTAATTATAATTATTTAAAATCTGTTTTATATTTAAGTTTACAAAAAAATGTTTTCTCAATTTTAAATATTTTTTGCGACAGTTTCCAACAATACATATTGTAAATACTAAATAAAAAAGATGTATTACTGTATAAATCTGGGTTATATTTGTATTATTTTTTTTTATTAATTTTATTTACCCAGATTTTTAATAAATGCTTTAACTATTTTAATTGTTGGCATATGTTCAAATGTTTTATTTGCTCATATTTTTCTCTCATGTCAATGTTCTATCGACAGTATATCTTTGAGATATTCGAGATTATTGCAAAATTATCTTTTATTTTAAAATTATTTTACCATAGAGAACTAATATTTTTTCAAATCATTTGTCATCATTTGTATCGCCAGTTAAGTTTGACAGTACTTTTTTGTCGATTGTTATTGTTGCACGCTGTATGAAAAATATATGCTCTAATTCTTAAAAATCTAACTAATTTTTAAAAATATAGTTGGAAGTGTAAAACGACGTCTACAATGAGATTCTAAGATGTAAGCTGAAATTGACTAATCACAGTCAAAATGTGAGAAGAATGATTGTGATTGATCAATTTTTAAACCTTAAGTCTTATGTTTTAAAATCTCACTATAGACATTGCTTAAGAGGTGTTATTTTATAAAAGTATATAAGCGTTTCCAATGAGCGACTAATCTACACTGTTATTTAAAAAATAGTATATGTGGAGCACTATTAATGTCCATCCGCGATATTAAATATAATTTTAGTAAAATATATCAAAGTTTTATATTTAAAAAAATATATATCAAGTCTAATATGAGTTAAACTTAGAATTGTTTAATTATTTTGCATACTTCGAACAGTTTGTTCACTCTATATAATATTGACGTTTTTAAATGTTAGTTTTGGTATATTCTTTAATATTCTTATAAAGGATATGTCATGACCAATTTTATTTCAAAGTATTAGTTAATAAATGATAAGAAAATTGTTAACTGTTATAACATCAAAATAATTGCATGAATGTGTTTATTTATTTGCATACACATATAAACAAATAATATGGAACATATGATACGTTATTAAAATTATTTAAGGCAGAGTATAACGTTATTCACAGAAGTACAGTACGTGTGTACATCATTTAACGAATAAATTCCATTAGAGGAGAGATATTATGAAACATATCTTTTTTTGATAAAAGATTTATAACGCCTGGAGGTATCTCAGCTGTTGCAAACATATTAAAATATTGTGAAATATACGAGTTTTTTCCGTTATATAACACAATGGCACAACATCCCAAAAAAGTAACGATAATATCAGGTAACCAAACAACATAGTTTCATTGTCGTGAAGAATAGAAACGACACCTTTCGGTCCATGAATTCTGGCTAACTCTAATCTTTTATCTTGACATACTAATGTATTACTAATGTTTATTGATTTTTACCCAATGTGATTTTTACCTAAATCAGAATGATTGAAGTCACTAATCGTATGATATTTTTCATCATTATCATTATAATCATTGGTCTGTTCACAAACGCTATCATCAGAATCCGTTATATTATACCTTTTACTATTTATTCTGATCTGATGAACGATTGGGGAAGTGTCATCATCACTGTATTTATTCCTATACAGGGTGATCCGAAATAACCTTCCATCTGTAAAATGACGTATTCCTGACACAATTCTAAGATGATTTTTCCTTTATCAAAATTTGATTTGAAGCTTAGTTTTCGAGTTATAAGCAAAAATAGTTAGGAAATCACGCGTCGAGTACAGAAGGCAGGCAGGAGCGGCGCACCGCGAGCGTAACGCGGGTTCAGTTGACCGCCCGACGGATGATTACCACCGCGTGAGTCGCTATTTTAATCTTATGACATAAAATTATGCCTTAAATAAAATTTTGATAAAGAAGGTGTCTTATTGTTAGAATTATGTCAGGAATACGTGTTCCTTAAAATAAACTTACTTTAATAACAAAATTACTTTAATAACTTTAATAACAAAAAGTTGTTCCGGTTCGCCGGCCGTTGAACGCTGCAATCAGCTGATTGCTACACGCGATGTGTGTAATGCGTGTGTGCATAAAAAAGAGAGAGAGAGAGAGAGAGAGGGAAGGAGGGAGAGACATTCATACACATGCACGCACGTACGCATACACTTTTTTCTCGCTCTCTTTCTCTCTTTTACACCAACACTTATGCACTCTCTCATTCAGTCACTCATTTACTCACTCACTCACCTGCTCACTCACCTTGTAGCAGCGTAGCGAATCCTCATGCTACGTGTTAACAGCTGCACCGTTATGATTAAGTTGTAGAGACACATCAAAACTTTTTGTAAATTATTCTCACAAATTACTCTCACTCGATTAACACAATACAGATTACGCGATAACGAATTCACTGATTTACTGACTCACTACCGATTTACCAATACCAAAAATTACTTTAAAAGAAACGCGAATGCAAATAGTACATGACTCGACGCGAAGCGACGAACCGCGGAAACTGCGCGACCACAGGGGTTGACTAGCGCCACACGCTGCGACTTGCGTGGCGCTAGTCAACTGTCAACATAACTCTTGTGGTTGTCACGCAGTTTCCGCGGTCCGTCGCTTCGCGTCGAGTCATGTGCTATTTGCATTCGCGTTTCTTTTAAAGTAATTTTTGATATCGGTGAATCGGTAGTGAGTCAGTAAATCAGTGAATTCGTTATCGCGTAATCTGTATTGTGTTAATCGAGTGAGAGTAATTTGTGAGAATAATTTACAAAAAGTTTTGATGTGTCTCTACAACTTAATCATAACGGTGCAGCAGTTAACACGTAGCATGAGGATTCGCTACGCTGCTACAAGGTGAGTGAGCAGGTGAGTGAGTGAGTAAATGAGTGACTGAATGAGAGAGTGCATAAGTGTTGGTGTAAAAGAGAGAAAAAGAGCGAGAAAAAAGTGTATGCGTACGTGCGTGCATGTGTATAAATGGGTCTGTTCTTTTCAGCTGCACTGCTGAACTAGTGCAATAAGTTAGAGTGAAAAAATATATATATGTCTTATTCTAACTTATTGCACTAGTTCAGCAGAGCAGCTGAAAAGAACAGACCCAATGTCTCTCCCTCCTTCCCTCCCTCTCTCTCTCTCTCTCTCTCTCTTTTTACGCACACACGCATTACACACATTGCGTGTAGCAATCAGCTGATTGCAGCGTTCAACGGCCGGCGAACCGGAACAACTTTTTGTTATTAAAGTTATTAAAGTAATTTTGTTATTAAAGTAAGTTTATTTTAAGGAACACGTATTCCTGACATAATTCTAAGACACTTTCTTCTTTACCAAAATTTTATTTAAAGCATAATTGTATGTCATAAGATTAAAATAGCGACTCACACGGTGGTAATCACTCGTCGGGCGGTCAACTGAACCCGCGTTACGCTCGCGGTGCGCCGCTCCTGCCTGCCTTCTGTACTCGACGCGTGATTTCATAACTATTTTTGCTTATAACTCGAAAACTACGCTTCAAATCAAATTTTGATAAAGGAAAAATCGTCTTAGAATTGTGTTAGGAATACGTCATTTTACAGATGGAAGGTTATTTCGGATCACCCTGTATAAACATTTATAAGAAAATGTTTGCCTAATGTTTCTATTTTAATAGTAATAAATTATCAATAATCATATATAATAAATAATAATAATAAATTATAATATTAAATTATCTCAACGTAATAAACATAATTATAATAAATGGTACATGATAAAAAAGTAAATAAAAAGGGAATAAGAAAAAGATAGAAAATTTAATAGAAATTTAAATTTGTATTGAAAATATGACAACACAGATGTAAAGATGCAAAAAATTTAGGTTACAATAGATTACAGAAATGGTAAGAGTGTATATATGTATACATATTTGTGTCGAAAATTCAAATAAATAACGCCAGAAAATCGAAGCTGAGACTGTATGTAGAATAAATAAATAAAGTAGGTAAAAAAGAGGAAATATAAAGATAAAAATAAAGATCTACGGTAATTCTTGAAAAAGAAAATGATAAAATATGTAGAATACAACAGGTGTAATGAGAGATACAACTTGCTTAACACACAAGTCGAATTTTTTTACATAAAACTTTTCAGAAAGCTTGCAATTAGTTTTGGTACTGAATACATATGTAGTTGATTAAGATTCAATTTTTAATTCTACTGTATATGAAACTGTCTAAGAAAGAAAAAAATTTTTCCATATGTGAAAGAGATATATTATTTTATTAAAAAATAGAACCAGTAATTTAAAAAAAGATGATTTTCAAGAAAAAAAATAGTTCAAGAAAAATCAAGACTATTACAGAAAAATTCTTTATTCTTTTTTCTACCTCTATTGCTGGCCTCTATTCTATTTTATCTTTTTATTTTTAGACTCATTTCAACTTAATGAGTTTAATATCTTATGAGCAGAAAGTACTGATAAAAAAGAAATGTTTTGCATTACATTCTTTTAGCTCTGTGGACTAATACTATTAAGATAAAGTTGAGATTTAACAATAGAGATTTAAAAATACTTTAAATTAAAAAAAAAGATTCAATTCTTTTTATGGCATTGCTATCCGATTGCAAGTTTTTAAACATCGAAAACATGCATTTTCCATCTCTTTTTCATTATTTTTTTATTGTTGTTTATTCATATCCAGTATACGAAATAATATTGCAATGGGATTGATATAAAAATCGAGAACGCATACTCGGTTTCGAAATAATCTCAAAAAAAGAGGGAAAGGTTCGTAAAAGTTTTTCACTTTATGTAAAGCGTATCGATCGTCTTATGAATTAATCACTTTTTGATCACAGATTAACAACGAGGCCAATAAAGCATTTATCTTCTTCTTTCTTTTAACAAAGAATGAAGAAAAATGTTTTGAAACATCAAGTCGATCCGCAGCTAGCATTCTTACTCTTATACATTGTTGTTGCGCAGATATTTTACCATATATTATTATCTGCGCCATAATTTAATGTAACAATAACAACTTAATCGTTAAGTTAGATATATACAGAATAAAGGTATTCGAGTGATATTTATATTTAATCACGGGGATAATCACGTTTGATCCATTCGTTCAATGTTATTTCTTTTCGTTGTTTCACGAAAAAATTTACTGCAACTGATCGTCCGCGATTTCCAAGAGTCTCAAACGAACATGGATCATTTTTGCATAACTACGTCATTGGAATTTCAGCCTCGACAAAAACGATGATGGTTTTGCCGGTAGAATGGTCACTTTTTTAGCGTTGTGTCCTCCGACACGTCATCATCATTGTCCTCGTAGCTCTCATCGATGATTCGCTTGTCGAGCTCCCTCGAACTGTTGGCGACGTCCTTGTCGCTGTCGGAGATAACGACAGACTTGTCCCTGTGCGGGTAACTCGAAGAGTCGCGCCACTGCGTGAAGCTTCCCTCCATCTCTCACTCGAACGCAATCCGTAGCAAGTAAATCTGGTATAATCTGAACGTAAATAAGTAAAATGAGCCGCGCGCCGTTCGTCCACTCGTTCTGTATACGTTGCATGTGCGACTCGTACGAAGCGATACGAAATACCGAATGCGATTACCCGACACGAGCTCACAGGCTGCGTTCGCTTTGGGCGCTCACGCGCTGTAAGCGCTTATACCGTTGCTTATACCGTTCGCTTTAGAGCCGTAAGCGCTTATTCTAATAATGACATCATCGTGACGTCATAACTTCTGCTCACGAATGCTTATTTCATCCACGTAAAGCAGCGAAAGCGTAAGCGCCAATAAGCGCTTATTGGTCAAAACGAATGCACTTGAATAAACCCGCTTAACCTGTTGAATGAGTTATACGAGGAATATGACATCGGAAAAAATATTAATACATTTAAAAGATGGAGAGACAGGAGAAACATATGGGATATACGAGGGCGGTCCGATAAGTACTTAGCCTCACCGCCCGATGGTGCCAGTATCGCAAAAGAGATTTACTATCGTGTAGTACATACATTCTCGTAAACGGCTACTGTCAAAATTTCAGCCGAATCGGACTCGTAGTTTTGTTTTGATCGCGTGTGGAAGCGGTTGTGTTCGCGGATTTTAGAAAAATGGAAAAAGAGCAATATCGGTCGGTTTTGGTCGAATTGCACTACGAACTGCTGCCCCATCCACCGTATTCTCCAGATTTGGCCCCGTGCGACTTTTTTTTGTTTCCAAACTTGAAAAAGTCACTCGCCGGGCAGAAATTTGAGTCGAATGAGGAGGTCATCGCCGCCACAGAGGCCTACTTTGCAGACCTCGAGAAAACGTATTTTTCAGATGGGTTAAAGAAGTTGGAGCATCGCTGGGTCAAGTGTATCGAGCTAAAAGGAGAATATGTTGAAAAATAAATCGCCACTTTTCCAAAATTTTCGTTTTTCTTTTGTAGGCTAAGTACTTATCGGACTGCCCTCGTATGTGTTACCTGATGAGGCAATACGAATTGTCCACTTTGTGGACATAGCACGGAACAGAACCATTATCCGTGGACATAGCACGGAACGCAACCAGAAATGTGCACATTATGCGTTACCATTGGGAACATTCGTGGACATTGGCTATGTAGTTCTATGTCCACAGAGGACATATCGCTTTCACCCAAAACTGGCCCGTGGCGTCTCTCAGTCTTCTCTCTGTATATTACGTAAGCTTGTGCAGTTTGATGTAGAGAGCGCTTACGTAGCATTCTGTAATTGGTTATTGGTATTGCATGGTATTGTGAGGTTACGCCGAAACTTCTTTTTAATTAACAAAAATGGGTAACGCTGCAGCGAAAGTAGAAGCGAAACCTGAGGAAAAGAAGAAATTGAAACCTTGCTGCGCCTGTCCTGAGACTAAGAAGGCGAGAGATACATGGTACAGCAATTTTTAAATCATATATCGAAATTATACGCGGTTATAGGTTAGAAATGTTGCTATCTCATTTTATATTAAACGAAATTTTTTAATGAATAACGTGAGGTATCAGTTTATACATAGAAAGTTTCAAAGTCATAAAGTTATCGTCTAATTTTTAATTCTAATTTTTTCAGCATTATAGAAAAGGGCGAGGAAAATTGTGGCGACCTTATAGAAGCCCATAAAACTTGTATGCGATCAATGGGATTTAATATATAAAATATATAGAATAATAAAACGTTTTGACACCAAAGGCATCTTTGCAAAGAAATCTCTGTAAAGGATTTTAAGAAGTCTCAGGTTATAGGCATATTTGTTTACATATGTTTAAATATGTCTTTGTAAATAATTTTCTTCTTAGACATGATAAAGAATAAAGTATCATGTTTGTGAAGCTACAAGAGTTTAATCTCGACAAATTGATTTTATTTTGAATAAGCTTCGAGGATTATGAAGTAGACTTTAGTAGACCATTGTGATGTAACTATAAGAAATAAAAATCATACTCGTCTTTTCAATAAGATTTATCATTTTAAACATCCAGCACTGTTTGCATTCATTAGAATAGGAGAGATTAAAGAATGAAGCCATATTGGGAATTCTAACAAAGCATATATTTTAATTTGATGTGTGGCTAATGCAAAGGTTTTACTCTTGCATAACAATTCCACAACTTGGTTTCCCTGAACACTCCAAATAATGAACAGATTCTTAAATCGAGATATATGGCAAAATCTTCGGTACTAGTATAGTTAAAATTTATCGTTTTTTTCTTTGACAGTTATTACAGCCAGTCAATAATATTATTGCGACGTGGTCCTACTGGGCTGAAAGATAAAACTTACATTTGACTGGTGTGCCATAAATACCGAAGCTATAAAACAACGGCGCGACATTCTCACGGGGCGTCGCGCGTCCTCATAGAATAATATCGCAAATATATTTTTAACTATAATAAGTAGATCTTAGATATATCAGTACAATTTATGAAACATGATAAGAGAGTAATAATAAGAATTTACCAACTCATATAATCGTCAAGTGTACAATATAAATAACAAGTAAATGGACTTTTTTTCTCATCTATCTTCTCGTTCACAGCATTGCGTTGGACTTACGAGCTATGACATAAGTAGCCTAAAGTCGATTGGATAATTAAATAGGATATTTGTTAATTAATATGAAAGTAGTTGTACTTTATGTGTGGGCAAGTGAAATGCGATATAACGAAGAGTGTGCAGTGATGTGTAATATATCTGTGTGTATATGTATATATAGTATATAATATATATAATATATGAAAATGATTTTTTTTGTCACTTTTGCAGACACTCCAGATTCTTTCGTAGAAGCGTTTTAGCAATCAAAATACGTCAAAGAATATCTTTCGTTATTGTTATATAAAATTTGTCGTAAGGTATAGACCGTACGGCTCTCGGCACTTTTTATATTGACTAAAAAGCCGACAACGCTTTGATGGAAATCTTTGTCACAGATTGTAGGATGTAGAACGAGACAAGTGCTGGGAACACCGTTTGATTCTGGAGCGTTTCCAAGAGTGTGTTCGTTAGATGTATGTGAGTGATTAGCGTCGTATTGATAACAGCATCACAGCTACGAAAAAGTCTCGTTTTTTTTTCAAGCTCTGCCACGGCTTTTTCGATGGTGCAACCGATCGATACAAGACGATTGGTCGACTAAGGGTTAGCACAGCCTGTTCGGTGCGACGAAAATTGAGCAGAACATTTTGGACAAGAAATGACGATTTAACGCTATCTTCCCACGGGGCCTCTAGCCTCGTTTCGATCTGATAATTTTCTTCGCAGTAATTTACGCGCACGTAGTACGACGAATTTTTATTTAAGATTAATGACTTTCTCCGTTCGGGAAAAAAAATTACATACTCGTTTACAGCGACACGACGAAGAGCCATCCTTTGATATTTAAATATCAGCTCCGCAAAATTGTTCACCGCGTTCACAGGCTTCTCGCGGGCACGAATCAAGAAGTCAGTCCATTGTTAACGACTAGAGAGATGCAAGAATATATTGTTAAATAATACGATCTGCAACTATGTATAATATACTATAATGGAATAAATCTGCTAGCGATAGAAGAACATAGGACATCGCGGTCACGTAACTTCAAGGATATCGGATAAGATTGGTTTGAGGCAGTAGTCTATAGTCTTTGCCCGAGGCTTAATCATTTCTCGGACCAGCAACTCTCACCTGTCTTGAGGAACTCGCATTGATCGTAATACTTTACTTTGCTGAAAAAACAATGAAATGCGAGAAGTGAAATGGGCGCGTCATGCGTACCATTACCATTAATAAATAAGGAGACTATTTAAAGGCACCTATATTACCTGGTACTGCGCTTCTGTATCCATAGTACCGGTTACAGCCACAACTTGGTACTGTCTGGCCTTCATTGCCGCAGTGGACTTCCGTACGAGCCTCATCGCGCCGGGCGCGCTGCTTGTGCTATTGAAATGTGTCATTTGCGCCGGGCTATGACTCGGATCCAGCACCAGCATGGTTATCGAACCGTCCCTTAGTTGTTCCACACCCATGATCGTTCTACTGTGCCCTGAAATTATTAACGTTGAGTATATTAGGTTGATTTTAATTTCTGAAAGACACGCGAAAAGAAGAACGTTTACCTTGATGTTGAAGATAAAGAGGTGGCTTGAAGTCTTCACATCGCTGAAAGTATTGCAGGACCCAATTGAACAACTCGGGATGACTGCCGTCCGCGCTGGTAGGTCTATGAAAGTCCACCAGCTGACACCTGTACGAAGTCAGGGAGAGAAAAGTATGGGTCGTATGACTCGGCGACCGATCGCGATCATGGAACTTACTTTATCCTCAAACTAGACAGCAGCGTGAATACCTCCGTGGCGCCGATCCACTTCCTAGTGTTAACGAGTTTACCGCCAAGTTGTTCCGCGCCCTGAATATCAAAGCCCTGTGCCCACGCCCATTCGATCATCTTCTGCAATCTCGAGATCGACGGCATGGAGCTGCGCAGTGGATTCTCCGTGGAGCTGTTGCCACCGGCGCCGGAACTCCACGCTTTGTAAACTAGATCGTTGTAGCCTGTGTGCTGCAAGAGAGACGAGATTAGCATCTGCATGTTTCTGTAACCACAACCCCAGCCCTTATCGCCGTAAGTCGATGCGTAATGGTCCACAGTGGAACACATCCAGGTATTCACTACGTTACTGCAAGCCTGACTAATGGCTCGTACTTTCGGGACCAGCCCTGCCAGAGAATAAATAACGCTGAAAATTTCTTGGATGAAGTTAGGCTCTCTTTGTGCAAGGAGCATTGTAAAATCTCACTTACCGCGTGTACAAGAACTGCCGTCGTCGATACCGCTACTCTCGGCGACCCTTAGTTCAATTTGTCTTTCGAAGAAATCGGCCACCGTCATTTCGCCCGCATATACAGCCCGCTGCATATTGGTGACACTCTGTTCTCTGAAGTTACCCTGATTGTCCATACCGTACTGCGCTCTCAACATCTCGAATTCGCGCTGCTCGCGCAGTTTCCTCACTTCCTTTTCTCTCCTCTCCATATCCTTTGCTAGCATACGATCGGTCGACACGTCCGGCGTCACGGGCGACGGCGTGCTCTTCTTGTTGAAGTGTTCTTCGATGTGTGCCATTAGGTCGTCATTATTTTTAAATAATGTACTAAGACATACTGGACAGGCAGGCGTTGAGTCGCTACCGACGGTAGCGTAGCTATCCGTATCGGATTGTGAGCTAGTTCCGTTTGCAGGGCTAAACGAAAATGTATCATCATTTTAACATTTATCGTGCTATTAATTCACTGTTATCTATAATGCTACTTTAAATATACACAGAGATGTGTCGTACCTAAGTATATCTTTATGTTCGATATTGACATGTAACTCAAGATCAGAAGAATTCGGAAAAGACGTAACGCAAAGGGGGCAGTTGAAGACTCCGTCCCGCGACGGGGGTGATTCCGGCGGTAAGGACGGTGAGGTGAGATCAAAGTGTTGGCGATTGATATGCTCTTCCAGCCTCAGCGGACTGTCGGAACTGTAGGGGCACATCGGGCACTCCTGCACTGGAAGTTTCGGGGAAGCGTGCGAGCGCAGTTGTAGATTTAGGCCTGAACGCAGCGGTGAACCTTGACCCGCCGCACCTTCCAGCACTAAACAAAAAAGCCATTCGCTCACTCTCCTATTTGTGTTTCCAGCAAACATCAACTAACAGTATCATAACATCAATGTTACTTCTCACTCAGCAATGTAACTACTACATAACACACGCATTACATTGCATTTACATTGTTGAGCTGGAAATTATAACATTGATGCTACTGTTAACGTTATGTTACCATTGATTTGATGTTCACTGGGTTCTTACATCGAATACAACAGTGTGTATCCATTACCCGCATTGGCATTGTTATTGTTGTTATTGTTATTCACATTGGGATTCGCCACTTGGATATCCGGCTTCCTCGACGACAATTGCTGTTGCTGCTGCTGTTGTTGCTGCTGTTGTTGATTGTTGCTGCTGCTGATGTTGCTTGATCCGCTGCCCCAGAGAGCTACCCCAGCCGTTCTGCAGATGAGGTGGTCGCAGAGACATGGACGGCGAGAGCGCCCGGCACTCGTCGCGCCTGTGCTCGTCCATCAGCGAGTCGTCGTCGATGAACGCCATCATATCATTCTCTGGGGTGCTGTAAGCATACAAGCGGCAGCGTTAGCGTCGATCTCCACCCACCGGAGCAATCGAGCGTGTAAAACAATATTTATGCACGAGCGCACGTAGTGAATGCGAATACCGCGAGTATTGTTTACGCCTGAGTACTGCAAAGCACATATTACGTTTCGGTCAACAAATCCCTCCCGCGTTCCTTCTTGACGCGCCGTCGCTTTTTCGACCACATGAATAAATTCGGTCCAGCTTCACTGACACCGACACATCCCTGTCTCGCCCAGATCCTGCCTCTTCGAATCGCGTGTGTACACCTGCTCATACTGGCAACGGTACGCTGTTGGCTTGTTCAAATTGGTGTTGTGGCGGCACTTTAAATCGTTCGGTCCGATCATATGGTTGGAAATTGGCGGGAAATTGAATATGTCGGTGAAATCACGTTGCCGGTAATTTTAACAGCACTTTTATATTGCGCGTCGGTAAATTGTCGGTAAATAGGAAAGTTTATGTATGCAACACTCACGTTAATAAACGATAATTGTAGATGAATGATAATGCTTGATAAAGGATAATTGTGATTATTATATGCGAGAAAATGTCTATCCCTACAAGTGCAAATATCACGAGATTTCGAAGAGATTATTGATCGGTGGTGACATCTCGTGTATTTCGGAATCATTTTGATGTGCATTTAAAATGATGCATAATTTAGGTAAATATCATGAATGCGATTATTAATATCATAAATGCATTATAATTACTTGAATTATGCGTAATTTTAGCTCCAAATTATTAGCTGATCGCAATTGAAAGACATACGCGGATAAATCTGGCCCTGGACTAAAAACATAGGGATTTCCAGTCGAGATTTACGTCCAATGGGATTAATTAGCTAATATTAATTAGACATACTCTTCTTTTGCTTAAATTATTTTTATCGTGACATTCTGACTTATCTATTTTTTTTAATATAAATTCTTTTTCATTTATAAATTATAAATTAATCTGTTTTACTATTATCAGTTTTATTTATTATTTAGAAAACGAAACCAAATAGAAGACCGAATACCACGACTGCTTTTTTTATACACCAAAAAAAAAGCTAATAAGTTGATTGAATTTGATAAATATTTTTTTATGTTTTTTGAATTGATATAAATATTTTTTGATTCAACACTTCTTTTTTTCAGTATAACATTGCGGAGTAAAAAATGAAAAAATCGTGGTTTGATTAAGGAAAATACTGTCTATCTTTCCCAATCAGCAAAGAATGTTTGTAAGAATGTTTAAACATTTTTTGAAAAGATAAAATATTTAAAAAATATTAAAATTAATGTCTTAAGTCCCCTTTTATTCTAAAAAAAATGTTTATTTTAATGTGTTCATGTAAAATAAATTTAATAAATAATAAAAAATATAATTTCTAATAAAAACAACTAATCATACAATATAATTTGTAAAAATTTACGTAATTTAAATAATAATCTTTAATGGCTGAAAGAGGATTTAAACCATTAATTTTAATGTTTTTAAAACATATCTTTACAAACATTCTTTGTTAACTGGTTCAGTGTATTAATTTTTCAATATTAATTTGATGTGATTTTTAATCTTCTAATTTTTAACATGACAATAATACTTTCCTTAAAAATAAAATTTAGTAAATTTAATTAATCTACTCGATATCCCATTTTATGACATAAACCCCCAAGATATGATATAAACAACATTATAATTGTAAATTATAAATGTATAACACGAGTTGAAAGAAATTTATATTTCCGTCCTCTAACACCAGACAGGTGCAACGTGTAACAAGCACAATTAAAGAGAACAGTGTTGCTTTATTCATTCTCTCTAACATACCTCGGAGTCAGGTAGTCCAAGTGAGCGCTGTTGACGTGGACCAGCATCTCCGTGGGTGAGATCTCGCCCAGGTCGCAGAACGGACAGTTCGCGGCGCCCTGAAGATGATACTGCACCATGTGCGAGCGCATCTCCTCGTCGTTGAAACCCTCCAGACCGCAGATCTCGCACGTGTAGTTCATCTCCGGCGGTTTGCTGGACGCCATTTTCACGGTGTCCGAGGTAGCGGCCTTCCGGATCCTTCGCCAGAAGATTCAGTGGATCATTAAGGGAAGCGCGAGGATTTACAGCGCCGATCGTAAATTTAGCATCGATTAATCGTGCGCGCTACCCAACGACGCGGGTAACTGGTAATTAATTCGACGTTTCCGTAAATAAAGTTACGTGAGTAAATAATGAAGGAAATTGAATAAATCCTTACGTCAATTACGTTTATTTACACCGGAAAGCCTCTATTAATTACGTTGAAAGAGGCAGAGAATAATAAGAATTATGCAGACCGTAAAAATAAAAATGCAGTAAAAGTAGTAATTAATTTACGTTTACAATTTACATTTACAAACTATTTTCATATAATTTGTATGTTTGTAATTATATAAGTGATCTTTATGATATCAACGTGTATAATATTGATTAAGTAAGATATAATCATGTAATGAATGGAAAGAATTGCTGCCATTTATTCTATCGTAATTACTTTTTTTCATCCCCTTCTTGGTTTTAACTGCTCGTTCCTTCGGAAGGAAAAATTAATTAGAAAACACACTTCCGGATTGAGAAACGCTTCCGCTGTGATCGAGGTTGCAACGAGGGTGAGGTCGCGAGTCGTGATTTCTAAATTCACGATAGGTTAGCACGCGCCGACAGTTTACGATGGACGTTTTATACGTGTGATTTCGATTAGCTGCTTCTGATAATCGATATGACCTCAGATATCTTATACGACGAACAAATTCGCAACTTCCGGAACCAATTCCGCGGGGAAAATCGACGTTAATTAGCTGATTAAAATTAATAAAAAAGATCAATCGAATTTTCGTTTATGCATTTTAAATGGGAAGAGTCAATGTCAAGTTTGATGCAATTGAATGAAACATTCTGGTTCTAAAAATTAGATAAAGGTAAAGCAGGTAAGTTAAACCGAGATAGAGTAATCTACATTGGTGAGAAAATGAGTCTAAATCATCAGAAAGTGAACTTATCGGTATTATTTGAAACTACTCCGAAAACACAATTAGAAGCACACATTTCCCAGGGCTCTTCTTATCTTCTAAAATTGTCTATGTGGTGAACGAACACCTGGGAAATTAACGAAGCGATATCGCTCGATTTTCTCCACGTTTCCCTTTTCCCTCGGGGACGCGGTCGAACGGGGAGGGAGGGGGGTATCTTTCGACGACCGTGAAATAAAGTTCGTACGTTGCAACATAGCGATCCCATAGCGAGTTGCAATGAATTATTCCTGTTATAGACTCTTTCTCGAGAGAGGAGAGGAACCCTTTTCCCCCTTTGGAACCGCTGTTTCAAACGGCAATTGATACGGATCAAAACGCATGATGTGATCGCAGCTTCTCATCTACGGTGCCTCTATGATCGACTCCAATTAATCGCGATCACTGCAATCGATCGGTCAGACTGGATCCGCCGAAAGATCCCTTCCCGAAAGGCACAATCATCCGTTCACTTGAATCAAAACGCTGCACCTAAAGGCTTCTTCGCTCACCTCGGCAATTTTCACCCCCGCAGCGGCACGGCTAATGCCGTATCGCGACGTCGGTGCGGCGAGTCAATCGATGGACTCTCGCCAGCCGAAGGCCGGCAGGAGGTTCGAGGCAGTCCATAACTCGTTCTCCGCGAACAGATGGAAGACCGATTCTCTCGCGATCAACGGCGTCGTCGTCGACGGCAACGGCGACGAGACGCATGTAACGTCGCCGCCGTCTAGCGGCGGCGGCGATGGCGAATGAAGGGCGAAAGAGGGGGCGTCGCGACTCCTTTTATTTGCTCGCCCCCGGTGAAACTAGGCCACCGAGTGAGAAAACGACCGTCGTTGGGTTGGGTTGACCCATTTCCGGGTCCCTTGCACCGACGAGTACGCGTGCACTCGGAAGCCGATCGTGGCCGCGAGCACCTTTCCGTCCCTTTCTTCCTTCCTTCCTTCCTTCCTTGCGGCGCTCTTCCGCTGATACTTGGCTCACTCGTTCACTCACTCACTGAACTGTCGGATCGATCATTCGCACTTTCCTCGTGGTAGACCTTGCGCGATCGTCCCGGCGGGACCGATCGCCTAACGCGCCGCCCCGTCGTTCGGCTCCATATGACAGCACCGCAGGCAATTCCGTCGGTCTATTCGTCCGGACGATTTTACGACTCACTACCCCTCGCGCACAGGGGGTACCTGCCACCCGCTGCTGGTCGCGCTTCGACGCCACCCCCGACGCTCCCAGCGCCGCTTGGCACCCCTTTCGAGTACGCCGTCGGTAACGACCGACGTCTTGCTCCAAGGGTGTGTTTATGAGAAACGCGACACGCGATATCGGCGAAGCTATCGATCGTATAATTCTAATTAAAATAGTAACAAATTACGATATAATGTAATTTCTTCATATATAGAGTCAAAAATTAAGTGCCAAAAATATATAAGAACATCGGCCATAGGGGAGAGAAAGAGGGACAGTTGTCAATGGAATTGCAATGTTAAAATTTTACAGTATATAAACAAACAAACAAAGAAAGCTAAACAACAAGTATGAGAAACAAATATTCATCACAAGTATTTTCCGGAAGAAATACTTGCGTACGTTGTTGCTTTGAGAGCCGAATTCATAGTCGCATTTCAAATTCAAGGGAAACTCAAAGAATCTTTGTGAAAGCGATACAATCATGTTTTTAATTTGTTATTTTATGTAGTTTCCTTTGATGGTTCACGAGATTTTTTTCAGTTACCGACGGCCTTTGAACAAGAAGTCGCGATATGTTACTATATAACTGATAGAGCAAATTTTATCCACCAATTTAATAGAAATTCGAGCCACATTGAATAAAAAAAAAGCTTAGGAGACTATAGATCCCGATGTAAATGAAATGACCTCGAACATCATTCCATTTTATTCCGTTTAAATAGCAAATGCGGGATGTGTGAGATACACAACACTTTTCCGAATACTTTCTAAACAGCAAAGCAATTGTAACGGGATGACGTGCGCGTTCCAATTCCTCCGATTGTTTTCGCATTGTCTGCTCGAGCTGGTAATGACAAGTCGGCGCGTAAGAAGAGGGCCGCGGCAAAGCCCGGCATTATCCAAATAGCAGAACGCGATTGTGCCTCTCGCATCGCATTACAGTGCCACGTCGGACGGATGGTTGGCGCGTCGCCCGCCATTATCTTCCGCGAGTGTCGCAGCGCAAAACAAACGGGCGCGACCGGGGGTGCGTCGCGAAGCATCGGGATTCTGCACGCGACCGCGATCACATTCGCGCGCAAGGAATTCGATTTCTCACGGTGCAGCGACGCCCGCTCGTTGCTTCTCATCGGCATGCAGTCGACGGTCGCGAGATACCGACCCTCAGTGCATCGTTTACCCCCTTCACTTCACTCAGTTGCCTTCTCTTTTTCCTCGTAACAAATAGATTCAGACTATTCAGAGTGAACCGAGGGAAATTTATTTGAATCCAATTTTCTATCGACTCGAATACCCTATTTTATTACAATTCTAAAAAATAATAATTCTAAATATATCGTAATAGCTTGGAATATAAATATATTACAATATTTTTACATAACATGCATCGTGCACATCACATTCTTTTCTTTAACTTTTTATATTCTTATAATGTGTAAAGTTTTAACGTTTATTCTCGAATGAAATATTATTTTTTATCCATTAAAAAACATTTTTTCTTCCTTAGAAACGGACTTTATTATTTAGCTTGCGAGAGCAAGAAAAATTAACAATCGACGGCGATCGGCATTCTTGCATCGATCCGGGATGAATCAAAGTTTAAAATACGTCTCGTTCGTCTTGCTTGCTAGATACATACGACGCTGTCCAATTAGTCGACGCGTCTGCATGCCGAAGATAATTAATAATCATTCCGAGTACTTGAGCGAGTTAAAACGAGTCCGGACGAAGTCTGTATTCCTGGTAGAGCGCTCAGATACAAGGAACATCATCGAGAATATTTGTCTAAAGAGAATGAAGAATAGACGGGCTAAATGGACGAGGAAATGAAAAATATCTAATATTGTAAAATTTTATTTTATTAAATACACCAATAATGTAAAAAATTAAATTAACGATATTGAGAACAAATCTGATATTTACATGTGAAAAATATTTCTTAATTTTGTTTTATATACTATTAATTAATAAGATTCCGTATTTCACGTAAAATTACGGGAATACAGCGGGAAGAAAATACGAAGTCGCATTAGCGTATATGAAACTCGTCGTTGGCGTCGAAACCGCGAAGGAGGAGCTCATGAGTGACGCCAGTTAATATCGCGGTTTCGCTTCACACAAATTAGCTACATCCTTCCGCATAGAATAAGGATCCTTATGGTATCTCGTTGGCATGAGGTTGAACCGGTATGCACTCGCGACTTCGATCGCGTTCGCCGTTCGGCGATCGGCAAAACTGGTTTCCCCGGAATTGGCATTCGCAAACGGATTTTTGGTAACATGCTCTCACGAATCTCACCGAATAATTGAGATGCATCCTCGCATTTTATTCTCGAATGTCTCTATTAAACGATAATGTAAACGAGAATCGGATGGAATTTCGATGAACCCTTGAAGGAGTTCACGAGCAAACATATGCCGAAACTAGGAATAAATATTCATTCGATTGGAGTTGTCATCATACCTATAATTTTGATAAACAGGTTATCGGCAGTAACTTTTACCTTGATGGATAAACCGTCGTGGTTGATTTAATCGTTCAGTTTCGAGAGTGAACATCGCGGGGGGACATTCTTGCGCGTACCAATCGCCGATCGCCAGGTGAGATGACTGATTTGTGTGTCGTTACTTGTCGTTGTTAATTATCTATGCGCGACATTGGTGCGGATACTCGGATAAGGTAGCCCACCGGTAGCACGTCGGAGGTCCTCGTTCGAGCTCGACGGTCCAGCGACGTTTGAATATTTATACGATCATGCGCGATTAACATAGCGAACGTGTCTTGGGAGAGCTTCTATCGCGTAACCGGTCGCCCGTTTGCTTTACGTGACTGGTAGATGTCGAAAACAGAGACTGCATTTATATTACCTGCCTTGGAATCCCAGACGGATGACGGACGGCGAGAAAAATGTTGCAGTATCGATCTCGATACCAAGAACATTCGGTACGCGAACATAAATCTCGTTACAAAAAAGTGTTCCTGTTACGAGAATCGGTCGGGCGGTGCTACGATTAAGGATATGTTAATCGGCAAAATTAAAAAAATTGGTACTCGTAGCTGGGTCACAGTGGAATGAGACTGTGCATTTTAAACTTAATTTACTTAAAATTATAGTGGGTTAACACATTTTTGCATCCGTCAATTGTGTAATGCACGCAAATGACACACCGCGCTGCCGTTATTTACATCGGTGTAGTAGAATAACGGCCGCCCCCCTTTAGAGGGATAGAGTGCAAGGAAGAGAGAGAGAAACGAGATTAAAAGTGGAGCGAAGAGGAGAACGATACCAAGGACCGGTCGTTCGCTGCCCACGTGCGGATTGAAGGCGATTTATCGGCGGAATAAATTAATAAATTACGGGGATCCGTTCCCCGATCAGTCAATCAAATATCCGGAGACAACGGGGAACGTGTTTTCGGACACCCGTTGGCTAGCGAGCCAACGATAAAAAATGGTCGGTCCTCCGAGATTCAATCTCTGATCATGATAAATCGTGAAAAATGTGAGCTATGTACTTGGACAAAATTTCCAACATTTAATTGAGCCGTTCGCTGCAGGTGGAACTGTGCAACATCGATCCTCTTAACTTTTATTAATAATGCTCTCAAAACAGTCTCAATCCTAGATATGCCGTGAGTAATGCACAGGTCTAATCTTATCTCGTTAAAGCATCTCTAGCGTTTCGAGTGAGCGCATGAACGAAATGTCTATCTGAACACGAGAATTATTTGTACGGGACGTCACGGATATCGGAGTAGGAGCCATATAGGAAATATATTACGGATTTTACTTCATGTCGTATCGCGGTGTTATCAGCGGAAGTTACCGTCCCCGGGTTATCGGCTTTCCTTCTTCTCGGAATACGGTACCACTCGGCAAATGGGTCGTGGCGACGTTAGATTTATGGACACGGACTGATTTTCGTCTGACCTGCGTGCTCTCGGCTGGAGACGAATGAGTACTCGAGAAGATACCGCAGCCGAAGAACGAATACACAGTCAAGTGGTCCATTACGCTTTCTCTCTCTCTCTCACCGGATTTCGCTACTTGCACGCGTAACAAAGAACTCACCATGAGACTCGCTGCGCAGTTAATAGGGGACGAGAAGAGGAAAGAATGGGGCGGGGAGAAAAATACAGCGGGGTACCGCGTAGGTATACGGTCGAAGATGTCACAATAGCGGGTTGCGCCGCATGACAGCCGTGCACGCCACGCGTCTCTTCCCACCCACACACGCAATACTTCTCTCGCTGTCCCGCTCTTTCCCTCTCTCTTTCTCGCTTTTCTCTTTCTCTTACCCGCCTTCGTCGTGCTAAGTCCCCCTCCGGCACTCGGGGAGCCACGGCACACTATACTCCTCGTTTCTTCCTCTCACCCACTCACTCGCAGTAAAAAGCTCAACTCGTGGCTCGTAAGTGCCACGAAAAGCTCAGTCGCTCGCGAGCTGCGTACGAGTACACACGACAGTTCCGTGCGAGTGCCACGCGCGTCTCGTCTCGACATGTGACTCCTTCGTACCTGTGAGGCTGCTTGACATTTTCTCTCCTCTTTCCCCCTCTCCTCTTCTTCCTCTCCCTCATCTTCTTTTTCTTTGCGTCTTTTTTCTCCCTTTTTCCTCTCTCTCTCTCTCTCTCTCTTCATGGTGAAACACGCGTGCGTACGGTGGCGAGATGAGGTGAACGCGCGCGTCGTTACGCAGGGATTCGAGGGAAGGGTACTTCGCGTGTTGCGCACATCGAAAATGCGTTACTTGATGATGTTGATGATAACAGCGATCGCGACGATCCTCGCACCGGTCGCCGGGAATCCCTTTCTCGACGCAGCGCAAGGTAAACTTTTTATCTTTCTTCTGCGCGGAATTTGTAAGGAGACAGATAGAAAGAATCGTGAGTTTGTTTTTCTGATATATAAATAAACGAGTGAGTAAAGATTGAGAAAAAGCTAGAATTCTAGATCGAATAAATGAATTAATGTACTAATGACAATTCAGTCTCTCTGCAAAACTGTAAGTTCCTAATTTTATCTTCTCTCATGAAGATGCGCATTCTATTATTCCTCGTGCGTTTCCAACAGATTGTACAATTGGGAAACCTGCTGATTGAATATGTACTAATACTAATTTAAATTTTTAATGTGTACTAATACTAATTTAAATGTTTAAATTTAGTAAACTTAATCATAAAAATATGTAATTATATAATTTACGTATTATGTATAATTTAAATTGTAATATAATTTATGTAATTTAAAAAAATATTATATAAAATTATATTTTTTAATTAAAAAATGCTTAATGCGATTATCGAAAGTGATGCAAAACTATTGGCGTTTGTGTCGAAATCGATACAACCTACTGAAGGTATTAATAGGGTTTTTTTTTTCGATGGACAGAAGGATTACGAAAGTCGTTATTTTAGCGTTATCTCCAGATGAATCGCCGATTATTTTTAAAGATCGGCCGGTGCGGCGATGTCGCGCGTGTCCAATGGCGCTTCTGCACGGCGCGCAAAAATACGAGTCCCGGGGCAGATTCATTGAACCCATTCCTCTGGAGAGTGTTCGTCATCATACGGCAAGAAGATATCAACGACAACTTCCCGCCACATGTGCGCACACGGGGCACCGCCGCTCCCCCGATCCCTTCGTCGCGCTGATTTTTTTCGTGCCTGCGCAGCCCCCCGCCTCCGCCGCCCGCATGGCGATTTTTAATGTCTCGCCTCGCTCGTCGTTGAAAACTCCTCCCCGGGGACTTGAGGAAAGAGCTTTTTTTTTATTGCGATTCGAACCGAGCGTCTCAAGTTCTCACGGATCGCCGCGTGACAAAAAGCTTTGCTTCCTTCCGCGACGTTAGTCACCCCGTTAGAATTCTCCCAGACACTTAAAGTTTAATTTTTTTTCTTTTTTATACGTAAGACAATCGAGATCGGACAATTCTACTCTTGAATGAAGTAATTCAAATACCGAGAATGGCGAGAATAATTGAGACTCGTTTTGTACGCAGAAAGGAGTTCTTTTGACATTGAAAGGAGCGAAGGATATTTAAAATTTACAAAAACACTCGCTTGCCACACAGTCGACTTATGTCGCAATTATCGTCGGCGAATATATGCGAGATGACGAATGTTACCCCTTCCCGTACTTTAACGAGTCTGACTCGTGATGAAGATTTTGGCCCAAACTAAACATCACGAGTAGGACTCGTGGACTGAAAATCGAGCCAACATAAACATCACGAGTAGGACTCGTGGACTGAAAATCGGGCCAAGCGTAAACATCACGAGTCAGACTCGCGGATTGATTTTTTTGCTAGTTACGATCGTCATTTAGTTTTAGTTCTTATCAGTATACCACGAGAGTTGATCACGATTCTTATAATATAAATCCGGGCCCTACCGCTTGGGCCCGGATTTCGTCGAGCTAAATGGCACGGGAAGGGGTTAACGATATTATGCCCAAATCACACTAGCGATTGGCGATTGCGTTTGCGTTTGCGTTTACGATTGTCTCTTGACCAATCAGATTGCCAGCAGCTTCCTTCTGATTGGTCAAGAGGCAATCGTAAACGCAAACGCAATCGCCACTCGCTAGTGTGATTCGGGCATTACGCACGTTTTCGCATTTTGTCCTCGATAATCGTAAATCGAGCGTAATCGCGGGTCGCACACTCCCCGTTGAGAGTATTTGTTTTATCGAGATGAAGCGCTCTGTTTTCCACGACAACACATTTTCTCTCTCTCTCTTCCTGAAATTTACACGATGCACGTGCGTCCGTGTAAACAAGGTGTCGCTAACGGTCCGGGCCTCTCTACCTTCAGCCCATATTTGCTGTATTTGCGCGTATGTATAATAAGAGAAAAGAGAGAAACGTACACGCATAAGCGGAGGCATTGGCAGCATAAGTATATCCACATACGAGAGCCGGAGATGATGATAACGCGTCGCGATTTCTCCCGCTCGCTCGCTGGTCGTTCAATCGCACTTATCAATACACAACGCGAAAAACAACGACTCGTGAAAGAATCTACACTAGTGTCTAAGAAAAATTTACACATATGAAGACTTTAATATAATATAAAATCGAAGATCCGCTGCATTCAAGTATCGAATATGTAAATAGAGGACAGAAACTGTAATTTTTTTCTTTCATTTATTTTAATATTCTTGACTTCTTCATTTCTACTTCCGGCTATGAATTTAATTTTAATTGGATTGCAATTTAAAACTTTATGCATGCACGCGCTATGAAAATATTAACGGCATTATTGGGTCGTTTTCATAAATCAACGGCGATAGATCTTCCATTCATCATTCACAGTTTTCTCATTCGCATCGAGCGCGATACCGTGGTGTAAACAGCGCTGTAATAGTTATCGCGAATGATTTACATAGAACGCGAATTGCATCCATGTGTCGCAAATGATTAACACGTTACGCGTCGGTTTTAACAGACGCAGGAACGCAGAAGCAATTTATTTACACGCTTGGAAAATGTACGTAATTCGCTGGCACGCGCGTATTACAAAATTTGCCGCTTGATTTATAGCTACATTGCACGCGCGTAAATAATTATTAAGTTCCCGGTGGCGTTACGTAATTATTCTATCCTAATGATATACGAACTCGACACCTTTGTCCGTATTGGAGGAAAAGAAATTGAACGTTGTGACTAGCCATTCTACATTAATAAAATTTCATGTTTCTCTTTCTCTCTCTATCTCTTTCTCTCTTGCCGACGATATGGTCTAGTAATCGGTTGTCATGTTTATTGCGCGCGTACAATTACCGTGCATTTGCATAAATAATTGCACGAATTATTTGACGGGAAAACAGCCATTGCGACTTTTTAGCGACTTAATCGCGAGGAACGTTGAACACTCGCGATCGTAATGATGTCCACTCGGAATTGATCAGCGACGGGGCGTGGAGGTGGCCGATGGTCGTTTTGCAGGGTAAAAGGCGGGATAATTGGCAGTTTGTCACGCGTACGTACGTAATCCGCACCTCTTAATGCCGACGAGAGTGTCGATTATAATGATTCTTGGGTGTAAATTTGACGCCGGGTTCTAGGTGCGTAAAATCGCCCGCCGCTCGGCAATGCCGAAGCGTGTAATTTCAGCGCATGTCTCGCCGCAACTGGAAATTGGAGCAGCGACTTACGCAAGCCGTAATATGCATAATGTACAGTCGCACTCTTTCGATCGCCGATTCGAGATCGATACTCTTAATTAACCATTAACATCCGCTCATCGCCGCCTCCCATACGCCCTCGTGGACCGTCAATGCATTATTATGTGTCGGCTTTTACACCACATATATTTTCCATGTAATTCTAATGTATCCTGGGAGAGTTCCGCGACTAATAGGGCGGCTCAATGACCTACTATACTTCTAATACACTTCTAATACGAGTGTTGAGCTTAGAAGAAAATACATATTAATTTCTTGAAATTGGTGCACGATTATTTATATTGCGAATATTAATTAAACGAGTTTGTGCGCGCAAAACGAGACTTATTCCAACTTGTCGGACTTGTTGGAAACAAATATCAAAATTTCTGTTTCGTAACTGAGTGCTGAGGGGTATCGAGGGATCTGAAAATTATTTATACCGGTTTTAATTTTTCGATTTTAATGCCACTCCGTGCAGTTTCGAGATTTCATATGTCGTCGCATACCGAACCGATAATTTTCATGTCAGTTATACATATATATACACGCTCAACGACTAGCCATTAACTTGGTAGCACGCATTCGATTAAAAAATTCTGGGAACACGTGTTAATATTGTACGTACGTTGTAATAATTTTGTTGATCGAAATCTGTTAAATCTCTCGCAGAATGTTTTCTTCTCTCATTTATTCCTTTCCTTCGATTTCCTTTTTTTTACGAGCGGACCTCCTTTTGATGATTCCGACAATAAAACGCAGTCGAAAGTGTCAGTGAACGCCGTGATGTCTCATTTCTCTCACGTAAACAGTAAATAATAAACGGCAACGAGCTATAATAATGATTATCTGCTAAACGATGTAAATATGAAGGTAAAAGACGGGAAAGAGAGAGAGGAAGAAGGCAGCGAAACGATCGGGGATGCATGACGAAGCACATTCGTGCGAGAGAAGGAGACGGTTTGGACGAGCATGTAAATATTTTCTTCGAGCGTGGAGAACTTCCTTCGATTTGTCCCTTCTCACAGTAGCGTCTCTCTGATGTCCATTTCTACCAATGTAGATAAACTTTAATCTCGGCCTAACTTACCTTTTATCTTTTCCAAATTCCTGAAACGAGAAAAAGAGAAAAGAAGAAGAGAGAAGAAGAAAAAAGAAGATGGGCATGTGAATCACACAATCGTGAGGAAGAAAAATCTCGAGATTGATATAATTACAGTGAAGAGATATAAACTGATGAATATCATGCACTGTTATGCAAACAAAGTGTTGATAAGGATGGAAAAAAAGTCATATTCATGATAATTATAATAAAATACAAGTTTTATAATGTAATAGAAAAGTCACGTTCGTTTATGCGCAAACGAGAAAGTCACAGGGCAAATGATACGAGTATCGAAAAGTGTTATTGTTAGATAAATCAGTAGTTTATTTTGCTTTATATCATTGCTTATATCATTCCTGTTTCAAATGCTAAACGATCGATTTCTTCTAATGTTCCATCTTCATTATTGTGATGAAAACTTAGTCTAATCGAAATTTACATACTTTTTCTTTCCTCCTTTTATACCTTCTATAAATTATTATTTATATAACAGTAACATCTTTTAACACTCACGTTTTATGACTTTCTTATCTCTATAACGTAGTTTTTCATTTTCAGTCCTCGAATATATATACAAATACAATACGTTAAAAATTCATTGAGCGGAAGGGCTATAAGATTGTGGTGGTAATAGTTACTATATCAATTTTAAAAGACAGATTGCGCGCTGTCGCTACAATGTGAGAGACATAGATCGTAATTAGGAAGATACCGGGGGACTTTTTGTGGATTCTACAGCGACACCCGATGGTGTTCTCCGGAGGACCGGTTGTCGCGAACTTTTTGCTGGGGAGAAAAAAAGAAGGAAGCAGCAGTAGATTTCTCGAGGGACAGAAAGAGAGAGAGAACAAACGAAAGGGTTAAAAGAGAGGAGGACTGCCAGAAGCCTCCGAAAGACTCTTCACCATGAAGATTACTTATATGTACTCGTCCGTCGATATATACCCGCTCATGGTGTATACTGCGCGAGAGGAGAGATAAATAAACACATAAAACCCCGTGACAGCTTCACGCCGGATAAAAACATGTCGAGAGACACGTATCGTGATTCTCTTCTCCTTATCTCCCCTTGCACCCCGCACTACCGATTCCTTGTCGATTTCCTCCTTCTCTCTTCGTGCCATAAAATGCAACGGGCTCGCTCGGGTGCGAATTTGACGACTATATTAATTATGTATAGTACAATTTCTCCGGCTATGCGTGCATCATTGGTTTGCTGGCAGTATCTAATTATGCCTTTGGATTACCGAACTCGTATTTGCGGATAACGACGCGGCGCGTTCGTAATCGCCGATAATGGCCGGCAGAGATTGCGAGAGGCAGGATTCGCGACGGCCGAGAATTGGTTATGACACGATTAATGTTGTCAATCAGATCGGCAATGGACAAGACGAGTCTTTTACTCGAAGAATATATTTTCAAATCCAGTTCTATTTGGTCCCTGCAGAATTTCATTTACATTGCGAGGATTTAATTCCGCGGGAATGAATTCCTTTCGACTCGTCTCAATTCTATCTTCTTACGCAACTAAAAAATTTTTTTCTTTTATTTAAAATCTCTAATTGAGAAATAAACGCTCGAAATTACAGCAAATTACGGCATCGGAAAAAAAAAATTATCAGCGCGATGCAATCATTATAATCCTGTTAAGAACTTTTATTGATTTTCTGGAATTAACGTGCGCAGTATAAGTCATATCTGCCGATTAAGGAGTGTGGGAGAATCGTCATGCGGAGTTTTTTTATTTCTCGACGAATGACGCCGAAAGACGCAGCTGCGAATGCAGTTACGCGACCGTGTATGCATGCAACGACGAGCCGCGGGGTCGTGTATACATTGCGGAGTCCGGACAACGAGCGCGAGGGAATGAATGTTGCACGACACATTCCCGTCGATCGACGTCACCTCGGGTCGCTCGTTTAAATTCGTCGAGGAAACGCGCTCGCCTCGTGTTCCGAGAAGGATTCGCGGCGAAGCTGCGTCGATTCGCCGTAAATTACGCGCGTGAAGACACGCTTATTGTCTCGGCACGCATACATACCGATCGTCCGAGTGGGCCGGACACGCGGGAGGCATTAAGGATATACTGATACGTAAATAATTTATTTATTGCATGGCTACCGCGATGTGGATTATGGACCTGATCGCGATCCTCGATTTTTCAGGCGAGCGGTCGAAATGATTCACGCGTTCCCGGCGGTTTTGATTACTTTTCAATTAATATTAATGCATGGACATTAATATTAATTAATTAATTTGTATATTAATTGACATTTTATATTAATGTACGAATAACGATATTTTTTCGATGCGGATTTCCATTAGAGACTGGCTGCTAAAATCGTATCCACCGTGTATAAATTTAGCCGCGCCGTTTTGCGGATTACGGCGCACAGACGGATTTACTGGCAGATGAAATCTGTCATTATCGGGTGTGCCATTAGGCGCGTTCGACGTGGCGTTTGAAAAAACAAAGAGGAGAAAAGCAAAGGCGCGAGAGAAAACGTCGAATTAAATTTACAACGCGTCCCTGAGGCACATTATGATCGCGCAACGTGTAATCCACGGAACGGGCACAGGCGCGAGATGAACGCGCGCGATCATTCTTGGAAGGATTCCGCGCGCGTTATATTGTCGCCGACGTTTCCTATTTTGTTATGCTAATGTCTGAGGAGACGACGGACTGCGCTCCTTTCAGCTCCATCGAGCGCATTAAAATGCTACTTGTCTCGCTTCATGGAATCTTATATTAGTCAAATTAAACGGTCCACTCTATTAAGCCTTGTTTGTCAGTCCTCGGTGCATACCACTGTCATCGCCGATTCCTCTCGTAAGAGCCTATTATTACTACTCATACAATTGCATCTCTTCTTTTATCTTCGAGAATACTCGGAATATTTTCCCTCTTTACGCTCAATCTTCTTTTCTCTATAAATTTTAATGCGGCATCTTCGGAAAGCCATCAGTTCTGTATTCATGTGGCGATGGATTTGAATTGCATTCGTCGAATCCGATGTTTCCCGTCAAAGTCACATTTTGGCTCCTCCGTCAACGGGTAGGATAAAGTGAAGGGGGGCCCCGTAGTTTAGATCGGTGTAAACGCCGGATGGCCGCGAACGACGCCAGCTATTTTTGTGTCGTCCGCAACAGGAGCCACAAAACGCGTTTAAAAGCGCGACGCACTTGTCGCCGCGAATTTCAATGTGGAAACGTCAAGGCCTCCTGTGGTAAGAATTCGATTAAAGGCCCGTCTTAAACGACCCGCGCGAATTTTTACGACGGGCGAGGTGGTTGCGAATTACACTTGCATGCGTGATGAATAACAAAAAAAAAGAAAAATGGAATAAAATAAAATAAAATCGAATAAAACGCGTGCGGTCGAAGTTACGGCGATAAACCCAGAGACGTGACGGATTTCCACGATCTATAACAGTAACGTTAAAAGCGGAGAATATGATTCCATAAATCATCTCGTCGCTATATTTTGGGAACAGACGTGAATAACCCGGTGACAAACGGATAAGTGCCAGGTGTCGGTGACCGAAACCGATATCTAGCCAAACATTCGTAATTTATTCTGTAATAGGAGAACGTTCCCGAGCACCCTCCTATTTGCTCAGGAATGCAAACGATCCCTGGCACGACTGATATCCTCCATTTCCGACAATACGGCCGTAATTATAATTTCTTTAAGTGTCGTGAAATTTAAACGAAATTCTTGCGTCCTAACTTTACGAACGGAGTAATATTTTCTTCGAGTAATATTTACAGAAGATTTTATACCATGAGTGTATATACGAAGTACGTTTATTTCACGCACTTCATTCTCACCGGAGATTATGTCGATTGGAAAATATGCGGTCTGCGTTTGTGTACGAGTGTATGCATAACCGGAATCGGACGATTCTTCGAAATGAAGCGCGAGAAAAGGAGGAAGCAACAATTTGCTGTTAATTGGTATCTATTAGCTGCATTGTAACGCAGTGCATACGAGTCGGCGTGGTCGGCGGCCCCATACGATTTCAGTCGCCATTCAAAAGGCCCCTTTCACACGAGTCACTTTGATCGAACCCGCATGTTTAACTCCGTAAAGTCGTTAAAGATCTTTCACGTCAAACGTTGACACCGTTGGGAGGAGTTGTTGACAACCATTCACGAAATATAAAAATAGGAATAAAACGGTCGTTCCGGCGTGGTACATAATTACGTCACAATCGAGACGTTGTAAGGGCAACAAACTGTTCACCGGCGATCAGTTTGAAACTCGAAAAATCAGTCTTCCTCTTGAAACGAGCTCAAAGTTCGCCGTTAAATATGAAGGTAGACTCTCGAACGACGGACAGGATATTTTATTCGATTGTTCGATCCAAGTGACGTACCGGACAATTCCCCCTGGTCGTTTAATAATTGAAGACGCTGAAAAGAAAGGGGACACGGAATGTCTCTCGACCGCACGCCACCGCATAGTCGCTAGATAGATGGAACGGAAACTTTTATTATTTAAGACCTCCGGCGAAAAACGTCTCGATTTCTGTCTCATTTTATTTTATGTTCTATTAAAAACTATTATTGCAAATATAATCGTTTCCGTTGTAATAATTTACGTTTCATCGTAGTGATGAATGTAAAATCATAAAATAAAACAAGCCTTTTTTTAGAGCCAAAAAACATATGTATATATCAGTTAGTCAAGTAAATTACAGTCAGTGCATAAAAAACGATTCGCAATAAACTTATACATACGTTAGACGCGTTTCGGCTCACTGAGCCCTCTTCAGTAACGCAAATTTGAAAATTAAATTATATATATATCCGCGATGCGGAGAACATAGGACTCATAGAAGACATAGCTCGTTGTCACTGATGTTGTTGAATAATTTTTTGTAATTTTATACAGACGGAATAAGTCAGATAAAGTAAGGATGTACGCGATCTCCGAGTTTTGTCTTTGTAAATCGGAATCTCTGAATGTAAACTATATGTGAGGTCCCCCACGGGGGAGCTAGAGTTTTGACACTGCCCTCGAGTAAACCCTTGAAAACGGATCCTTTCTCTTCCTCTCTGCTCCTCTTATTGCTGATGTAATGCAGGACACGCGTCTGTTTCGTGTCGGCGGAAAAGTGGAAGAAAGGTTCTCGAGCGTGACCGTTTATCGCGCTATATAGTTTCCATCTGTTCTGTTGATGTACGAAGCTAATATCCGTCCTTCATTTCTGTTGCAGAGATGTCCTGTTGCTCGCTGGCTGCTGGATCCTGTCGGAATGTGTGCTCCAAGGTACGCATTTTAAATGAGTACATAAGTATTATACATATTGCACTCGTCGCTTCTTCAAGAAATCTTAAGACGGAATTTCTCGAAATTTTCGCATTCCAAAAAAGTAAATGTATTTAAGCTAAGTTCAATCCCCCAAACTGATTATACTATGCATGATTAATACACATTTGTATCTACAATCATATAAAATTGAAAGTAAACGGCCAGGAAACAAAATACCGAGCGATTCGCGAAATCTAAAGTCGCTTGTAAATTCAAAATTAATAAGATTGTATAAAGACATGTCTTTTTCGCCGCAAAAAATAAAAAAAATCAACCGTGGCCGCGGAATACAACCTATTAATTATACGTGGGGGGAGGAGCCCCCCCGTAGGAATTTCAAAAAGACAATCTCGACGGCGTAATCGTTCGAATACGATATCGCGCGGTTGATAAATATCCGTGGACCGTACCCTGGGACGATAAAGGACACGAAATATGTCGTGTCCACGGATATATTAGGATCCCAGAAATAAAAACGGAACGGTAAGGAGAGAGAAAGAGAGAGAGAGAGCGTGTGTGGGAGGGGTGTGTGTGTAAATGGATAGGAAAAAAAGACAAGAAGGGAAGGATACCTCGCTGCTTCCTTCGATGAGGGTATCTCGACGTGGGGTGCGTCCCGGCTGCAGCTTCTTTAGAGGTGACTGCAGGAGCCTCCTCTTCAAAGATAATATCGGAGAGACACCGGAGGCCCGCTGCGAGATTTACGCGAGACCCGGGGCGTCCCGCGAGCTCATTCATACGCAAATATTACGAATTGACGCGTTGAACACGGTGGACGTATCGCGCGTTATCAATGATATCATGTCTCACGCAGTTTATTCGGAGGGAAGGGAGGGGGACAGCCGTACTTCAAGCACAAGTAACCTTTCGTTGATTTCTGATTACGGAATGGCGCACACGTGGAGGACCTCGTCCAGGATACTTCATTGCTGCAGAGGTCGCGATGTGGAATTTATTAGCGATATCAATATGCCTCAAAGTCTCGAATCCGAAATGAACAAGAAAGCCGGTTGTAAAAATTACAAAAATATCCAGCAAAGTTTTTTTTTTTTACAAAAAATTTCGCTTTTTGACTAATTTCTCGCGGTTTTTACATCTCTCAGTGTTCCTTGCGACGTTATTCCTCGATGAAATGTGAGTCACGATATAACGTGAAGTGCAAAAAAACTTGGAGAAAGCTGTTTTCTTCGGAGCGTCTTGCTTGACTATTGATGAGCGCTTCCTCCTTGTCCATTTAGCAGCGAAATAACCGGAAATTGTGATGAAAGCTGCAAAATGTGTGACAAGTTATTCTTGAGATAGACAGGAAAGACGCTTCTTCGTCGGAGAACACGTAGGAATTTTTTTCTTCTTATCCGGGTCAGCAGTATTTTCGTTGCTTCTTCGCAAAAGAAAATACATTTTTAACGAATTAGTTTTTTTTTTCTAAATTATATCGTATATTTTTTTCTGTTTAATATAGAACATTAACATTTTGTACTATGTCAGAAAGATAATTCAAAAGTCCACATTGTTTATAATCGCTAAAAGCCGAGTGCACACAGTGGTTCGTTATATCGGAGAGAACTGTAGATAACTACCGATTTAATTAGTCGACCGACACCTCACAGTCGTTTGTGGCATCGTTCGAGAGTTCGGCAAATGAGAGCATGGGGCAAATTATGAAAGCTCGCGGCTCTATTTTTGGCATCGTTTGATCTTGGCTTTCGCTCGGAGACCGTCAAGATCTGATTTATCTACTTCGAGATATATGAGCTTCACTTTAGATTTTTGCACGACAGTATTTTCTATATAAATTTCAAATATAAAAAACAGAGATGATGTTATTTTTCGACTTGTGCCATCCTCACCGTTCATCATCATTCGAGAATTGTGAACTTCGTAACGTTCGCGTTCAGCAGAAAATATAAATTTTTCGTCATCAGCATATTTCTCGGCGTTAAAACCTCCGTGAAAAATTTGCCAGTGGAAAATGCACCCTTTCAACATGGCAACATGACCCGGCTGCGCATACCTCCCAGAATATACCGCGACGGAAATACGTCGTACGTTTTCTCAGCTTCACATCACTTTCACCTCTAACATTTATAATAGCCTAACTTGGTTATTCTGGAGATATTGAATTATTAAATGATAAAATATGATCTCTTCTCAGTAGAGAAATTAATAAAATGCCTTCAGAAACGGATAATCGTTTAACCTAGCTCCAATTAGCAATAACATAATATCAATGTTATAATTTCCCAACAACAATATAAATAACAATATAAATGCAATATAACACGCGTGTCATGTGGCAGTTACATTGAAAATTGTAGCATGATGTTGTGTTACTGTTAGTTTCTGTTTGCTGAGTAGTGCTTGTGTATAACGCATTGTTATTTTAATAAAAGTATAATGTGATTTGTCGTCATGGACGAAGCTGCAAATGAATTTAAAAAATTGCTACTTGAAAAAAAAAATACATATGAACAAGTGATCGACGATTTTCGTTCCACTGTCGAGTGTCATCTTTGACTGTGTCTATCGCCAGGGCCCGTCGAGACCCACCGCACGTTGATGGATGGTCGTAACTCTTGACCGTGATGGACATACCGAGTGAATCCGGCGTATCCTTGCGGAGGACACCGATTGAATCCGGAATGAGGACGAAACGCGCGAGCGATATCTGGCCCCGAGGATGATTGTCATTCAGTGACGGGCAACAGGAAATTGCGGGGCCCGCGTGCTGCATTCGTGTCCTTGATTCTTAATGGTCGCTAATGCGCCGCACTGCATTTCGAATTTGGGAAGTCCTCGACGCTCGATTCGAGCCAGCCGGTGGCAAACATTAAGTTAACGCCTTGAAATTCAACTCGTCAGAATAATTAACACATTTATGCAATGAGTTTCTTCTGAGTCGCTACTTACCACTTGTATATACGTTATTTATACTGTTCCCTCCAAAGTAATTTTAGATTTCCGCGAGACGCGTTGTTCTCAAATAAATTTTATTCACGCTATGACCTTTCTCTGTAATTTTTTGCAATGTCTAGCTCGTATTCTTTTCTTAAGGTAATTTCGTCGTAATTTTACACAGATATCCTTGGTAGTCCTGGGTGCCGAGATCGAAGCGAGGGAAAACGCCACTCAACGTCTACTCGAGTTTTGCTCCACGGAGCTGGTGAGTTGCCACACGATTTTCATTTCTAAGACTCGATCCCACGCGATCGACACTCCCTCGTTCTCTTTATTCAGCTCGGATCTGGATCGGAAGCCTCTCGACAATGGGCGCCTTAAACGATTTAGGATGTTTGTAACGCGATCCACGTTTTTTCATTTTGCGGTGACGATTTTATGAAAGATGATCTCGGGACTCGCGGTCGCGTCGATTGCGCCACTTCCTTTTTTTCTTTTTCCTTTCTTTTTTTTGCAACTATCTTTCCTCAAGTTCGAATCTTTTTCTTTCAGTTGGTTTTTTGGACCTGCGTGAACACGACGTTAAATGGTAAGCGTTTTGGATATCCAAGTGTGCAACAATGCTAGCGCAAAGTACTGAGTTATTTGAATTCTTATAGAGCTCAAGAGAAATGAGAATTGGATGGGTCGAGGATGCTGTCATCTCGCTCAAAATCCAACATGTCGAACGACCTGTGCTCTGTCCGGTTCTACAAGCGATCTGAGCGAATCTTGCCGACCGAGCGACGAACTCGAATTTTTCTTTTGTCTGGAGAAGCGCGAGGAAGCCGAACGATGCTGCAACAACGTTTCCAATGGTACTTGCAGGACTACCTGCAAGGATATCTTTTACAAACCTGGAAAGCAGTCTAACTTGAAACTGTACAGCAGCAAGGGTTGCTTCCATCAAGTTCCCAAGTGCTTAACTAGCGTAGCCGAAGTAAAGCATGCTGAGGATCCGAAGCAACGTTAGTTGACATTTTGTTGAAAAATCGCGATTCGATTTATATGGAGTAGACACATTGATTATTGAATTTAAGTTTAGTATTGTAGTCCCAGCATACATTAGCTGATAGTAATATTATATCAACATTATAATTTTCTACTCAACAACGTTGTACTACATGTTATATTACACTTATTGTTAAATGAAAAATTATAATATAATATTGATGTAATGTTACTATTAGTGTTGATAGGTAGTATTAAAATAGTAATTACATTTAAAAATAGCAGCGTTATGCATCATAATTTTTAATCTTTAACTTTAAACTCATAAAGAATAGTAAGCAGATTAATTTATCTATTCATGTACTTGAACGTTCATTGACTGACATCAGACGATTGAAACACATCGAATTTAGCTAATTTTGTCTCTGCAGATTTGCACTGTTGCGAGGAAGCCACGACTTCGGCGTGCCTGGACACTTGTCGCCGAACTCTCCACACCGCGACGACCGATCAGGAGATTATGGACGCCCTGGCAGAGAAGTGCAGCCCTGTGTTACCACAGTCGCCGATGTGGAGCTGCTTGCTGAAATCGGGCTCGACGAAGCCGGCGCGATTACCGTTGGACGCCGGCAAATTGGTATGTTGTACGAAGGCGATAAGGCCTTCCTGTCAGAGTTTGTGCTGGCGGGCTTTCCAAGCAGACTGGGAAGCCGCTTGGCAACAACTAGAGACATTGTGCCTCTCGTCCAGTTTAGAGGGTGAACTGACGAGGTGTCTTGAAGACGCGGATAACTCCTGCGAGATGGGCTGTTCCGGGTTATCTTATTGTGCGCAGTTTAACAGACCTACAACTTTGTTCAGGTATGTCAGTATGAATTGTGATTATAATTAAGATCTGGTCACGTCAATAGAGTGCAAGGAAGCTTAAGCTTAGCAATTGAGAATAAACATTAAAATTAGCTTTTTTTATGATGATGGACTTAAAGTCTCTTAAGAAACTTGTCATAATCGAATACTTAACTTTTTGCTAGAACGTGCACCAATTCGGCCGACGAGGCGGCCAAATGGGAGGCTGATCATTGGTCCAGAGGAGGCATTATTCGCGGATTAGGTGTGCACGTCTCCACTTCCTGCCCGACAGAAACTCTACGCGCGGCGGCCTGTCTTCTACAGCTGCGGCCTTGTGAGACCAGAATCCACGAGACCCGGCTGTGCCGCGAGGATTGCTTAGAGCTGATGGCGAGCTGCGTGAACTGGAGCGTGGTTACCGGACCTCATACAGCAGCTACCTTGTGCGCCAAGTTGTCGCCGAGTAGATCGGACGCGCCATGCGTCTCGTTAGGACCGTTCCTAGACGATCCACAGGACGACGAGACTATAATCCATCCCGATGAGGACATCACGACGCCTTGCAAGCGGAATCCTTGTCCACAGGGCCAGCTCTGCATACTCCAACCGAATGGCGCCAAGATCTATCGTTGCGTGCCGGCTTGTTCCCTCGGCGAGATGTCGAAGCAATTGGTGCCAGTCGGATCCTGGATTCAGTTCCCACGATATGAACAGCAGAGTTGTTTGAAGATCTGTCAGTGCACGACGCGCGGGCTGGAGAAGTGTGATATCCTTACCTGCTTCACTTTGAAATCCTGCTGGGTGCACGACCGGTTCATCCAACACAAGGCCAACTTCTACCTCGAGTGCAATCCCTGCCACTGTTTTGAAGGGGAATTCACATGTTCCAAGAGAAGCTGCGGCGAGCTGCGAACGCCGTCTTTACCATGTGACTGTCCGGCTCATTATGTTCCGGTTTGCAGTAGACTGGGCTTCACCTTCGCGTCCGCCTGCCTGGCGAAGTGCGCTGAACTGTCAGCCACCGAAGTGGAGTTCGGCAGCTGCTCCAGTAGGGATCCCTGCACGCCCAATCCATGCGACAGCTCGGAGAAGTGCGTCCGTAGACCCAGAGTCTGCTTGTCGCGTTTGCACAAACCATGTCAGCAATACGAGTGCGTGCCGATAGACTGCAATCCACGCGACGAGTCCAGTGGACTGGTCTGCGACCAGGAAAATCACCAGTATCCCTCTGTGTGCGCGATGATCCGAGCTGGAGCCACCCTGAGTTACAGAGGACCTTGTTTGAAAGGATGTAGCCTTCGTGGCCCGGTGTGCGGTATCAACGGCGAGATTTATGCTAACGAATGCGCGGCTTGGGCCGAAAGAACCGTCGTAGACTATGAAGGTCCTTGCGTCGCCGTCGGTCTCATAGGAGATCAGGCGAAACCACGTTGTGATTCCGTGCAGTGTCCTGCTTTAAAGGAGCCGTATTGCATCGGGGTCACTCCTCCCGGTGCTTGTTGTCCTGTCTGTGGAGGAGCAGCAAGATTGTTCTACTCGAAGAAACAGGTAGATACTTTCAAGATATTTTCAAATTATATTTTTAGACAGTGTCTTGAAATAGATATATTTTTATAAAATATTGATCAATTCGTATAAACTTTTAACGGACTGAATTAATCTTCTCTGAACGTTTCTTTGCTTATAGTTGGACAGGATTTACTATGCAATGAAGGAAGAAACTAACAAGGACTCCGTCACCTTAGAGGCTCTTCTGATCGCTCTAGGTCGCCAGCTACAAGTGGCGCAATGTGCTCTTCGTGGCATGATGACGCCCGATTACGATATCTTCATCGTCGTACAGCCCGTAAGCAAGAAATTATCGGAGCTGCAATTGCGAGCTTGCGTGACAGAAGTGGAGAAGCTCGTCACCAGGATTTCGGAGAGGAGTCCCCGAATCGTGGTAGAAGTACCTCTGGGTTCAGTAACCAGAGCCGAGATAGCCCACGGTTATGTTTCTAGTGCCATGAAAATTCGTGCCTGGCTTGTGACGATTATCGTTACCACCTTCTTACTAAACGTTTTATCCTGAATGATGATCACGCCAAAAGGAAAATGAGATACATCGCTTATTCTGTCCAATCCGAGACTCAGGCAACATTTCAGCAATATTACAGCAATATTGTAAGATTCTTCCAATATAGCTAGAATGTTACAATATTGTTGGCATATTTTATAATATTACAAGAATATTTAACTAGGAATATTTAAAGATATTTATATTTTAACTGGTTGCGTGAAGTATTCGAGATTTATCATCGTCAAAGGATAGTTGCAGCTATGAGTGATTAATCTTGTTTTCCATTTCATTCTTGGTGCTGAAAGCATTTCTTTACCTAATCGCGATGTCATTCGCGGCGACGAATGTCTACAGCGTGTCTGTGTCTGTGATTCTTCTAGTGCCTTCTAATAGCGTACAGCAGAATGTATTTTTAGTTATCAATTAATACTACCAAAGAGGAAAGAATATATAATGAGAATGGATGTACAAAAATATAGGATTTCCTGCACGCGTAATCCGTAATGTCGCGGGTAATCAAGTACTGCTCATAAATTATAAATAAAAAGACTCCGTAAATTTAAGTTTTATATATACATATATATAAAATCGTATTGAGCGACATTATATCAGTATATATTGTGTGTTCATAAATGTGATTTTTATGCAAAAACGTCATTCAAAGAAATCAAAGAAATAAATATTCTCTTAAGTTTCTTGTTAATATTTTTAATAAAATTTTTTGTTAATAAACAAAATTAACCTAAGATTTTATTAAAAATGTAATTGCTATGAACGTACGATTTTTTTGTGTAGATACGGTTTTACGCTGCTGAGCGAATTTTTATTTCGAATTTTTATTTCGTATATATATATATATATATATATAGATAAATTAATACAATAGAACTCATATTAAGGGGACAATGTGAGTGCTCGCATTTTATTTATAAATGTGCGAAAACTTGGATTGCCTGCAGTAGTTTGTGCCAATGATATAAATAATGCTCTCATTAAGTATATTTTGTTATTGTACTGTTTGTTAAAGACAAACACATTATTTGCATATATAATAAATTTCTAAACTTTTGTCATATACATTCGTGTATATATAATATGCATGACATAATGTCCTTATAACATATCTCATTAAAATGATCCCAAAACTTTATAAAACTTTGTATCGACCTCGCGACGCGGTGTGAGCGCCAGACGCCTGTAGTTTGATGAGTTCTTCCTTGATAAGTCGGGACACTTCCGCCTTGGCCTTGCTGACTGCCAACTCGCTCGTCGATTCTATTGCTAGATATAACTTCCTTTCGCCCTCCGGTGGTGCTTTTCCAGGCGCGATATACGTTCCTCTCACTGTCAGACCCGCCTCGGAATATTCCGAGATTTGAGCAAGCGCCTCCTTGCTCGTGACTCGCCATCTCGCTTGCTGCGGGAAATCGTTGATCTCGAGTTCCTCTTCGTATTTGCGGAATGTTTGCTCCCCAGTTTCCACATCGCTTTCCACGAGATCTTCCTCGCGCGGCTGATAATTCAATTTAGTATTCAGCTTCGCTGCCAATTGTTCCGCGACTGTCTTTGCCTGTATGAAGAGAAAAAAAATTCATTTAGCAATCGTTTAAATTATTACATAACATCCAAACAAAAATTAGGATCTTACCGTAATAAGATTTGTAGGTCCTGCACCCTTGAGTATCGCTTCCGCTGCTTGTTGCGTAGCGCCTTTCGCCTCGGCGCCCAGATTCTTTGCAATGTTTATCTTCGATGCCAATCTTCTGGCCAATTCAAGCTTATCAGTGGCACTGGGTATCGGTTGACCGGGCACTGTAATACTGGTCGCGGTCGGTTTGGCTATTTCACGAACAGTTCGTTTAGGTGCCAGCATACTCTCAATTTGTTGATCAATATCATTTTCTATGTCCTCATCATCAGAATCTTGCAATCCCAAAGCTGCTTTCTGGAATTTCTTCTTCTCATTCGCCAAAGCTGCTTCCGATTCGTCGAATTTGAACCCTTTACCACTGAAACCACCTCCAGTATGAACCTTCTTTCCATCCGCGGTTTGACGGGCCTTATAAGCTTCCCACAATTGGCGTAAAGGTTCTGGAACGGGTACACCTGCTAACTCATGCGCACGTAAAATATCGCCGGCGTAACGTTCTTGCTCTGATGTGATAAAGGTGTACGCGTATCTAAAGGAAAAAGGTTAAAAAATACAATTTAAAATAATAAAAAATTTTATATTGTAAAAAGGTTACATATAAAAGGTTCATCTTACCCTTTATTCCCAGCCCGACCAGTTCTACCACACCTGTGCACGTAATCCTCATAGTGATTAGGACAATCATAGTTGATGACTAATACCAAGTGCTTGACATCCAAACCTCTAGCGGCGACGGACGTGGCCACGAGCAATTTTGTTCGTCCCGCTTTGAAATCCAATATAGTTGAATCCCGGTCGCATTGGTCTATACCGCCATGAAGGGACATGCAAGAATACGAAGCCTTCATAAGATCCTTGAGCAACGTGTCCGCGTTCTCTTGCTTGTCTACGAATATAATAGTGGAGCCTTTGTCTTGATAATGACCAAGGATTTCAAGTAACTTGTAGAACTTCTGATCTTCCTCGAGTACAACCACATGCTGCTCCACATCCTTGCAAACGACAGAACGTCCACCGACCTGTACCTCGACCGGTCTTGTGAGTATTCTCCTGGCTAGCGCCTCCATTTGTCGTGGAAACGTTGCGCTAAACAGTACGGTTTGTCTATCCGGTCTCACATTCTCCATAATACGCATCACTTGCGGCTCGAAACCCATATCGAACATCCTGTCGGCTTCATCAAGCACTACGTATGTAACTCGACGTAAATTAGTTACTCGCCCACTATTAGCAGCAAGCATGTCGATCATCCTTCCCGGTGTGCATACGATGATTTCAGCTCCTCTCTTAAGCTCTGCTATTTGCTCGGAGATACCGGTTCCGCCGTAAACACACACGTGTGAAAGACCCAGGGATTTTGTGAACTTTTTCGAATCTCTGCCGATTTGCATACATAATTCCCTAGTTGGTGTCATGATCAATGCGATTGGTCCATCTCCATCGGCTAACGGTGGTTGATCGAGTATATGACGAAACATTGGTAAAAGAAAAGCCAGCGTTTTACCGCTACCAGTTTTTGCTATACCTATGAGATCACGACCAGACATGATCGCCGGAATCGCCTGACATTGAATGGGCGTCGGTTTCTCATAACCGAGTTTTTTTAATACTTCCAATTCCTTTTTGGTCACGCCGCATTGCGCCCAAGACTTGATAGGCTTTGGGCAACCTTTGCCTTTCACGCGAATGCCCTCTAATTCTTCCTTGTACGCTTCTACCTCTTCTGATGTCATTCTTGCTGTAAGCATATGTTATATATATTTATTCGTTCTCAATAGGGAAAGTAATTTAATAAAAAAATACATACCAATTTCAGGCACTTCAACATAGAAGGACTTCCGGAATGGTTGATAATCCGTTGTAGCATGGTCAACTTTAGCCAATTCTCGCTTCTGTTTGTTTGCTATACCAGCTGCGGTCTCATGAAGATTCTCGCCCTCCTCTTCGCTGGAATACTCCAATCCATCTTGATTTTGCTCAATCAATTCTCCCTTCTGTTTCTGTACTTTTTTCTTAGCCACTCCAGTCACAATGACGACGCCGCCGCTTTGTGATGCTGAGTTAGTGCCATTGTTGGCAGTTTTTGGCGCTTTACTATCAAATTTATTCACTTTCCTCACTTCTTCCTGGACCTGTTGAATTCATTAGACGTAAATATACATGGAACCGACTTAAATATAAAAATTATAATGATAACTTGCCTCTGCCATAAAAGCATCAAGGGGATCAATCTCCTCCTCTTCATCTTTCACCTCTTCCTTCACTTCCTCAATTTCTTCCTTTACACCTTCTTCTTTTGCCTCCTTGTTATTCTGTACCACAGGAGTCTCTTCGTCACTATCATCCTCAAGGGACCACTTTTTCATGGGTAGCTGAAGATTTGCCAAAATAGATGTCTTACCGTCTTTTTTGGTTGCTTCCAGCTCTTTCTTCTTCCTTTCTGCGCGCCATCTTTCTATCCTCTCCCTTCTTTTTTGCATTTCCAACTCCAGTCTCTTTTGTTCCTCCTCCTGTAATATCAATTGTCACGTGTACATTGCTCACTTTCCTGTGTAACCTTCGAAGTACTCACCTTGTCTAACTTTGTATGATCGAAAGGTAATTCCTCATTATCTCCCTTCTCTTTATCCTTTCTATCGCGCGAGCGAGACCTGTTTGATCGTTCTTTGCCAGAGCGCGAAGATTTCGAGCCTGTAAGACGCTTTTCTTTACTGTCTCCACTAGTATACCGAGAACAATCAATGTCAATGAATTATTTTATTGTTATAATTTATCGTCGCAAACATCTTCCATAAATTTGTGATCAGAGAGAAGAAAACAAACGCCGTGACAACAATTGTGTCTTAGGTGGTGAAACTCTTTTTAGGAGGGTATACCGTTTTCTCTCGCGATCCCTGTCCCTCTCGGAACGCTCGCTTCTGTCGCTCCTCTCTCTGTCTCTATCCCGCGAACGACTCCTTCGCTCGCGATGTCGTCCCTTGTCCCTCTCCCTCTCACGATCCCTGCTTTTAAATCGCCGTCGTTTCTTCTCGGGTTCGACCGACCTCGACCTCGATCTCGACCTCGATTTCGTTCTCCGCCGGTGATGCCTGTCCCTACGCAAACGTTTATTCGATAATCAAGTTTTGAGATAATGATAAATCCCGAATGAAAGCAAAATGCGTGTTATAACCTCAACCACGAGTGTTACTTACTTGTCGCTACTTCGCACCATGTCCGATCCGGAATCTGCTATACTATTCTAATTAAATTCCAAATAAAACTCTCTATCGCGCATACATTTATTCTTATCACTAATTACTGTTAATTAACACTAATTCCGTAATATCGAAATCTCAATCCGCTCCCGTTTGTTTCCACGGTGCACAAACAGTGTACTCCCTCTACTCACCCACTTCTCAACTCGACTGAAGATGTCGTTGAAGAGGTCGCCTCGAACGTTTCGATACTCTCGAGCAGGGTTGGGTAAGTCGATTACTTGACGTACTCGACATGTCGATTACCATGTCGATTACCATGTAGACTACATGATATTTTCGACCATGTTTTCGACGTTCTTCAAAACTTTGTTAATACGAGCTCGAATTATGTTTGTATAGGTTTGATTTTCTGTTGGGATTTCTAATTTTAACCATTCTTCGACTGCATCAGCAATATTGCAATCTGATTTTTGACATTTGTTTATCAGATTACATACTGGATCAAAAATGATAAGGAAATCTTGTAATAGCAGCTCGAATTCATTGTCATTAAGCAGTTTCGCAACTTCCTGCTTAATTTTGTGTTGTCCTTCTGCTAAAATTTGACGCATATAATGTAAATTTTTTAAACAACACCGAAATGCGTCGCGATAACTACACCATCGCGTCTCACATGCTAAAATCATTTTTGTTCCACCTTTCGTAGTCACGTCTCTTTCTAGTCTCGGATTTTTAAATTCTTTTAGGACATGATTAACATCTTCTGCAAATTTAGCTTGCACTAGTGATTTAGCTAACAAGTTTCCACTGTGGCTATTGCATGTAAAATGCCAAAAATCAACTGAACAACCCATGCTCATCATAGTCGAAGCATTATCAGAGATAACAGCATATATATTTACATTATATTTTTCCTTTGCCAACTGAGCAGCTTTGTTCACAATGATTTGCAGTGTAGCTGAATCTTCTTTTTCTCTCGTCAAATCCCATGAATAAAGAAACATATGCTTTTTGCATGAAAGAACTGTACACACTACATTTTTGGAGTTTGCAGCAGAATTTTTCCATCCATCAATTAAAAGCACGTCATCAGATTCCTCAAGTTCGGATCGTTCCAGCAATAATTTATCATATGCCTTATCTAGTAAAGTTTTCGAAAGAGTTTTCCTAGTGGGTGGTTTGTATGCAGGATTCAAAATTCGTACAAAATTGATAAAATATTCGGATTCTATTACAGTAAATGGAATGTTGCAGCCGAAGACGAATTTTGATAAGGCTTCATCGATCTCATCACGTTCGTGCTTGCTTAATACCATAATGATGATGATTTGATGATCAGTTGATTTATTGGATATAAATGATAAATTAAAATAAAAAATTTATATTGGCGAGTAAAAATGTTACAGGTAAAAATTAGCTTTAGAATTTTAAACTATGTTGTTGTAATGAAAAATGTACCTTAGGAAACTGAAATACGTAGTAAACTTTATTATGCTAATGCCGGTAATATTTAAACACGCATATATATGCAATTTATATGTAAACATGAAGTTAGAAGCTTACAATAAACTTTAATAAGGTTAGGATTTCTTTTGAAATGTAGACTGTGTTCCGAAATTGACTGTCAGTGCTGAAAATCTATAGTTCACGTTAAATATATTATAGATTTTTAGTACTACTGGCAGTGAATTTCGGAACGCAGCTACAATAACCGCCATTGTCGACATTGCGACATTTTCGATGTAATCTACATGGTTTTCGACATGTTTTGTCGAAAACTAGTTTTCGACATCGATTTACCCAACCCTGCTCTCGAGAATCGCAATTTCGCCTGCGATATTTTTCGAATTGCGCTCCAGTCACTTGCGCGCCGCAACAATCCTCGGAATCGTGTGTGTATTGCTCCGGATATTTTTCACGAGTGTTGCCGTCCGAAACGTGAGTTTCATGCGCGGAAGGTCATCCGCGAGTGTTCCACGACGAAGCTCGTCGCGAGTAGTAACGAGCAAGGTTTGTAGATTGAGGAACAGACTAGGTAAGGTCGTTGCATCCACTTCACTCGATTTGGCACGAAAATGGTGGTGACTGAGGCTCAGCAGGGGGTATTCGATTGTGTATCATGTTACTTGAAAATTATAAAAGTGAGCAAGTTATGTGATACACAATCGACCTCCTGATTAACCAAATAATGTCAATTTAAATACAAATTAATTGTTCTCGTTTTATGTATAGGTTATGTTAGGACGTGTTTTACTCTCTCACACAACTAATAGCTATATTAGTATACAACACAAACTCGCAGGCTCAAAAATGACGGACCATGCGACGACCTTACCCAGTCCGTTCCTTCATCTACAGACCTTGGTAACGAGTTGAGCGATGTTGCGAGACGAGCGTCGTGATTTTGGCATCGACGGTTCGATCGTGTCACCGATGTGTCAAATGGATCCAGCAAAGCTATAGAGTAATGAATGACGAATGAGGAAAGAAGTGTTTACGGAAAGAGACAGCTCTTTATTTGAATAAAAAATTTGAATACGAGTAAAAAAACCTGCATTTAAATAAAATACAAAAATTGCAGAATTTATAAATCTCCGCAGGTCCGAAACTGGAACAAATCAGCATATCTCACTTCAGCATGCATCAAAAGAGCATCGGACGCATGATCGTCATCAGGTATGGTATCAGCATACTGCTTAGTATCTATATGTTTACCATTGCCCTAATAACGGCGGGCAGACGGGGAAGAGCCGCCATTTTCTAATTCACTTTGATCGAACTTTTCACTGCCATCCGATGCGTTGATCATCAAGTTGAATCTTGAGAGAATTCTATAAACTACGATATCTAGGGCACCTTTTATATTGCGTTGGCCCGACAGTTGAGTCAGGTAAACTCCGCGCGATGGTAGTTTCGATTTCTTCACGTATGTGAAGTGTAGAGTACGGACAAGCATTCGGCGAAATACGCGGTAACAATAAGCAGTGATCACTTTTTCCGCTGTAACCGCGATTACTGAGTTTGTACTGAGAATAAGTATTGCGGAAAATTAGAAATAAATGTTGGGAAGAGTCGATAGCATCAAGAAGGATGTCAGAATTGTAAAAATGTGAGTTATGATGCATCAAGCCCAGTCGCCATTTTTACGCGGGTACTGCTATCTTGGGGAATCGTTATTTTATAGATAAAATAATTACGACTTTAGCGCTTCGAGTTTGGACATTTGATTTAGAGATCCCTGCAATATCGACGACTGTTAAGAAATTATATTTTGTTACAGATAAATCTTTACCAGTGTATATATTTAAAAAAATGGCATTTTATAGTTTGGAGACTTTAAACAATTATATTTATTAATAAAATCATGTGTATCCAATTTCTGCCGTTTTTAGTGGCGTCTCAATTGGTATTACTATGAGATTTATCATAAGAGATAAATAGCGTTACGCGACATTTTTAATCCTTAGTGAATAAGTTAGAATTCGTTAAAAATTAATTTTCATCTTACGACGTCATGATCATGCAATTTCATTATTGTGATAATATATGTTGATTATAGGGTTATCAATATAAGTGGAGTTCTAGTAAAAAATTAATTTTAGAATGAGTTTATCGAAGGTTATAAATAAATTTATTATATTTATTATATATTTTATAAAATATATTTAAAAATATATATATATATATATATATATATATATAATATAATGTGTTACAAATACATATATTTATTGAAAGGTATATAATTTCTATAATAATTTGTTATTACTAGATATGTTTATATCTTATATATAGTTTATATCTTATTATATAAGTTTTATATATTTAAATATATTACAATTATTGTTGTAAAAATTATTGTTATAAAAATGTATATTTCTATAAATAGTAATCAATCTTACAAATTCTATTACTAATCTGTTTTATGAGATTTGCATTATATTATTTTATATTTGATGTTATGAAATTTCACAATCAGTTTGAAGGAGATCAGTTATTTGACATAAAAATTTAGATATTTTTAAAAATTATCTATCAATTAAAATATCATTTACGACTCGTCGCAATTTATTCGCGTTAACAAATGAACCAACAATGAGCCAATTGTACGCTTGCTTTACGAATGTATAAATGATTCGTCGCTGTCAATTATTCATCATTTTGTAGCGTATTACCGGAGATGAGCCAATTTCCGTTGCGAAATCAGTGTCATTTCGCGGTGTAATACTTCGTTTTCACAAAGGGCATCCTTGTCACGGTACCCTTGTACGTTTTGCCTCGTACCTCGACCAATACCCCACCACCGAATTGCGCCAAATCTGGCGGCATGTATCCCATGGCGATCGGCCGGCCCAGGGTCGGGCTTGGTCCACCGGAAGTGACACTGCCCACACGCTCACCTTCCGGCGTCAATATGGGCGCGCCTTCCCTAGCAGGTGGTCCTTGGCCCAGTAACAGTCCGACACGTTTTTTCGTCGTGCCCGTCTTGATTTGCGAAAGTATTCGCTGCGCGCCTGGAAAGTTCGCTTCGGCCCTTCGTCGTTTCGCTGAGAAAGAGAGAGAGAGAAAGAGGAGAGAGCGAGAGAGAGATCGATTTTTTTGTAAAACTGCAATAATTCGCTTTTTGCGTGATAAAGTTAGGAAAAGCAATGAAATTACATGGCATTTAGAAGCGATTAGAAGAGTAATTATTAAAGGGATTTATTAGCGATCTTTGCGAGACCATACCGATTAGCCATGTAAGGGCAGCTTCGATTGGTGTGGTGTTCTCGTTGATATCATGACCGTATAGACATAGTCCAGCTTCCAGTCTGCGAAAATTAACAGAAAAAAAACAGTACCATTTTGTTATTATGATTCTTCTTCTTTATTATTCTTATTATCTGCTATTTATCTAAATTTTTTAAATACTCACGTGTATTACTTTGATTATACGTTCAAAGAATATTATCTTAAAGTACGATATCCCAGGTAGCAAGCTCAAAACTGACATCATTCGATATCAAAATGACGACACATAACAGCTTGCTATCTGAAATATATCTGCCTATCTACCTTAAGGTATCTCTGGCTCCTAAACCGGCTAGCTTCACATCAGGAATCTCCAGAATCCTTTCGACTAGGTCAGTCGCGTCATTCGCAGATACCGAAATTTCAAAGCCATCCTCTCCGGTGTATCCACATCGTGAAATTCTGATACGACTCCCCGACATTTCGGTTTTGATACTGTTCATAAATTTTAGGGTTCGAAGATCGATTTTTACCAATGATTGGAGGACTGTCGCCGCTGTAGGACCTTGAAGAGCTATCAGACCTTGCTCCAAGGGATCCAGGAAGTCGACATATACGTTTTTACCAACCTTTTTGAAATCATCCTGAAAGCAACGAAGCATTTCGTATCTTGACTGTCAAAATGAGGAGCATGTAAATTTTTACCTGACGTTCCAAAAGAAGTCGACTGTCTTCGTCCCGCCTACCCGCGTTAGACACCACGAAGTATCTGTCTTCATCGTCTTTAGTGATAATGAGATCGTCTAAAATTCCTCCCTTGTCATTGATGAAGACTGTCAGAGTCGCGACACCTTTCCTTAAATTCTTCAGATCACATGTAGTCAGTGATTCTAAATACTCTCCGGCGTTTTTACCGGAAACGCGCGTTTGCAGCATGTGACCAACGTCGAAGAGTGATGCCAATGATCTGGTGTGTAGATGAGACGCGGCAATCGTCTCTCGATATTGAACCGGCAATAGCCATCCGGCAAAATTGACGATTTTGCCTAAACATAAAATCATGAACTGTCTTATTACGTAAAATATTATAAAATGAAATTGTTATAAAAATTGTTATAAAAAAACAGGAAACAGAAAAGCTACTTATGTTATTTATTTATTCGCGAGCAAAGTTTAGTATAAATTTAAAATTTAAATTTAAAATTTTAATTCTTTAACATTTTAAAGAATGCTATTTAATTTGATTATTAATAAATCAACTAGAGAGAGAGAGAGATATTTGCAACTTGCCTTGCTTTTCCACGTGAAGGTTGTAAAGACAGGTCTTGCGGGTTTCGCTGACGGTCAACGTTGATGACAGCCGATGGCGAGTCGCCTCGACGGTTGCATGAGGTGTCGTGGAATCGATCAAACAATTCGAACGTGACGTCGAACCACCGCCAAGTCTCTCCTTGACCCTTGATAATGTGGTGACGCTGCAGGTGTCGTGTATGCTTCCCAAAGTGTTTAAACATTTCTCGAAATTATCACAGATAACGAATCTGCCGCGAGCAACGAAACGAAGCATGATGCTTCTTTCTTAATGCTTCATCATTCACTGACTCGAATAACTCCGCGTAAGCCGCTCAATGGTAAGCCGCTCCATTCGGGCTGTGATGACCCCGCGTGATATTTGCCTCCAGACACGGATGTAGCAAGTTAAAACTTAAATGTTCAGACTCCCTGCTAAAAAGTGATCTTATAGGCACGCATTAAATGATCTTTCTAGAAATGTAATTACTCAAGCCATTCACGTTGGCGTCATCAACTCATTATAAAACGTTTTAAAATAGATATTAGTTATCGTCCTCTATTATTTTATATGAACTTTTCTGTGAAATAAATCAATCTTTTTTTCGTTTTGTAAAATGTTGGATGTTTTATAACAAATGAGGGGAAAGTAATGTGAGAGATCTATCGTGATATATTCTCTAGAAAGACGTAAAATTTGACGAGGTATATCTCTGCACAAATTGTGTTTAATATTAAACTTATTATCACAACACTTCTGTTTACTCCTTCTATCTTATCAGCATGCAGTTTTATCTTTGTACGTAAGAGAGGTCATGGTACTAAAATGATGTGATAAAGAAAGGTATCATCGAATTCATGATTGTAGGAAACTAGTTGGCAGTCACAAGACTTAGAATGCTTATTAAATTTTTATTGTACCACGTAATAATAATAATAATAATATTAATAATAATAATAATCATGATCATCATCGCAATAATAAATTGTGATAATAATGACAATAATAAATGGTAGTAATAATAATAATAATAATCATAATCATTTATCATCGTAATAATAATAGTTCCGTAATAATAATAATAATAATGATACTTCATCATCGTCGGTAATAATCCAATGACAAATGTCAATATTTATATAGTAGCGTGTCGAACGGAGAAACGACCTTAAAAAACGAAGATAGTATCAATGTTCGTTCGTACATTTTGTTTTTTTAGCTTCCGCCGTTTTTTTATCTTCTCGCTCGCTCTCTTTAGGATCTCTTCTACCTCTCGCTCTCGCATCTTCCACACGCGCATTCTCACTCGACTTCGCTTCCTCTTTTATTTAATCTTTTTTTTTCGCTTTTAATCTCCCCTTTTCTCTCACACACACGCACACTTTCTCCCTCTGTCTCGTGTCTTACACAATTGATGCAAAATGTCCCTACACAGTCCGACGAATGTGTGTGTGTGTACATTTTCCCGGTTATTCTCTTTAAATCAATCCTCACGATCGCATTTTGCTCGACGCTTTCCTCATTTTTTTTCCACCATTCCTCCTCGAAATTCGCTAGATTTCATTTTTTACTTTTTAAATCCTTGCACGTGTTGACACATTCACTCACACTGGTAAATCGGTTTGGTAGTGGAGGGACCGGGGGAAGGACGGGTGTGTGACGGGGTGTTCGATGGCGGTGGAGGGTGGTGAGGGTGGGGGGGGGGGGGGGGGGTGACCGCGGGATTTGTATTGTGAGGATGCTGTAATCAGGCAGAAGGTTGCAAGGGAGGGGATTGGGAAATTGCAATACTGATGAGAAGAACGAATACGTTGCGGTGAAAAAAATAAGGCGTCAACGGCGTCGCTGGGTTCGTCGATCGATGACAATTTCGCTCCTCTCTTTCGATCGCTCTGTGATGTTTAATCGAGTGATCATTCGCGAAAAACTCATCTTCAATCGAGGGACGCAGCCGCCGCGATGCCGTGAGCGTCGGAAAATCTAACAACGATCTACGATCGCGAGGGAAGAACTGAAATTATGATAGTACGATCTGTGTGCTACAGAAAAAGTATATAACTACATGTGTTGCCTCGTGTTTCTACGCGATTTTTGTTTCCGCTGTTCCGACTTGGTTTTCGATTGTTTTCTAATTCAACCTGTCTTTTTTTTTGCTTGTTTCGAAACTGTAAATTTGTAAACTATTGCTGTCCGAGCTACTTTTGCCTCCTGTCGCCTCTCCTCCTCACCGCTCGAGTTCTCCAAGCGCGTCGATCTGCCGGCAAAGAATTTTCCCAAATCTGGGCCCGTCCTCTATTGGGATCGGACCCGAGGCACTCGTTCTGGTTGTCCGAAAGTTCGCTCGATCGCGCATCGCTCCGGCAGAATCGTCGCGTCTGGAGAACGCGTTCGCACGTCTCGTACATGTTGCGTGTGTTGGTTCATGTATGTACGTACATACGAACATACATACATACATACATATATGTATATTTTTATATATAGATATATATTCGGCTATTTGTTTTCTTTTGGTCCTGGTACAAAGGAAACGAGAATCACTCTTTCTCTCTCTTTTTTTTTGTCTTTTGGAAGAAAAGTCTCGATTTTTCGAAAAATGGAAAGAAGTCGCCCGTTTCGTATAAATTTTGAAATACCTCGAAAGTTTCACAAAACTTTTTTTTGCTCTTACGTTTCATTCGTCCGTGACATTAATTTTTCTATTGACTTTTTAAAACTGGAGGGGAGGGGGACTTTGTTTTGTTGCCTGTCGACATGCAATGTGCAATCACCATCGAGAAATTCTCTTTCTCTCTCTCTCACACATACACTTTCTTTCTCACTTTCTTTCGTGCTTCCTCGTGCGCTTTCTTTTTCTCTCACACACTTACGCTCCCTATATGTATACCTCGAGTTCGATAATTTCGTCTAAAATTCCATTTTCGCCTTAACTATACACAATAATCATAATATATAATAATAATAATCACGATTCGAATACATCATCGATCATTTTTCCGAATATAGATACAATAATTTCTTATTTTTCATCGTCTTCCTATCGCCTTGCTCTCTCGCGCGCGCTCTCTTTCACACTCTCTCCCTTTCTTTCTCTCTCTCTCTCTTGCAATTACATCTTGCAATAATAATCGTTTAGGTCGTCGTATATCTATACATATACATATACATATATATATATAATTTATAAAATGAAAATAGGTACAATTTTGGACGCTTTTCTTCGTCGAAAAAACGCTCCGAAAATTTTATTTTCGCTTAATAATGCCCATCGGTTGCGATTCTAGTCCACTTGGTAGTAAAATTTTGTTTATTCTCCTATCTCTCACATGCATTTATATCCCATTTTCTCGTACTTAATCACTCTTTCTCTCTCTTACTGTATATATATATACTATATATATCTTTCATTCTCTCATTCTCGCGACTTACTTTCTTACCAGCTAACACACTCATCGATGCACTCTTCCATTCGCTCAACTCAAATTACAATCATTATTTTACGATGTTCCATTCGCAAACAAACCCTTGCTCTTTCATTCACAAAATTGCAGCGATAGTCGCCCTCGCGATATATATCTGCCTTTCCGCCGCTAATTTCTAAAAAAGACCTTAAATTTAGGCTGGCCGATCGCGTGCTTCCGGAATCGACGAGCTTCCGTTTGCGCTTACGAAGGAACGAATTTCACGATCGGGAGCATTTTTCACACGATTATCGCATATTTACAATTTAACTGCGGATCGAATTCCTCCCCATTCGCGTCTCCCGTCATAACGATCCGAGCCGTTAATTACGAATAGTTGTAGTCGCGTGAAAGGTCGTCCAGCCGGAAGTCGTGAGGCACGAAGAATTTATTCTCGTTTATAAACTTCTTTTCCTTTCGCCTATCTTCAATCTACACGCCCGCGTAATCGGCCTCGCGATCTTCTCGAAATGATCTCCGTAGTTTCGAGTTCTCTTTATCAGACGAAGTTCCTCGATTGTCTTGCCGTAAATGTGATTTCTTTTATTGCCGTAGAAAAAAACCTTTAAACCTCACAGATAGAATTTTTTATAATTTCATGTGTTGGAATTTCGTAAGAGGATTTGGAATTTTTTTTTCGCAAGAAAATTTTCGCGCAAAGATCACTTTCACTAAGCGCCAAGCCGACCCGCTCCGCAGACATTAACATCTAACAAACTCTTAATCCTCGATCGTAAGCCTAAAGGGTGTTTCAAGGATCGGATCTTTTCCCATCCTCGATCTCGCGTTGATTACCTGTTTATTTTTTTCGCGATCATCGATCGTGCAGTGTTCAATGGCGTCTATGCGCGAGCGCGCATCACGTCGCGCATAGACGCATGTGTTCCATTGGATTTATTACTTACAATCTAATTACACACATCGAAAGTAATGTCGCAGTAATGCTCCAACGTGGAGTCCATTGCATTTTGATATGTTCGAGAGAACCGCGATATTTCGTCAAGGCCTTTTCGCGCGCTATATCGTACATCGAAACGTGAAAAATTTGCGAAAAATCCTTTGAAAAAATATTTGTAGTCGAAAATGGCTATTTTTGTCAAAAGTGCTGTTTTTGAATCGCTTGAAAAGGCTTTGACAAAGCGTCGTATACTTTTTTCGTCTAATAAATTTTGCGCCGCGTAAATCAAACACATCTTTCGAGCGTCCTAAATATGGAGCATGATAGTATGATTGATCGACAAGAATTGAGCATGTTTCTCGGCTAAGAGATTGTAGTAACAGAGGGTGAACCGGATCAGAAGATAAATCCGACTGAGAAATCGATATTTGATATTCCGATGGGACGCAAGAATAATTGCTTCCCCAGAGGAGCCGATGCCCGTAGATATTTTTACTCATGATCCTGTTCGCCCGCCGTTTCTGGAAAGATAATTGATCAGTCGATCGATCGATCGGCCAAAAGATTGATTCCAGTAGCTATCGATACACGCTAGTTTTGAATTCTCATCGAACACTGCCCACGTACGCGAGACAGAATCGGGTCGTCACGTACGTGGTAGGGAAAAGACTAGATTTTTTTTCCGAATTTCGAATTTTCCTTTCACGCGTGTCCGGAGCTCCTTCCATCGCACAGAAGCACTCTTCGTTTCATCGACGTATTATCATTATCATCATCATCATCATCAACAACAACAAAAAGAATGTTCCTAGAGATACGCATCCGTTTGTAATGCGTGTTTCGTGCAAAAAGGCTCTCGCGATTTCACAATTTGGATCTCGCTCTTCCACCGTTAGTCGCAATCATCGACCATTCTCGTCCTCATCTCGTAGATATTAAATCTTCACATCGTAATCATCAATGAGACATCCTACACAATGCGGAACTTGCTCGTAACCGAAAGAGATTGATGAATATAATTGTATGACATGCTTCTCCTTCTTACTCTCTCTCTTTCTCTTTCTTACTACATAGTATTTAAGATAGCTTTTTTATTTCCTTTCTTTTCGCGCGTCAATTATTTCCAAAACTCGAAATTGTATGTACGTAGCTCGCGACGTGCATTGGTGCTTTGAGGATCCCATAGCTTCTTTAATTGCAACCAGAACGACCAGCGAGAAGAAGAATCGTTATTTCTCGCTTCGACCCTCTTCGTCGTGATTTCTGGCTTCTAGCTTGTAATCGCACCTTTCGGACACTAATCCTCCATCGAAACATCTCAAATCGCGCAACACCGCCCTCCGTCTCGATCGGTTAACTCCGTTATGTTTTTTGGTGCTATTTCGTCGCACATTAATTTGGCGACGAAATAATTTTTTCGAATGAATGCGATGTAACAATTGTACAAGATTAATTTCAACATTGTATCATTTCACCATCGCATGAAATTATAGATGAAATATGTGCAAACAGATGAGAAATCTTACTGTATGGTGAGTATCTTTACGTTTCCGTATCACGAATGGTAACACTTTCGAGAGATCTTGATTTCGAATTAATCCTAAGCGCAAATTTTAATAATTAATGAGAACGGGTGATTAATGAGAATAGATAATCTGTGCGATAGTACTAATTGAACGAAGCGCGCTCGAGACGGAGAGGGCCATCAAAATAGTTATCTCGCCGATCGACAATAAGGGACGCATCAAGAGTCGATAGCGATAACTAATAATAGTGGTAATAGTACTAGTAATTGCAGTAACTGATAATAACTAATAGCATTAATTAATAACGAATATCGCCGGGTGTACGAACGCGCCGTATCGAGATCAATATAACATTATAATTTCACCTTGGATCACATATACATATATACTTTTGTATACTTAGAAATATTCCGAAGTATCGAATTAAACACACACCCAAAATTTCGATACTTATCGAGCGAATAAGAGGGAAGATTTGTGACAGCATCCTCCATTGCTTGCGAGTTCGTACGCCCGGTATTTCATCGACAAGATATAATAATAGGTAACGATAAAATTTAATAAATGCACGTGTCCTAAACTCCATGTGACAATCGTCAGCGTATTTTAAAGATTCGACACATTATCCTGCCTCTCTCTCTCTCTTTCTTTCTTAGGCAAAAGAAGCCGTCGTCGATCGCACGCGCGTGCGCGTGCGAGGAACCACATGTAAACGAAAGATGAATTACGAAACAAAAGAAGGAAGAAGAAAAAGGAATTAATCGTCGGTCGAATTGACACAAAGAGAACTAGACATGTATCACATCGATTTACCTAATGTATCATACGCGAACGAGGACAGAACAGTTTACAACACGGATTCTAATACATACACAATGCTGATAATAATATAATTATAATAATAATAATATTAATAATTAATATTGTTGTAATGATAACATATAATATATAACATAATATAATAGTAATAATAGCGATGTGTGCTAACATTTCCTAGCGATAGCGGTAGCAGTAGGTGTAATAATAGGAGTGATGGTAGTGTTGGCACTACTATTATGTATAATAGTTGCGGCAGCTGAACCTGCATGAGTGTATGCGTCTAAGGCATGAGAGGGGAAAATAAGGAAGAACGTAACAAAAATAAGAGAATGGAGTTATCGACTTAAATTTAACATGACCTACTTCTCGACAGACTGTAATTAATTTTTATAAATCAAGGATTCAATCTACGTGAATAGTAACTAAAGAACCGTAGTTTGTATACCATTCCGCGCGCGCGCGTGCGTGCGCGTGTGTGTACGTGAGTGTGTGCGTGTACAAGTTGACCTACTTTATTTTTCAGGATGAGTGCAGCTCGAGAGTGGTGCCGCGTTAATTAACATAACGGCTACACTTAACAAACTAATTAATTAATAATAATAGGCAGTAACTAATCGTAAAAATCTCTAGCTTGCTTCATCGTTTTTAAACCAATTCTGACTAGCAAACGTAACTCGACGAGCTCGCTCGCCGAACACCGCGTTTCCCGCCACGCTCGCACTTTTCCTCCCTTCTTCCCTCCCCCGAGTCCTTCTCCCCTCACCGAATATTTTTTTTTCTCATTAAATAGGAACTCTCTCATAGCGAGACCGAAAGTAATCATCACGTAGAGACTAAAAAGCGTGGTCTTTAATAGTAATCTTGCGGTTCGGCGAACGAAAACGTTGCGAAGAGACGATTGAGGAGTACGTATAATGTATGGGACGTGGAAGAAATAAAAAAAAATTTAATCCTCGCGATTCGTCCGAGCTTAATTTTTCCTCGCGACGACATCGGATATACGTGTAAAATGAGATCGAGAGTTAGTCCCCGTACTCTTCGTCTTTTCTAAACGAGGAAAGTGCACTAGTGTACGTAAAAAAAGGGGGCGTAAGAAGGAACGTAAAATTCGAATTACTTCTACGCGGCGTACGCGATACGCAAGTAAAAAAAGAAATCAAGAAAGCGAGAGTCGAATTCGATATCTAAAATGTAAAGAAAAACACATGAAGGAAAACACATATAAATCTCAATTAACGACAAATCACTTCCGTCATCTCCGTCTTTCTCAGTCGTGCGATATCACGCGCATTAACTAAAAAGAAAAAAATAACAAACATAATGAAAACCAATCTCGCGCGATCGTTAACAACAATAAAATTTCGATGCCTAATTGTCTAATAATAATAATAATTATTATTATTATAGTAATAATAGTAATAATAATAAAGGAAGAGAGAAGGAAATTTCCATAACGCGGTATCGTGTTTTCTTTTCTGCTTTAGTATTTAAATATTTATTTGCTGAGTAATTTGTATGTACGCATGTTTTGTGTATGTGTGTAATTAAAAAAAAAGGAGCCGCGTGAAGAAGGAAAAGGAAAAAAAAGGAGAAACTCGAAACGTGGCTTCTCTTCCCTTACTACCGCTTCTCGTCGATTCACTTAAGAATTATTATTTTGTAACATATTATGGCTTCGACGATCCGAACTTTAAATCGAGGCATTGCTTCCTGGATTTTTTCTCTCTTTCTCCCCTCCCTTTCGTTTCTCTATAAAATACGCCTCCAATTGCCCTCTGGCAATCTCGTTGTAATAATAATGATAATAATTAATAACTAATAGTAATCATAATAATCGTAGGTTAACCGCGGTATCGAAAGGCTGGGGCTCGCTTGACGGGTTCTCGACGCGTTTTCGATTTTTTTTTCCATTTCATCCCTTTCCAAACTTTCCACGTATCTTCGCCGAATCGAGAATCGATTTTCTTTGAGCGGATCGAAACGTATGTGCGAGATCCCGCCCGGCAGCCTCGCCGGGAAAGCGTGAGGGTATTTCTATATGCAAAAGGAAAAACTCGACGGAACAACAACAATCGAAGCTTCATGAAAGATCCATTCGCACCGTACATTCATATTTTTTTACTTTTTGAAAGTTTGTCATTTTTGCTTATACAAGGATCGGCCCGGATCCTGGCCGGCGGTTTGACACAACGAAAAGAGGCTACGTTTTGTCAGCAACGCGGATATTTCCTCGTGCACGGTCCCGCCATCCCGCATTCCTCAGATTTGCGTCTTCAGCACCATGTTTTATTTTTTCTCTCTTAAAAAAAAAATTCTTTCTACTATTCTCTCTTTACCCCTTCTTTATTCGCCAAGATGATACGCGCTCGTGCAAATCCCATGGAAAATTTTTCCCTCTCGAACCTCCTCCTTCCATCTTTCTCTCTCTCCCCCCTCCCTCCCTCCTTCCGTCTCCCTCTTTCTTTTTCCTCTCCATTAAATAAGTACCGATTTCGCCTGTCCGAGTTGACACCCGTCTCGGCTTTGTACCCTTTTTTGACTAGAATTGAATTTCGAACGGAGGATCGCTCCCTCTCTGTCGCGATCTTCTCGGAGGCTCGAGATCATTTTTCCTCTCTCCCCTTTTTTTTCTTTTTTATTCTATCGAACGGTGCTGGCCGGCGGGACCGGAAGTGCGTCGGTGTGTTTGCCCAAAAGGGGACTTCGACCAAACTCAATCGATACCATTAAACCTGCACGCGCATCCTCGTCGCGCTCTTCGGCGCGAGGAGATCGTGCAGGTGGTTTGCACGTTTGTAAAGTCGCCCTCGTCGCGACGAGGCTGCGCGTCGAAAATTAACGATAACTTGCGCTGTATTACTCGGTAACTAACTGTACGTAAAAGTCTGAATTCTGAAACTTAACGTTCGCTTTTTTTCGGAGTCAACGTCAAGTCGCGCTTCGTCCCATTGTCGAGATCTTCACCCTCAGAATAGCACAAATTGCATCGCTTTCACAAGTATAATTTTCTAAACTCTTCCAGAACGTTTCTCGAGGACACAGAAATAAATGGGCGATATCTCTATAAGTATTCCAAAATTCTCTTTTGTCAAAAATGAAAAGGATAGCCCAGTATCTTAAATTTTCTCCAACGGAGGGACGGAGCGCGGCTATCGCTGGACTCGCAACTAAGTTTATCGCGAACGGACGTGAGACAACATTGTATATGGGGGATGAGTGATTGGGATGGTGGGTGAAGGGGATGCTTTGTTCCTGCGGGAGCGTGATGAGGTGAATTGGTTCGCTGGTGGGGACGGGTGGTAGGGTATTTTGTATTGTGTAGAAAAACAACGCTGTAAGTGAAATAACTCAACGTTGCACTTGAAAGATCGATAAAGTAACGGGGTGCGGGACACCTGAACACGCGTTGCCCGAACGCGGTCGCGCGATCTTGTCGAGCAGGCTAAAACAATCCTGAAGTCGAGCAGTCTGACTCATTCGACGCCGGAAGAGCCGGACGGGCTTCCCAAAGTCGCCGAACTTGGCGCGCGTGTTTTTCTTTTTCATTTTCTTTTTCACGTTGAATAACTCGGCAGATAATTTCAATCTGGAATCCCGGCTCGCGTGTTCAGGTACCCTCCGATCCGCGTCCGAGTCCCAAAGTCCCTGCTCGTTGATCTCCGTAGTGAGTGCCTCCGCGATTTCTTTATTGAATAGATGCGGTGCTCGCGGTATGCGCGGCGCTACCGCTCGGCGCTTACTTATATACTGGAGTACGTGTAATTAATAATTATTCATGTGTGTATGCGGTACGGTTAACTGTTAATTAAGTCATCTTGAATGATTACTGTAATTAATTAATCGTTATCAGTTAGTTAAATACGGCTCCACCGTGCAATCGTCTATCTCTCGCCTCCTTTTCTCCCTCTATCTCTTTCACCTCGCCTCGGCCCTCATCATCTTCCGCTCGCTTTCTCGCGCCTATCTCAGAGTACAACGTACACGTTGGCTAAACTACAAACACTTAGTACACTTATTATCATATTTATTTGTTAAATGTCGATTGAATCGTGAAAGGAAAGGTTGCGAGCGACCGGTTGGTAAGGTTGGGAGGTTTCTTTTGAATTTTGGATGTTTTTTTTTCGATTATACGATCGAATTTTTTTGCACGGTCGTTCGATATCCAAAACATTGGATCGTCTAGGGGGTGAAAACGTTTAGCCAAACGGTGGATCGGAAAGGGAGAGGTTCCGGTAGGAAGTTGCACACGAAATGAATCCGGTATACGGTCGTGCCACTACCAGATTAACGGTAGATGGACGACACGAGATTCTGCAGACACTGAAAAAGACCACGTGCTTCCCGTATATTTACTTATTTAATTGTTTAACTGCGGTACACTGTGATTACTGTCCTACTATAGCACTACTAATTGTGAGTTATACTTGAAAACTGTCTGTTTACTGTAACGGAAAACCCTGACGAAGGCACCCACTCAGCGGACAATGTACTACGGTTCATTTCACACGTTCTCGTGTTCCATCTGTTTTTTTTTTCTATGCCGATTCAGTTATACGCTTTTGATAAATTTACGATTTTTCGTGTTCATGTAGTCATAATTTCACCTGTTTTTCACGCGATTATTGTGTTCTCTCTTTTTTTCCGGTTTGATGCCAAATAAACGGACTCGGCCTTTCACCTCGGACACGCATGCGGGGGGTTGTTCGGGTTCAGGTTAAAAGAAACACATTTTCCTGAACGGAAGTATGAAGAATATTTTGAAAAGAGTATCGCCTCGCCACGGGGAAATCATGCGACGTGATCGAATCGATCGGGTATGATCAGTACGTCGCGTTCGCATGATTTATCCGTGATGAGACAATGCGGTGGGTCCGCAAGCTCGTCGCCGTCGACCGTTATCAATTGTGTGGATTGTTTGGGATCATGGCAGTCGCTACTTCACGACTTCGATCGATCATAAGGTTTAGAGTCTCTGGATGCTCTCCGTTCCCGGTGGTTTCCTACTCTTTCTTTCCCATCCGCTTGGTTGCCGAGATAAAGATCCACATTTTCGCCACACGTCTAACGTTAAACGTGCCGTCTAACTCTTATTCCTTCTATTGGCATTGAATGTCATTCTTTAGAAGAATAAGAATCAGACAGTCACGATTAATGTTAAAAATGTCGAGAATATGGACTAGAATTAATCGAAATTTGATTGTCGAATGTGTCGCATTTAGACGCTAAATTCCCAAAATCGGATTGTCTCGGCCACCTCAATTGTTTCGATCTGCCAGGAACCTCGGAATTTTGCCGGATCTGCCAAATGTTCTTCGCGGTCGTATCTGTCTCTCGCGCGTTTTTCCCGTTGACTCGCCGCCGTCATCTCTCTCGAAGTTCTCTCTCTGGGGCCAGGACGAACGCGTGTGCGATGTGAGGTCGAATCGACTCGTCGAACGACGGAACCCACCGCCTTAACAACTATGGCTCTTTCATTTATATAGTGGACATTTAAACAACTTATTCCGGTTTTTAATCACGGAGGCTCGGTCAGGGTCACCGCGTGAAGACGCAAATGCCGCCGAGGCGCTCGCACTGCTAGACTGTCGGTTTTATCATATGCTGCGCACTTACGATACACACTGCCGCGAATAATATGCACATACGTCGTACGTCATGCCGTTGCTCCCAGCAAATATTGCCACGCTGCATCTCTCAGCTGCGCCGCAAAATCCTTGCGCTGGGCGCAAAATCCTTGCGCGCGCACGATTGTACGTGATATGTATTCGCGCGTCGTGAGATTATTTCATTAAAAAATTAAAACCCGATCAAAAACAAACCAACGGTTTTTGCTTGTAAAGCCGCACTCGAACAACGGCCCTTATGCAATTGCCGCTGCCACATTCCTCTTGGTTGTGTGTTCATTATGTGGTTATTACACCTTTTGTGATTGCGTCTCGTGGAACAGGGGTCTCTCGGTGGCATCCGAGGTGCCTTTCTATTCTCTCTCTTTCTATTCTCTCTCTCTCTCTCTCTCTCTGTTTGTACCTCTCGATCAAAGGGCTAAGAACTTCGTCTCGAACTTCACTCGCCGCTTTGTCTGTCATTCACAAAATCTTTTTCTCACTTCTCATCGACTCGCATTGACGAAATTCTCTGGCACCTCGCCACCTGTCCATCGTCGGGACTTCAACCCGACAAAGAGGCCGCCCACACGTCACATCCGGGTACTCTTGTGTCAAGTCCGGGATGTGTTTTGGGCGCGCACACTCGCGCGTGTCTGTCGCGAGTATGCACGCACCGTTCATCATCGGTACTGCATCCAAACGTATGCCAAAGGCCGCGAAATTTTGCTGCGTATTACGTAGCACTACGAGCACAAACGCGTGTGCTGGTTCATATCACTCAATTTTGCTCTTTCTTCTCAAATTACCGTGAAAAATCGAACAACTTTTTTCAACGGCGCCCGAGAAGACGCATTTCCGCCTGAAAAGCACACTTCCCTCTCTCTCTCTCTTGAGAGAGAAAAAGGTCGGGGACTTTTTCTAAGCGGATCGGCATTTTCTGCATGACGCGCGCGAAAATATAATGTTATTACAAGGCCGAATCGTATGTTTTCAAAAATTCTTTTTTGACAAGACAATTTACAAAATTAATTGGCTTTACATATCCGTAGCGTGTGTAGTTAAGTGTAAACAAGTGTGCTTTAAGTGTATAAGAAGTGTACAATTGTGTTTTCTTGTACCGTGTATCATGTGTGTGAACACGCGCACACGCACGCACGCATGCACGCGTGCTCATGTATTGAGAACTGTTTGAGCGCACGGGGTTGCACGCTCGTGGACCAGGGCAACTTCGCTTTAACTTGTGTGTCGTTGGAAACGCGTCCCCGCGTCATGCCGCGGGGTACACGCTCATCTTTGTGGGGTGTCCTGTTTGCGTTGGTTCCTGTCACTGTTGTTACACTGTATTTGTTCCTTGGCGAGAATACCAATTTTACCGCAGCCGCGTGCGCGTTTGCGCGCGCGTAACCGCGGATTTTTCGTTTGATTCGTGAAGGTCGAGTCGTATTTGTAAGTGTGTATGCGCTGGGAGTATGCACCAGCGCATCCGGGCTATGGCACTTTTTAGATTATTTAAACATTTAGCAAATTTACATGAAAGAGATTAAGATTATGGGTAGGGCCGATTTTGCAGGGGACGTCGCGCTGTGGATTTTCTTTATATATATATATATATACATATATATCTTTCCATATATATATATATTTATCATCATTATCATTACCATATATGGGTCTCTTTTCGACTACCTAGTCGTGTTTCCACGAGTCGGGCTACGGTCGGGCGCTTGTATCTTCGGGGTCGTCCGTGACGCCTCGGGGCTTTCCTTTCTGGATTCTCCCGTCGTTAGGCGTTCGTGAGCCTCCGTTCTCCTCTCGCATCTCGTCGCTGCTCAACCGCGCGCTTTCTCCTCTTCCTCATCATCATCTTTGCGCGGCTCGCCGCTTCTCTCGCGACGAAAACGGACGACCCGTCATCCGTCTCCTTAGATTTTCCACGGTCTTTCGCGCTTTATCCGCTTTATGACCGCGAGCTCGTCCTGTGCGGACGCCGTGTATATCCCGCCGTTTCTTCTTTCTCCCTCATCGTCGGTAGAGCCCGAAAATCTCACGCGGGCGCGTTTGCGCCACCGGCCCCCTTACGAGTTACGGGCATATGTAAATCAATATATTTGTAAATTATTTTTTTGTGCTTTTTTCGCGGTGTGACCCGCATTTTTTTATTATTACTTTTTCTTTATCTTTATCTTCGCTTACTTCTCAGTTGATTACAGAACATACACTACTAGATCTATTGTTTAACGCGCTTGTGTGTGTTTTTTTTGCATTACCTTTCGTTTAAATTTAAAATTATGGTACACGTTCGCGGGGCACGGGCCGGCGCCTCGGGAATTCTTCCTTTTCGCGCGGGGATGTGTGATTTAATTGCGATCGGAGGTAGGATCAGGATCCATCCCACCGATTATGTCGCTTTACTGATTGAAAAAGCAACCCTCGGCGCACGGCAGGATGCACCGGTCGAAAATAGTCGTCTGTCAATCGATTCATGACCGCGATCATCATGAAGGATCTCGACGTGGTAGTGGTGGTAGTGTTTTGTATTGTTGTCGTTGTTGTTGTTTTATTAAATTTTTTTTGTGATGGTGATAGTGAGATGGTGGTAACTAGTAAACGCTGACCTTTCCATCCTTCCGTTTCCTACTTCGCTCTTTCGCGCTCTTACTACCCGTTTCGTGCACCGTTCTCGATACTTTTCGACGCTCGATTAAGGACCGTGAAATAAAATTACGATTTTTTACTTGAAAATCGTTATTGGATGACTCGCGAGTACCAACGAGAATTTGATCCACGCTTCGATCGCGCAACACGTGCTAACAGCCTAACTAAAGTCTGTCCATTCACTCCCATCGTCCATTCTCAAACTCATCGATATTGACTGACATTTTTTTGCTAAACAGATTTGCCAAATCTATCAAATTTGCATACGTTCTCTTTCAGATTTTCTGGACTCTCTCATTCTCAATTTTGTGCAGCACGCTCGCACAGAAGCGCCATAAACTTTTGCTATCCTACCTATCATATGTTTCATTGTCCGCGATTTTTTTTTATTATCCAAAAAACGCGATAAATTTTCAGTTTTGTCGATGGAAATTTTAAAATCGATCCCTATGGTGTTAGGTGGGCGTCGAAATGTGTGACGATTGTGCTTTATTAGATGTTTTCCTATCATAGAGCTGTACAATCCATCGCAATGCCGTGTGGTGTTGTAAGTGTGTAAGTGTATCAGTGTGTCAGAGTATTGTGTCGAGAAAAAAAAAGAATTTCCCGATCGACGATGTCCGAGAGACAGCGAACGCTTCCGCACGCGATGCTTCCTCATAGGTATAAAATCCACCCTTCAAGGCGGCGGCAAGGGCAAAGCAGGCGGAAGCGATCGCCGATCATCGTGGGCACGCGCCGACAACGAACAGAAGCTCTGGTTCGATAAGAAACGATTATCGTTGGTTGCGTGAACGAGGTGTATGCACTCGTCCAGCTTTAGGTATTTACATAGAAACTAACCCTATTTCGCATTATGTACGTTCGTTTAAGTTTACCAGTAAATTCTCAGTTTATGCTTGTGATATCAAGGTGTATTTACATACTACTTAATCCGAGGAAAAAACGCCCTGTAACGCAAAAACTTTAATAATAATGATCAATGAATCGACCCGCGATTGCGATCGTCGGAACTCGAGGAGGCCCGGCTCACTCCTTTCTTTCCCACAAAAAATAAAAATATAAATTCACAAAGACCATGAATTTCTTGAATTTTCCGAGTTTATACGATTTGCGAAAAAATCGATCCCAATGGAAATGTTTTCGAGGAAAGGGTGAATTTTTGCAAAATTTTGCGATAGGAAACATGTGCCGAAACGTATCCGTCGAGTTCCGATCGCGAGACAAGTGCGATTGTTAAATGTAGCTTTGACGATGAATCCTTTAGTGATCTTTTCATCTCTCGTCCCAGATGGTCAAAAAGCCTGGCTATCCAGCGGCTTCTCGGCGCGTGTCTTTTACGTTCAACGAAGATGACGACGTTAGGTTATTTTCGTAATTGGCGAACAAATGGACATGAAAGATGGGAAGGAGATATATATATCATGAAAGAGAAATTTTCGTGTTAATTTCTTACAGTTCATTTCTCGGAAAACATGATCACCAAACGTAGCGAGAGAAGAAATTTTGTTAGTTATGCTCGTAGGCGAAATTTTATTTGACAGAATTTAGAGAGTCTACATTTTGGAAATAAGATGAAAGGAGAACTGGATGGAAAGGCTCGAAGGGGTCCGAAGTGATTTTCAAAAATAAACAGTCCAGAATGAAAAGTCTTGTCGGGAAGTCTCCGAAAGAAAACAACAACAACGGTAACGCGATCGACGTTGATGTTCAAAGATGTGAACAAATTCGGCACGCTACCATTCAATTCCGCACTTCAGTCCGCGATTGCCAGTCGAAGAAACGAAGAAATCGAATCGTATCGTAGGTGAATGCTCATCGAATCGACTTTTCAATATTTTGACTTTTTTCTTCTTTTTCTCAACCGCCTCTCGAAATCTCCGTCGGTTTTTACCTTCTTTTTTTTTAGGAGTGGGTGGTGAATTTTCCTTTTTTGAAACGTCAAATGTGAATTCTCTCCGATGTGTTTTACAGTCAGCGTCTCGTCTTCATCTCGTCTGATCTCATCGAAAGATAACCCCATCGAAAGTGTGGACCGATCCATAAGCTTAGTCAAAGATTCGGAGAGATGAACAGGACGACAGGAAAATTTGGTCGGCTTTAGAGATGAACGTGAAAAAGGGTATTTTAGGAGGGTAAGGGGGGCTGGTTCTCGAGTCTCTAAAAGTTCGCTCCACGATCAAAACCTACGGACTTTTCTTCATACTTTTCCTCTCCCTCGTCATCCTCATCTTCGTATCATCTTTTTTTTCTTTTTGTTCTTTTGTTTTTTGTTCATCCACCTTCTTTACTTCCTATTCGTCTTCTTCTTATTCTTCTTCATCCTAAGTATTGCGAGAACGTAACGGTATATTGCAAGTAAAAGTTCAAAACGACGCAAGAGTTTTACGCGTTTCAGATTATATTACCCGGAAATAAAAAAATATTTCGCTTATAACGATCACAGGACCTCAGATTATCTGAAGCACGCCATTCTAAAATCTCACTCTCGTCTTCGCATTCGCTCCTCCTTGATGCTCACGAAGCATTCACGTTTACTCGGTCAGCCCATTCGCTCGACGGCGCGCCCGCGTGATTACGTCGATCCCAAGGTCGTTCATTCGTAAAATCATACACGTACGTTCTCTCCCTCTCTCGTTCTCTCTTCCTTTCTCACTTTTGCACACGTCCTCCACTTCTCGACCTGTGCTGTCGCATTCTCACGTCGACAATGCTTGGGACCACGTAAAACTTACGGGGGCGCGCGCTCCGCATTCACTCGTATTTCCCTTTCGCCTAACTATCCTAGTCTCATAAACCCTATATTCATTATTTATAATATTTATATATATAATATATATAATATTTAGCATTTAGTTTTTTTATTTCTCTCTTCTCCGTCACGTGCTTTGCTCACGAAAAATGCTCGCTCTTTCACGCTTACCGCACCTTCAGTTAAACGTGTAAGTGTGAATGGGTTTCGCCCGTTTTTTTTTGTCTCTGTCATACTCTTCATACTCTGTATGTATATATAATATATATAATATAACTGTTTGTAATAACTATATTTTGTTTGTTCGCTTATGAGCTAATAGTTTTCGTGCTACCGACGAGCACAAGTTGCGCGCATTATATCTTCACCTTAAAAGTGTGCTGCTGATGAGTTTGTAATATATGTATTGTACATGTGTACATATGTGTAATGTAAGTGTAACGTATTTACGTGTATGCACTCGTGTGTGTGCGTACGTATCTGTTCCGACGCGTTATGTCCAGACGACGTTTGTTTCTCGTACGCGAAATGTCAACGTCGGTTTCGCCGTCTCGTCGCGCGAAACGTTGATCGCAAGTGAGAGAACGTCCGTACGGATTGCGTCCCGTTTGTCTCTCACACACACACACGGGGAAGGGGATTTCGGTACGTATATAATTAACAACCGTACAACGCGACGACACGACACCACTCGCCGGTGGTGAATACGTTCGTCGCGACCGCGTGACGCACACGTCATTATGAGCCTGCGTACGTGGATGTTATTGGTGTGCGACTCGCTCTTTAAGCATTACGGGAGCTTTTTACGATTAGGGAGTTTAGGGGGGTGGAACCTTTTAAGCGCAGTTCGGTGGAGATAGACGTATCTATGTATAATATTTATATATAGTTTAGGTTTGTTGAGCCTGGCTAGCACGGGACGGTCGAGGATCGCCCGTTGGACCCTCGGCACCATCGCATACTGCTTGATCGGCTCTTGTACTAAAAGATCATAGTACCTCGGGGCGCACCCCGGGATCATCCCGAGACGGGACGCCCGAGGTGACTTACTGTTATTATTTTTTTTTTCTTTAAGCAGCTTCTCGTTAATTATGGCACGTTTCGGAAGTCGAGGCGACGATACGGCAGTGGCGACGTGTCCTGAGAATCCTAACGGGGACGACGTGAAAACGCCGTCGCGAAGTCCGTTCGACAGATCCTTGATTCAGGACCGGTGTAGGAACAACGACGCGGAACCGCGCGCAGGACACGCGCGGGAAACACGCGAGAGACGACCGTCGCCACTGCGATCTTAGCCGCCTCGCGCCGTGCAACGGTTTTGCTATACACGTACGTATTCTCACTCTTTTCCCTTCGTCTAGCACGGTCTCATCCGGAGAGTTCGTCGACCGAGGGTGATACTCTCGGTCAATTTCCGGCTGAGGTCCGGCCGCGTATCGGTTCTATCCGAGTAGGAAGACACCGAAGTACACATTCTTTCTCTCACGAGGTCCTTCTGTTTGTTTGACGTTTTCTTACTGCTGAGACAGTGAGTGAAATTCTATGACCGCACTTGGGCGCAGGGGCGAATTACGTCAGCGACGACGACGACGACGGCGTTCCGTCATGTCGGCCGCGACAAACGTAATCGCTCTTACGCGTTTTCGGAATTACCGATCATCTCGTCGGCTTTCCTCTTGACGCCACGGTCTTCAGGCTGCTGATGTTGCTGCTGCTGCTGATGCTGATGAAGACCGATGGAAGACGGGCCCTGCTGTTGCTGTTGATCGTGTAACGGCGGTGAGCGCTCCGTCGACGACTGCGACTGCTGGTTCATGCGCTCGTTCTGCAGGGTCGTCTGCTCTGACGCCCAAGGGGTCCACTCGTCTCAGTAGTAACTGAATTTTCATGGTTGCTGATTGCTCTGCTGGTTGACGACGTGCTGAGCCAGAGTAAAACTCAGGGCGCGCGGGTCGCCACCGTGAAGCCTGAGGGCCTGCTCTAATCGCTGCTCCTGCAGCCGTAGCGCTTCTCCTGAAAGGTGTCGAGTGTCGATGTTCCGTTAGAAGACATTCACCACAATCGCAATTCAAGAAACCTTGAGTTCAGACTCGGACGCTACAGATAGCGCAATAGCGCCAATCCGTATTACTTACCGAGATCCGGCGTTAGAGTATCCTGTTGGGACATTTGCTGATTCGTATGGTGTCCCGGCATGCCGGAGGTGCTACCTCCGTTGTGCTGTCCCAAATGATGCCTCACATCGCCGCCTACCGCGGAACTTGCCGCAGCTGCCGCCGCTTGAGATACCTATGTGCAATGATATGAAGAAGGGTTGAAAGGTTGAAAAAGGAATCGAGAAACCTTTCTTTTTATTTCAAACTGTTTCTTTGTTGAAGACAAGAATGTAATTTATTTCTTCAATTTTCGTACGTTTATAACATACGAATATTCAATATGATGATTGTGAATACATAGAGTCACGTTTTTCAACTTTGTGACTCCAGTATGATAAAAAATTAGACTTCTTACCGCGAGTCTCAGGGCAGCTTCAGCTTGGGAACGGAGCAGAGCCTCCGCCTGATGCATCCTCAGAGCCTGCTCCGGTCCACTCGCTTGCACTCCCTGCTGTTGGGGTCCCGTCGATCCTTGATTACTGCCGCTCATATCACCGTTATTGCCCATTCTCATAGCCGCCGCCAGCGATGCCATGTCGACCGGCGAGAGATTAGGTGATACGGAATTTTGTAATCCTAACAGAAATATCGCTTTCACATCTCGCTTACCCTCGAAAGTGATATTTAAAGTTTGCCCATAAGAGATACGTCACGGTTTTCGAGTCTAAATAATAGATAGATTGCAAAGTACATTTTACAACGTACCGCGAATCTTTTTGGAAAAATTAAATTTTAAACATTTCATACAGTGTGTTTCAGAATCTTGGACTATCGCGAATGAATCACGATCTGTGGAGATCACGTGTCGAGAAGGGTAGCTCGCAAACGCATCCTGCGCTAACTTTCATCGTGGGACGGGAGAAAGAGAAACAGGGATGGCGGTAAGGAATTCCGATATTTGTTTTTCTTATCGCCGTTTCTTCGGCGAGTTTCTCGACGAGTTACGACTCGCAGCGCTCCGCGAAAGAAACTGCGTGCGTGATAAATTTTACTAAATTAACTTGCGGTAATATCACACGGAGGTATCGATAATCGTGCATCGCATTTCTGCAGCGTAGGAACGTCGTTTCCCTCGGCAACAAATGCCGAGTCACGTCGAGCGCTACTTATAATGGCTCGCTCGAGTTCCCGTTGAAGACACGAGAAAATCGGGCAGCGCAAATGCAACGTCGTGAGTGGAGAAACAACATTGTAAATCAAGTTTTATCGGTAATAATTGGAACGAAACTATCGGCTTTCCCCTCTCGTGTAATTTCGCATTGATACGTGATAACGCAGTCCTCGGAGATTCGCGCGTCGCACGCTTGATCGATCCGCTAGATCGGAGCGCGACTAGTTGTCGTTAAACATGATTTTATTTGTTCCCTCTTACCCGCTGATACGGCGGCCATGACAGCCATGCGTTGTTGCTGCGACTGCATCTCGTCGTGGTATTGTTGCGCCGAACCCGGTTGACTTCCCGTTCGCAGTATCTCGCTGAGCTTGTTGCTGCTTGGCCCCGGCGACGCCATATTGTTGTTGTTATTATTGTTGTTGTTGTTCAGTAGACCGGTGCCTGCGCAAAAATCTGCTCTCGTCAGTATGTACAGGGTGACGGACAGGCAGGGGTTTTCACGCACATTTTTACTAGCCTAACTAGGTAGCATGTGTCATTCCGCGTTGGTATATAAATCGGCACGCTAAAGCGTTAAAGAAGGCGAACATCCCGAAGTGGAAGTCGCCCATAAAAGCAGACCGTAGTGAGCGCCGTTCACATGAGAGAATTATTACTCAGACCAGAAATTCGTAAATATTTTATTTCGACTCAAGCATATATATTCATATATATTCTAGCTTACGTGTACTACAATAAGTTCACTAATGGTACTTCACAACAGAGTTATGTCATTAACGAAATCAGAGAAAAAAAAGGTGAATAACGGCGAGGTTACAAACTGTGCTCGAGCAAATGCGACAATATTATATCTATTATATCTAGATACTTGGTGGGCGTTCGTTTGTAAGTAGTAGACGTAGAACAAGTATCGTAGCGTACCAGGTTCACTACCGGCCGACGACAGTCTTCCGTTGCCGCTACTGCTATCCGAATGGGCCGACGGCGACGGGCACATCGGTGGTTGTTGTAAATTTTGCGGTCCTCCGGATTGACCTCCCAACACGCCCAAACCCGCTCCTGTACAACGTAAGGATGTTACGTTAGAGCACCGCTCGATCATCGGCGTCGTGCAATATCGTACTTTCTACACTAATGTGACGGTTTCGACGCCGCTCGATGTCTTAACATTAACACTAGAGAAATGTATAAACTATTTGTCTGTTATACCTAAACTCGAGCTCGCGAGAATCTCCCTTTCCCGCCTCTCGGCGGCTGCGCGACTTAGCACATACTGCGCCGCGAACTGATGCTTCGGGTCCATCCTCATGTGCTCCATGTGGCTCAGGAGACCTTAACACCAGAGGAAAACGAACGTGGTCACAGTACAGAAAGACGATTGTATGGTCGCACATATACGGATAGTATAGTGTCACTTGATGTAAAAACGTATATATACGTTATATACTCCACAGAACGAAAATCATAAGTTTACAGCATAGAATAAAACTGAACTGTGTTTACTCTCAACTTCGAAAGTACCGAGGTACCGTCGGCGGCCCCGATCGGCCCGCCGATTCGCATTTACGTGGGCTAAATACTTACCGCTCTCGTGAGTGAAGACGGCTTGGCACACCGAGCACGGCCACATCCTGAGGCTCGTGCTAAGTTGACTGGTTTCAGGGTGGCAGGCCAGATGCTTCCTAAGGCTACCCTCGTTGACGTAGTGCTTCCCGCACACTGGGCACGGGTGGTTGGCGGTCCGTCGCTTCGCTAGGTAAACCCCGGCAACGGAGGTTGTGCAGTCAGCGGAGGGAACAATAGGGCGACACAATTTCAAGGTCAATGCCAAGCAGGATAAAGCGTCCCAAGGAACGAAAGCCGCCTCCTCATCCAACTCCTCCACCATCCTCATGTTTTCTCACATCTCTCTCGCTCTCTCTCATTCTCTTTCGCTCTTTTTTCTCCTCCCCCACCTTATTTCTCACGCACTCGCGTGCACGCGCGCGCGTACGTACGCACAGATTCCGGTCGACCTCGAAGGCGAAGGGAGACCTTACGGACGCGGGTAGCCAAGGACCAGGAGAGAGCACTGACCTCGGGCACGCAGAGTACTCGTCGGCCGGCGCCGTCGCCACCGCGCTGCTAAACTCCCTTTCACGAGCAAGGTCGCTGGCCCAAAAAGCCAGGATGCACACAGACGTACCCGCGCGCGTTGCACGAATGCGAAACGTACAGAGAAGAAAAGAATAAAAAAACTCTTCGAAGAGATCGTTTATATCGGAAAATACTCGCTATTTGTTACATTGAGTAGAAACGATGAAAAAGTCATCATTCATCTTGTCAATCTTAATCGATTTTTTTTATCCCGATCTCAGTCCTTGCGCTTCAAATAGCGATAACGTTACATGCTCGCGTGTTCGCAATAGGCGCGATTCGTTTCAAATGCCATGTCGATCACTGTGACAGACCACCGTGTCTCGGCGCTCACAATCGAGAATAAAACACCGATTCCTCGCTGTAAAGTTGAACGAAGAAGCAGAGTAGGTTGACTCTCTTCTTTTGTTCTCTGTACGTCCGCGAGTCTGCACGCGTATCGTGCTCGCATGTGTCAAGGCACGCATAGAGGTCGAACGAGACACCCTCGAAGCACCGTGTACATGTATTAGCGAGAAGTACCTAAGTATTAGTCGGCGAGTGTGCCAAATGCTACACGCCTTTACCCGCCCAGGCGAAAACAGTACGAAGAAGTGAACAAGGACAATGTGTGCGTATCGCCCGCGCCAAAGCAAGTTTTTGGGATGGATGCGAAACGTACTTAAAGGCTAAAGAACCACTCTTCGTGTCTTGACGAGCAGTTGCTCCACCTCTTTCTTAATCTTACTCACGATTAACGTCGCCACTCTCGTGTCTATGTCGGTCTCTCTCTCTTTCTTTCTTTCTCTATCTTGAACCCTTAAGGGGCTCCTTGCGATCCTGCTTAAGGATTCCGGCTAAGTGTTAAATGCGGTTAGAGCGAACAGAGATAGGTCTTTCGCCCGGAAAGTTAACATGTGAGTGCGAGCAAGAATTGATGTTATATTAATTAGTCGGTAAGGAATGACACGGTCAAGGTTTCGTTTTCAAACTCGCTTCATGCAACGATGCACTCCGGTTGCGGAGATTCCGCGGCTGGATTCCAGTTAATCAATCGGTTATGGTTAATGAAGATTAGTAGGTGCGCGAATGGAGAGAAATGATAAGCAGACGCGCGGGGAAAGGAGAGAGAGACATAGATGGCCGGCCGAGAGGGCGGTTGGTACGCGATTTTTCAATACTTACTGGCAACTCCGGAAGCATTCGGGTCCTTGTGGGTGTGCTTCATGTGCTCCATCAGCGCCTCGCCGCCGAGGAAGAGCTTGTGGCATACTGGACAGCTGGTTGCGTTCGGGCCGCCGATCAGGGCGGCGTGTTGCTGGAACACAACACGCTGTTGCAACTCCTTTTTTGAGGGTCCGGAGAGGAAGTACCGGAAGCAGGCACACGCGGCGCACCGGTAGTAGAGAGCCGACCCAGAGAATACCACCACAGAGTTGCGAACCAGAAGCGCAGGACAGGCAGGGCACAGAACAGAACGATTGACCAGTGAGAGTTAAGGCACCAATAAACCGCCGCCACCACAGACTACTTTTTTGCACAGGGAATTCATGTCGAGTGTGTCTGGTAGGAACTTTGTGGTATCACGCCCTGGCTGGGTTTCCAGTCGGTCAAGTGCGATCGAAAAAGAATCGAGATAACGAAACAGAAAAAAAGAGACGAAATTGTCTCTCTCGAGGCATATCGATACCCTCTTTCAATAATGATCCATTTACTGCCGCAATTTATTCACTGCTTATCGAATGAAAAACATTTAATTTTTTATACTTTTACTCTGCTTCTGAAATATCTTTGCGTTGCAATTAAAAAAAAAGTAAAGTGAATTTTTAATATTGCTTCACAAAAGAATTGTATGACCGTACGTTTGGCGAATGGCTACATTGCGGCAAGTGAATTGTCGACCAAGATATGTGAAAAGATCATAGCTAGCTCTTGGAATGTTACATGGATAGGAGTAAGGCGTAAATTTCTCGATATTATTGGAATTACGCTCGTAATCACCAACGTATCGTTACGAGGAATATTGTGCCCATGTGCGCTTTTCTCACGCATTTGTTGCTGATTCTAATTTTGTAATCTCGAAATTTTGTAAATACAAAAATAGAGATGTAGGAAGAGTCTTGACCGATTAAAAACATTGACTTTAATGCCAGATCAGAGCACTCGGTTCAGGTGTAGGAAGAGGGAGGAAACGATTGGGGTACAATGATGATTGGGGAACTTGAAGCGAAGCCTAGACAGACAAATATGTGGAAGCGTGGGGTCCGGAGAACGATCGGAACAGATTAATCCTTAATCAGGGATTTCATCGACTGATGCTGTCGGCATCGGCCTCGTCTCCCGTATGCACGTACGAAACTTAAAGGCCGATGCCAGACGTTGCGTTGCGAAAACAAAGCGAGCACTTTCATCGACCTTGGACCTCCGATCGACCCCGTGCGACCTCACCCGTGAACGGGAATGCGAAGCATGGAATGACTAGCTTGTACGATACATCAGTTTTAACTGCCATGGTCGCTGGCTAGCACATCTTCGACTCGCATCTACATTCCTTTCCTTTCTTTTCTCTACTTTGTGCATCTTTTAACGTTAAACAAGATCTCGCGCGGTTCATCTCACCGAGCTTGCTGTGCTACCAACGGCCATATTAACATCAGGATTAAAATGAAATCATAAATGAAATTCGACGTCCTCAATGCCAGATAGAATGACTTTTTTCTCCCTTCATTCTCTGGCTCGTCACGCGGCAAGAAACCAATTTGCACCGATCACATTATCCTCGTGTCGTTTTTTTTGTCTTTCCCCCCTTTTATCGCAGTCCGTCTTTTTTTCCTTTTTTCTCTTTTTCTATCTGAACACGCGAAGGTTGCTTGCACGCATACAAGGCGGTAGGTGTACACGCGCTCGAGGAAAAACATGGCGGCGGCCATACCTTGCTCGAAAGAGTGCTTAAAACGGCGAGTAGGAGAAGAAAAAGAAAAAGGCGCGAAAGAAGGAGAAGGTTGTGAACGGGCAGGAACGGGCTAAAACGAGACCGGACGGCAATGACCCCAAAGAGTTTCGGGGTCCCCCATTCCTCTCTTCCTTCCTGTTCTTGCTTCTCCGATTCGCGACTTCTTCTTTTCTCCATACTTTTTCGCCTCTCTCCTCGCTCCCTCCCACATACCTCGCTCTGTTTTTCTTTTTATTCCCGACCTGGGACAATCGCGAACGCGTTGAGGCAACGGACACGGAGCGAGGCAAGGCTAAAACAAGTTCTGACGGCAGTGACTTCGGAATTTTTGTGGACATCTTTTTCTTACGCGCCTATCTCTTCTCTATTATCGTCTCTCTGCATCTTAAACGCGGATTTATTTTTGCGTACTCGCCTTTATAAACTTCCTCTCCTTTGATCGAAAGGGAGAGAGAGGCATGTATCTTTTTTTTCATAAGCACATACACGTTCATCTAAAGCCGCTTCGTGCTTCTTTTTTTCCTCGATATTTTTAACGATGTGTCAGATGGCGGAGCAATCCTGATTTTCTGCCGACTCTTCCTGTTCGTGAGCAACCAAGGCGGCATGCCACGACAAAAAAGTTAAAGGGGAGGACGAAGAGATATCGGACGATAATCGTCTCGTCGCATCCATTTCGGTTTCCTTCTTCCGGTTTTCCTCCCGACTCCGTTTCATCGTTCGCGGCATGTACACGCGCGTTCTCGCGCGTGTTTCTTCTCGCTTGGCTCGGCTCCACTCTTGTCCCACGATAAACTCGAGAGTGGGTGGCCGACCGTCGCGGCATACTTATGCCTTCTATTTCCTTTTTTATCCCGAACCTGGGGCAGCCGCGAGCACGTTGAGAAGACGGCGACGAGGACGGCGTCGCTGGCCGTGCCACCGCCGCCGCCGCCACCGCCGCCGCTGCATGTAAGTTATTCTCGGAGGGAGGCTGCGGTCCCTAGGTTCGACGCCCCGACCTGGCCCAACTGGAAAAAACCGGTTTCTTCGTCGCGGTCTTCCTTTTTTGCCTGCATCCTCGCTTTTTGCGCCGCGAGTGCCTCGACTTCTCTGACGCTCTTTCCCTTCTTCTCCATCCCGTTCGCCATGGTCGCTCCCCTTCTCTTTCTCTTTCCCTATCTTTCCCGCTCTCCTTTCTCTCTCTTTCTCTCTCTCTTTTCTCTCTCTTGCTCTCAATCTCTCCTCGTTCCTCCAGCTTGTTCTCTCCGACTCGAGAGAGTGGACGCGGCGTGGGCGAATCCCCGAGGGACTTTATGATCCGCCGTGACCAGATTCATCTTTCTCGCGAGAGGCCATACGTGCGCTGTTGCCTGCACATCGTTCTTGCTACTATTCCCAATTCCATACTTCCTGGTCCCACTAAGAAACTCTACGTATATCTGCCAGAGCCACCGATTTTCTACGTTGCGCCAGGATCTTCGCTCCGGCAGAAATACGGAGATTTCGTCGTGATAGATTCTGCGTGCACTCTCTATTTTTGTTTCGATTACATGAAAATGGAAGACAAATGTGGAAAGAAGAAATTTTTAATGTAATTATTTTCGTCGAGGATTGAAATCATACGTGTGCATCGAAATTATTCGCAAATTTGCAAATAATTTTGTTTTCGTTTGCTGAATAAATTTTCAGCGACGCTAATCAATATCAGAGATAATCGATAATTGTTGAATAACGTGAGAGGAAATACAACGGCAACGTCTACGCCCGGTATTTTATTAACATTGCGCTGTAAATAATTATATCGGTATTTGATTTAGTCGCGATTAAGTATTTGATGAGCCCGTCTGATAAAGCGACGGTAATTATAAATTTTATCGGATCCTTTGTTCATCGGGCACGTCTGATCACATTATTGGTCGACCGCCCGGCCGACACGATCACGCTTACTCCCTCGGATTTTTTCGCACCCTATCGCCGATTGGTTCCTCGATTTTTCCGGCGATCCCGGTCGTAGATTATCCGTTCCTCGAGGCCTGACGCGGGCCCGGGTCAGGGAGTGGCGTAAAAAGGAAGTGGGTGTGAGCACACGCGTAGCGGTGCGTGACGTCGGCCGCGATGTGGCCATTTTGTGTTCATAGAGACGGGACCATCTTCGATCGAGGGCCGAGATCTCGTTAGTAGAGCGGTTCTATTAGAACAAATCAAGACGGGAGATTTTTTTATGGTCATCGCAATCAATATCATCCGTGATTTGCGATGTTCAAATGTGCGGAACGCTCTATAGTAACCATACAGCGTATTTTAGATTACAAATGGAATTGGAAAAAACTTAATATGAAAATTTAAAATCATTATAAATGATGATTAAAGTTGGCCAATACTATTGGCCAACTTTGCACAATTATACCTGTGTTTACACGGCTATAATATTGATTTGTTATTAATTTTGATGTGATGCTGATTTTTACCGCATTAGCTGATTTTTATCTTTTTTTTTTGCTTCTTATCATGCAATGTATGCGCGCTACAGCAATCAGATGTAATCAGGTATGTATAACCTCGAGCATATTTTAACAGGTGTATTATTTAAGTTTTTTCAAAATAAAAGTTTGAAGGATTTATTAATTTCTTCATTTGAAAACAATGATTAATTTTAGTATTAAATCTGATTTGGAATATGTAATTTATCTTCGGAGAATGGGAGTGAGAATATTTAATTTATTATTATTATTGTTATTCTGTTACTAAATTTTCACGTTTACAGAAAAATGGAATTATACAATTTTAATAATTTAAGAAAAAATAAATAGCTACATTCTCTGTGACAATTTAATTTTATTTTCTGATATTTGAAAATTGTAACTCATGGAAATCATAGAATTTCACTAAAAACATAACAGTTTTTGGTAAATAAGAATAATAATAATAATAAATTGATTTATATAAGTATCTTTTCGATTAAATTTTATTCTTCAAAATGTTAACTTTATAATCAAACTGTTAACTGTAATAGTTTAATAAAGTAAGCTACTTGTCGAAACAGATTTCACACGATCTATTTTTTTCAAAATAGGAGTCGAATAAAAATTGAGATAGAAATTATAAGTCACTATCTTATTTAATTAATTAATGATATAATTATATCCTTAAACAGTTATTGAAACTCTTTCATCATAGTTGAAATTTTTCGTCAATCACTTTCAGATCGAAAGCGCGAGTCGCGAGCAATTCAATGAGACCGTTTATTGATAATTAACTTGTGAAAGATAGTATACTTATACGTGTATTTTATAGTGATAACAATGTTTTGTACGCGAGTTATGTCATTCACTTTTTTAAAACATACGACATACTGTTTTACATATGCTATTTACATTTGCGCGGCGAGGTGGCAAGCCGGTAAGTAACGGTGTAAGCTACTCGATATGTATTATTTCTCGAAGTCGTGACAAGTACTAGGAGCAAACGCGATCATTCCTTATAAATAGTTATCAATCGTAATTAATCGTGTCGTGTTGCGAGGATAAAGTTATTAGCGTTACATTTTTCCACCGTTAATAAGTATTATAAATTTAAGCTAATAAATATTATAAATTTTTCTTACCGTTAATAAGTATGAACGATAATAAGTATGAATTTCATTAATTAAGTATGAACGAAAGTAGTATTCAAGCAGTATCGCGATGAATTTGATTAGTCATAGTTAAACCAGAATTTTAATATTTTCCAATAGCATAACTTTATACATCTCACTCTCGATAATCTATCAAAATGTTTATTTTCGTTCAAAATTTCTTCATTGTATAATTGAGCAAATCGTAACTTTGCGCAATCGCGTACTTTTTCCATATTATTTTTTCATAACAATGATGACGAAAATTAACTTGCAGCATCATGTAAAGTGCGATCGTCGTATTGTTATAATTAGTGCGCGGGCAATCATAATTAGTCGTGTTTTCGCAAGTGTGAGTGCCACGAACAAATTTGAGAAGAACAATCTTGGGATAAGTCTATTATTTTATATTTGAAATGACTATTAATTATATATTTTATGTACATAGCAATTATTTCTTGAAATATTATATAATTATTTTAAATATTACTATTGAATTTAGATGTACTTTTATTTTGCAACTCATTGTAGCTTACAACGTCGCTGTTGCAAATCGTATTGATAGTAATTATATTTTACATTACATATTTAAAGCAATAAATTTATGGAAATTATATAAAAATTGTATTAGATATGTATATGTTCGCATCGACTTTAAGATTTTAAATAAATGTAACATATATTTAGATGTGCTTTAAAATGTTAAGACGGACTAATGCAATATTTAATTTTTATATTTATTATAATTATTTATCGATCGAAAAATACATGAAGCTCGTTATCATCTATTGGCATATTTCATTAGTGACATGCATATCAATCGCCGAAATTTTTATATGAAAAATTCATAAGAGTATAAATAAAAAAATTATATAAGAAACATTTTACAAGTAAAATCGGTTTGATAAAATATAATAAATGATAATAATCATTTTCGTAAATGGGAAATTGTCTCTAAATCTAGAGAAATTAAAGAAATTATTTCTTATTGTACTTTTTTACCAAACACTGTAGCAAAAGAACATCATGAGACAATATAATATTATTATAATATATTATTTTTAGATAGAGCAGTTATTTTATTCTTTTCCTTTTTTTTATTGATATATTAAGAAAAATGTTTTCTTGATAAAATTAAAAATCTGTATAGATTATATTTTTCTAAGTATTTTAAATAATGTATATACTGTAAAAGAAAGTAATATTTATAGAAATGTTTTCATGTTTTTATGTCATTTATGCAATCTACAAGTCGTAAGTATAAGTAAACAAATATTCAATTAATATAACATATTTTAATTCATTTAATAAAAACATGCTATTGATTATTATATATATTAATTTTTATTAATAACCAAGTTTATCCTAATTTTTCATGGTCTCTTCATGTGTATTGCCAGTTTGTAATATCACAAGTGTAAGTAAATAAATATTCAATTAATTCAATATAGCATATTTTATTAATTCATTTAATAAAAAACATGCTATTGATTATTATGTGTATTAATTTTTATTATGCACCAAGTTTATTCTAATTTTTTACAGTTTCTCTATACGTATTGCCAGTATGTAATATTACAAATATAAGTAAACAAATATTTCACTGATATAACATATTTCAATTAATTCGTTTAATAAAAAAAGGTGCTACTAATTACTATATGATTTTTATTCTACATCTTAATTTTTTATATTTCTCTCCATATTTATTGCCAATTTGTAATATCATGTAATGACGAATCTGATTGTGAGTGTGAAAATTTTACAAAATACTATTGGCCAAATATAAATTACTTAGCTCGAAATTTATTACGATCTCGACATTTTTATATTATTAATTTTTAACTGTTATTATATAATCTTCAGAATACGCTATTAATACATGATACGATATAACACCCCTATATACGATAGAATTATTCTTTTTTCGTTTAGGCAGTACTATTTTTTTCTATTTCTTCTGTTTCTATTTTTCTCAAATTTTACGATTTTTCTTTCCACAGTTTTACGAATTGCTTGTTACAATTTAAAAACGCATTCTAAATGCGACCAATAATCGACAAGTGCAGGTTCGCCTCTCTTTTCCTCGGATAGTGATAAAATCCGAAGGCCGTTTTGCGCTCGGTGCGCAATTCTTTTCTCCCGCTCTCCCGCCCTCCCGTCTTTCCTTTTTTTCTTCGTCGCCGTCGTCTTTCCTTGGCTTTTTTAGCAGTGACGAGGCCGCGAGACTCGCCGGCAGACAACCTTCGGTACGATACTTCGGCTGTTCGTTCGGTTCCAGTGCAGCTCGCGGAATCCACTAAGAGATATTCACCGGCTTGCTCATCTTCTCCTTCTCTCTCGTCCGAAAGAAAGAGCACGTTTCTCCCTCGCTTCGACTCGCTCGCTCGCGCGAACGTTATTTTCTCGAGACGAGAACGCTTTGTCTCCCGATAAGGAAGGCACCAGAAATTCTTGATTCCCTTTCTCCGTTCGCGTCTGACTCATAGCCGCTTTCGGAGCTTTCGGTCGAACGATGAAAAGAACACAAAACAACGCGAAAGTCCAAAGGATGTATAAAAGACATCGAAAGTATCTCCGAGAGCTCCTAGATTTTTGTTTTGCTCAAAAACAATTTTCCCGCGATGTGTAATCATGTTCAAAGATATTAAATAATTGTGATTTTTCATCCCCTTTGTGGTCGTTTCGTTCCTGGACCCGGAAAAATATATAAAAGATGTATGCGATCGATAAGAAATTAATATGCATCGCTAGTCACACTCTGCGACTCACTTTTCATCGCCACTCCGTGTTATTAATCCACTTTCAAGAGTCGCGCGCCGATAATTCGCGCGTAACATACGTACGTGAAAATCAGTCACTGACGAACGACGTGAGGCGAGAATGAGGGAGAGAAAAAAATCTACCTAACGCCACGAGGGTTGACGACGGAGCACCCTCCGTGTTGTGCCAATAGGAGAGTCGGATCGACCCCGAACGCGTTCGACTAGATGAGCGGAAAAAAAGGAGCGTGAAGGGGCGTCAGTACAATGGGGGTACAAATCCCACCCTATCGGGAAACGCCGCGGGAATGATTTCATTAGTGTCCGCGCTGGTGATCGAACATGGAGAGAAAAAAATAGAGACGGAAAGAGTCATGGAGGCGGGGTCGAAAAAATTAATGCCTCAAAGTGAGAAAGAAGGGAAGCTCGAAGCGTGTGATCGAAAAATGGATTCGCGAATAAAAATTACGCGAAGCTCAAAGTAAAAGTAGTCGTCAGAGTAATCAAAGTTAATAGAAAAAATCGTGATAAGTGTAGAGATATTATTCTAAAAGAGAGCTACATGATAATTTTTTCGCTGAGAGGAACTAAAATAAATGTAATAGTTACTGTAGAAAAAAATCGCGAGACGGCAGAAATCTTGTAAGAGCGAACTGATTTTCGAAAGGTTATGCCGCGTAAGACCGTCCCACTTTTCTATTTTAATGCCGCAAAAGAGACAAAGAGTGAAAAGTCCTTCTGGAGATTCGCCAGCCGGTGATGTTTACCGACGAAAAAGAGAAAGAGAGACAGAGGCCGTACTGGCAAGTCGAGGGAGGAGAGATATTCGGAGAGGAGTGTAGAGCGAACCTTGCTTAATTAGAAGAGCGTCTCGAAATTAAGAAGTGGCAATTAGCCGCGATCGACAAGCGAAAGCGTTTGTGTGTTGTGCGCTCTTCGGTGATACATCATCGTACATCTCCATGACTATTATAATGACTGTCGCGACATGAGACATTAATGAATTGTATATTCATGACGTAGGAAAGAAAAAAAAGGAACAAGAGCCACATAATCGTTTCACAGTCTCCGCGACGCGAGATCAATCAGGCGGCGATACTTTGATATTCTGCATTCTGCAATATACAATTTCACGTGACGCGCCGTTAATTAAATAGATAACGTGTATCAGGCGCATGAAAAATGCGAATCGCCGTCATAATTTCGCGTCAAAAGGCTATCATAATTTCGCACGCATTTCGAGAAAACTGCGTAACTGACGAGGATGTGCGTGTGTGTGCGTGTGTGAATAGTGTGCGTGTGTGTAAATAGTGTGTGTGTGTGTGTGTATGTGCGTGCGTGTGGATTCGCGCGAATGGGTCGTCATAATGAAAAGACCACAATTTTATAGGTGCGACGAGTGTACATGTAAACGCGCCGTGAAACGAGTTGAAATTACAGTCGAAAGGAATTCCCATAGGCTTTCCCATATATTGACCCGATCGTTTTACCTTTAATCGTTGCCATGGGTACTTCGAACACTGCGACAAAGAGAGACCAGCATGAAATGGAGATCAATTTGAATTAATGTGATACCATTAAATCGTCAATCATAGGTTTAGATTTTCAGGAGTGTCCAATGTCCATACCGTGTGTGCACGCTCTCGCGGAAGAAATTAAAAAAAAAAAAAAAAACACCGAGTAAATACCACGAGCACGGTAATTAATTAGTGCCCCGTATTGGCGAAAATACGGCGTGATAAGCGGATAAAACCGCCTCCATCCCACGCGCAAACAGATTTACATTTATCGCTGGTGATCAATCCGTACGCGGCCAACGAGGATCGCGCGTGTAAAAAAAATCTAGCGTTAAACGTTGATACCACCGCGCGATTTTTCGGCACGGCAGATGGAGAGGGATGAATCTCCGTGGCGAGAGAAAATAAATCTAATGGTTAACGAGTTTTTACCGAGCCGCGCGCCGGGGCAATTAAGAAGAGGGGTGGAGGAGGGTCCGGAAAAACGGAGGGATGGGACAGGAAGGCCCCTGGAGGTGAGTCGGAAGAAGGTCGGAAGATCCGCGAGACGGTAGAAAAGGGGGTTGTATCGTGTTGCACGACATTCAACCCTTATACCGCTAAACTACGGATAAATATGAATGCTGCGCGCCATGTGAAAGTAGGAGCGACGACAATGGAAAAAGATAAGGCGAGGAGATCAGGGCTGGCCAAATTCGCGAGAATTTCGCTAAAACATTCGTAATTTCGCGTTTTCATTTCACCACGGTCAAATTCGCGTACCGTCCAGATCGGCCGGATCAGATTCCACAGTAAAAGTCTCACGAGGAAGATAAAAGAGAGAGAAAGCTCTCATGCTCGCGCGGGAAATGTATTACGAGGTCGGAAGATTTCATACCCTGATGACAAGCGAGAAGAAATTTCAACATGAAGATGAACTCTCTCGTAGTTCGGCGACGCGAAATTTAGGACATGGGCGTATTAACCGGAGACATATCGCGGCAGTGTATCGTTGCGATGATCCGCCCCTGTTCCGAGCCGAGCGGGAAGAGGGTAACAGTTAATAGGATACACCGAGAGAGAAGAGAAGAAGGATGAGGAGATGGAAAGGGAGAGAAGGAGGAGGAGGAGGAGATATGTAGGTACCATAGATGAGTTTCTATGCCCGGGCTACCGATCGTTCTCTATAATACATTTACGCTCCAGCCTATTATAATATTGTACTCTGGGTGTATTGTCTTTCTTAGCGGGATAATGTTTCGCCGACACGCCAGGCCTCGACCTGGAGCGTAACTCTTTCATTTCCCCTTACTTTCCACCGCACTTCCGTGAGCCGTTCCTCTTTCTTCGTTGTCTCGCTTTCTCTGCGTCTCGAGCTATCTCGTGTTCCGGTTGCTTTTCCTCTTTCTCTGTTTCTCTTGCTGTTTTTTTTTTTTTTTTTTTTTAAACAACGATCCATTAGCTATCGGGGTAGCAGCCCGGCGCGAGGGAGACGGGTGGCTAGGCGGTCTGAAATAGCGAAAACAATTTCAAGAAATCTGCCCCGGCGAAAATTCGATTAGCCGCGGAAGATGGGCTCGAGCTCTCCATTTGTTTCGTTTCGTTTTATTTCCAGCGGGCGTACTCTGTTTCTGTCGCGCGCTCGCGCTCGCACCGGCGGCTTTTAATTACTTCGCCGCTGCGCTCTCCGTAAGATCTCCTCTCTCCCTCTTCTCGCTCTTCTGCATCTTCGCCATTTCTTCTCGTTGCTTCCCGTGGTTTTTCTTCCTTGTTTAACGCGAGCTACGTGCATCCTGATGTTTCTGCCGATAAGCCTGGACAACGCCGCCGTTCTCGCGGCACCGTTGCTTGATACGTTGCTGCATATTTCGTATTAGTATTTAATCTGACGCATTGATCTCGCGCGCGTATAAGCCCAGCTATTCAGGAATAGTTTCGCACAGGGCGAGCCCTACCATTGGAAAACTCATCAAGGTCGTCCGTTATACATAAAAAAAACGAAGGGTCAAATAACTCGACTGCAAAAAATACTCTCATTAGTGCGAGGATTATCGCACGATGCGTAAAAAAACCAGTGGCAATAATGGGGTCGTCATTATGCGTCGGTTCATTCTTTCGTAACTGCGCATTTTTAGGAGGGAAAAAAAATTTGGTGGGCTTGTAAGGCAGGCCGTCGACATGATTTAACGGATGATTTATCGGGGTCGTGCGGGGGACGGTAACGGGATAATCTGAAGGCTTTAGCCGTGGATTAGGTTTCAATTAGACGAGCCCGATGAGCCAGGCGTTAAAAGAACGATATTTATTGCCGGGGCGTCCGACGTGTGAACGGATTAAGCTCGCGTAAGCCTGGACGTGCCGCACCTGATTCGCGAAAATCGAACGAGTTTCGAAAGATGACGATGATCTACATTTTGCATGTTCTGATAGTTAATTTTCGGCTTTCATGGTGAAACGTGTTTCACAGTTGAGAAGACGCATTAATAGGAATATTGTTTTACGAATTCGAAATTAAAACAAATATGAACGTCTCTTCTTGCGGCGAAAAGGAAGGAGGAAGAGGAGAAAGAGATGAAGGAGAGGAACGAGAGAAAGGGATAAGAGTGCCTTACTTACAAGCCGACAGATGCCTTCCCACGTTTTTTCGTTGAGACATGTGCCCGGCGCGGAAGGCGAAAGGGTTGAGAAATTCAGTTGCTGGTAGGGTGGGGCGGCGGCGGCAAAAAACTGCCCCACGATACAAGATTCCGCCGGTAATCGCTGCGAGCCGCGATTCCACGCGAGCGAGGGGTGAATTCGATTAACGGGCATGGGGGTCATAGTCTTTTTCTCAGATCAGACCGTGTTTTTTTTTAAACCTCTGTCCCTTTAATAACCGGTCGATGCCACGCACCCTTGGCCACCGTGAAGCTTCGTGTGTAAACAACGATTGTTCATTCACGGCGATTTGTATGAGAAAATCCTCCGGTCTATATCGTTTGTAATGCAATTCAAAGAGCTCCCTCGTGACATCTTTGTTCGTCGGATTTCTGTCGAGGGTGTCAATTATTCACCGTGATCAGTTTCTTCAAGTTCTGTCCTGTCATCTCTGTTAGAGGATCGCTGTAATTTCTATGAATTTCAAGTTTTTTCCGATTTTCTCAAGTCGATTGATCGTGTAATGTCGATTCTGCGATGATTAAGCGCCGTATGAGAATTCAGAGGCAAAAGCAAGCCCAAGCACCCCGCGAAGAATCCCAGAGGAACTCCAAATCCAAAGCTCTCGATACATGTTGGTTACTTTTGGTAGAATAAGTAATACGCTATCTACAAAAGGAAGAGACTACGAATTCATGGCGCGATTGTTTAGGTTGGGATTTGAATGTGCTTGGATTTGAATTTTCTATTCGCAAGCTTGATGTTCGCCGGTATGCACTTAAGCTCGACACGTCCGCCGCATCTCCAACGACGACGGCCGTTTTTAACTTGCTTGAGACTTGCATCGATTATATAGGCAGCCCTCGAAACGGAACAAAGGAAACGGCGGACAAAGAGCGTTTTAAACGGGGAATCTATCTGTACAAGTATCGAGGCAAGCGTGAACCCACCACCACCATATGCGTGCGTACGAATAACGAGAATAACGAGTGTCGCGCGAGAAAGAGTTAATATAAGATTTCGGATTCGTTAGAGGAGCGATTATAGCGGAAGTACAATGTGCGCGCGGTTACACCGAAATCGATCGATCCTCCTCCTTTTATTTTCATTTCCCCTTCGGTTAATTACCGGCACCGCGTATCAGCGAATTTGCGAATTTGGACGTCGGATTTGGTACATACATGACTGACCTTCGACGTGTGGGTACGGAGGCTGGACTCCGTGGCGAAACCCTTGCCGCAGATGTTGCAGTGGAACGGCCGGTTCTTCGCCCGCTCCACCTGAGCGTCGTGATTCCTCAGGTGTTGCTGCAAATTCGACAGTTGGATGAAGGCCCGCCCGCAGTCCGGTAAATGGCACTTGTACGGTCGTTCACCTGCGATCAGATACCGTAAGGCGTATTAGAATTTCGTGCGGCTGTGCACGAGCGTACGTAAATTGTGTTACGATGGAACACGTAACACGTAACGGCCCCGTACACGCTCAATCGGGAAATTCGCACCGGTCATGCCACGTGATTTTCCTGAGAGAGCGTTCGAAATACGAAATTTAATTCTTCCATCGAAAAATGAATTAAGTGCGCTAGCGTATAATATGCATAATAATCTTCTTATCGCGCGTTTTTTTAAATATGATAATTTTAAAAATATTTACTACAAATTATTAAAAACCTTCAAGTTTTATTTTTAAATAAATTTTCATATTTCGATGGATTATTGTATTTGTATCTATTTATGGTAGTCACGGTGCTTTCCCATTATTTGTAATCATAAAGTAAAGTATTCATGTTCTCGTAAGCCGTTTATACCGTTTACTTTTGATTGGCGTGTAAGAGTAGGTATCATCCGTTTAACGTATCGTACATTCAATATTAACTTTGTCCTCGCGGTCTGGCGCGACGAAGATTGATGAAGAGATTGAAACGTCATTAATGACTCGTTTGTCAGCTCGCCAAGTATGTCTCTCACTCCTCGGCTCGCTCTTAAAAGGTAGAAGCTATGTGGAAAAACGCGCTTAGGAAGTGAATTGGCTGGTCAGTGACTCTCGGCTTTTTTTCCGGGGCTTTTTTTACGGGCATGCAACAGGTTTCTACATCTACATCGAAGAGTAGGTGGGAAGAAAAATGCCGCATTTTTCTCCGTGCCACGGGCGGAAAGCATGGACGGCGCCGGCTACTGCGCAAATTGGAGGCGGCTAACGCACAAATATTTTCCATGTAAATGCGCGATGTTATTTATGATGTTATTGCATGGTCTTAGGAAAATTTCTGTTCGCTTCAAAATACGAATATTTAAGTGCCCCGCCCGCTTAAATAATGATAAAGTAACGTTGTAGCTTCTCGATCATTTAATCGCCTCGATCGATCAGCATTCGAGAGGCAGACTTCAGCTGCCGCTTGCGTTTTTATTGCGTTTTTTTTCTCTCCTCTCCACGGCTCACCGTCCGTCTCGAGTGGACTCGATTCTAATTCCCACAAGCGATTGGCTCAATTTAACTTTTATTAATATCGACATTCTTCCCCAATCCTTTTTACCCCGGGCACTTGTTCCTTCTACTCTCTCGCTTTTACCTCTTTCTACTTCTCTCTCTCTTTTTCTCTCTCGTCTACCTCTTCCTCTTCAACTCTCAGTCGTTCTACGGGATTCATCTTTTATTCAGTCGCGTGATTCATCGGAGAATTTCATCGTGTTTGATTTAATAAAAATAACTCGAGCGAGCAAAATTAGATTCTGCAATCTTTTATCGCGCGCTGGCATTTGAAACTTCCGAGCGTAAAAACAAAACGCGATCGAAATGCAGTGTACATCTTTTTTTCATTACGAAAGATAATGGAAGTCTTTTTGCGTATACACGATATGCGATAAAAGTGGTTGGATTTTCAAATAATACTGTACGATACTGGCAAGTGTGTTATTAAAAGAGGTAATTTCTTGGAAGAAACGAGCCAATCGTTCCTATTTATTTCCCACCTGAAACGAATGCAATGGAAGAAAAAAAACAGCTTTGTATAGGTGTTTACATCTCACGTGATACGCGTATACTTTCGCGTACATTTTATATTCATGCAAATTGTGTTTTTACTTTTCTAGAATACACGATGCGAATCAAACTGACGATTACTTTATTCTCAATGATTAATTAAAACTTGACGGAGCGTTTATGTATACGTAAGAAACTGCTACACTTCCTTCCCAATGTCACCGATGTTATATAGCCGGTATATATTAATATATTTTTAATTACGGAAACATACGGTCTCGGACTTCTTCACGACTGACCAAGTCTTTTTTTTTACGTTACATAGACATATTGGAACAAAGTATTCTTTTACGTGAAGAAAATATTTAATTATGCAATACGGACGGCCTCGTTCAAGAAGGAAAAAAAAACGTTAGAAAAGGCACTATTGGAATTTTTATGAAGGGACACTTGGGTTTTTTTCCCTCCTCCGCCCGAGACCGTATGTTTTCTGTTGCGCTACAATTAAAAACGTATTAATATACCAGTTCTAACAACAGTGGCAATGGGGGGGAAGCCTAGTGGTTTCTTATTGTCGACGCTTAATTACCGGTTGAAACATTTATTTGTAGAATGATGAGCTCGCCCACGTGTACGCTCGCACATACGTAATATTTGCCTTTTTTGTGCGCTTAACGTTACCGGAAGTAGCGACGGTAGGAACAAACGCAGCGAGAAGGGTTATAAAGTGAGCACACCTCTCTCTTTCTCCCGTTCATAAAAGGGAAATAATGACATAGAACGCACGACTCCGGTCATTCGTTTCCACGAAAACGGTCAATTTTCCCGTTTTATTATGCGATAAACGTTGCGCTGACATGACGCCGAGCACGATGATGAAAAGAAAAAACAAAAATAAATAAAAGGACATTGCGGTAACGTATACATAGCATTGGCATTTCAAGCGTGCAGTTGGCATTCATTTTTTTTCCACCTCGTTTATCGTTTAATCGACCGTGTCTTTCACTAAGGTGTTAATTTGTAAGTGCGCAATATGATAAAATGTGATTTATACGATAATCTCTCGTTAATTAATTTTTGTTAATTATTATTTTTGTTGATTTTGTTAATTTTGTTAATTATTGAGTTTCCACCAATTTGTTAAACAAAAGCGATAATACGGTTGATGATTAGTGACATATTTCGAGAGATAGATGATTCTCTAGGTAGCTCCCATCGGATCGAAGAAGAGCAATGCATTTTTTTGAAAATAACGAATAAACCCTCATTTTAATGTAATAGCTTGCTATCTTGTAATAATTCTCGTGGTCTCGCGCGGAGCTACGAAGAGTTATGATTAAATTTAAAATCTCGCGTGCGAAACGAAAGGACAAGAGATGGAACGACGTGGGGGGGAGTGAGGGGGGGATCGCTCGAGGTTGCCTTGTCGAAGGGTCTAGCCCCAACTCTTTGAAACCTCCCTTTGTCGACTGCAGGAATTACGAATTATAAAGAACTTTTGATGAATTGGTGCACTTCGGCAAGTATTCATTCTGACATTCGACATTGAACTTCTCCCAAATTTCATTCAGACCCAAGGATTATCCTACATATGTGCAATGAAGCAAAGGCGTTACAATAATACTACATAATGGTTATTGATTGATATTTGACGAGAAGCTTCAACTAATTTAAGAATTTTTATAATTAATAGGACAGTTAGAATTTGAAAAAAGACTAATCGCGCTAATAATTTAACTAATACTAATAATTTTTTTTCTTGATATCTCGCGCTTTAATATTTCGAAATATCGCACGGCTTGGACAGCCATAGGTAAAATATTGTATAATATTTGCTGCCACACTGTATTTTCGTACGAGCCATAAATTCTATCCGTCATTTCGGGGTCCGGACAATTTCAATTTTATTCCATTAAAAATCGTGATCATTGTTGCACGAACAAATTTATCGCCAGACATTCTACACGAATTTCAACATTTAATTTTGACGTACGGTTGCTACCCTCGAGCTCTCTCTCCCTTCCTTTCTCTCTGTTTGCTCGGTCCCTCTCTCTTTCTCTCCCTGCCAACACCCTCTGATACCCTCTCACTCCCTCTCTATTTCTCTCTCTCTCTCTCACTCTTTTCTCTGATATCGTCGCTCTACCTCTAGCGTTGGCGCAAATCATTTTCGGAATATCAAACACCTCTGACAGAACGTCCAATGATTTCCCACCCCGTTCGCTCTTTCGCCGCATAGCGACCCTTTGACGCCGATCGCGCCTGCGACTCTTTTCGCGAGATTTCGCGTTCGCCAGCTGCCGCCGGCCGTTTACGATGTTTTTGGCGCATTTTTTTTCCGCGGCGCCGCTACATCTCGCCGCACCACTCGTCAAAATCACCGAGCACGCGAAAGTAGGTATAAAACCCGGCAAAAGCTCGCACGTGGTTGGACGTGTGAGCACGAAACAGCCCGTAGAATCGTCACCTCCCTCCTTTCCACCTTTCCACCACCTCGGTCTGACCGCTGGTGTGTACTGATCGTCCCCGCACACCCGTGCGTCCCAGGTCTCGTACCGGGTGAATGTTATATGCCGGGTGGATGGCCACCCACCCCCTCGCGCTCGACCACCCCCTTCGCAGCCCGCTGCCCGGCCCGGCACGGCCCTACCGCTCTGCCGCGCGCGCGGCCCACTACACGTCCACGGCAGAAAATTAATGTCCCCTGCAATCCATGTATAATGCATTCGCATTTCGTTCAACGAACAAATGAACGCACCGCTAGAAAATTTACGTCCCATCTCGCTCACGACCGAGCGTCTTTTCTCTTGTTTCGAGCGCTTTCTCTCTCTTTCTCTCTCTCTTTCTCCTCCCTTTCTTTCTCTGTCATTCCATTCTCTCTGTCTTTCCTCCATCCACCCCTCACACGGGAATTCGCGAGCGGAAACGCGCCGGCCCTGACCAACTCGCGGCCGCGCTCGCTCGTTCTCTCTTCCGGCTTCGCATTTCCATCTCCCGCACCTCCCCTCTCTTTCTCTTCCCCGGCCCCTTCGTCCCGTACTCCCGGCGTCATCGAAATTCCGGCTGGAAATCATTAAATTGCACGCACTCACACGCACGTGCATCGTTCGCACTGATGGTCGCTCTCCTGGCAAGCCCCCTTCACCTCGACCCTCCCGCTCTTTCGCTCTTGCGACCTTCTATGACACTCGTCGAACTATCCACACGAGTGATACCTCGAATTTTGGCGTGTACCTGGGGTGAGGGGTACTGATTTTGGCGAATACGTACTGTTTCCTGTGAAAAATTGACGATGACAGCGATGACGATGGCGCACGAAAGGCAGAGAACGAATTTACGCAATTATCGAGAGCACAATATTTCGTACCACCCCATATTCTCCAACGTGAGACAAAAACGATCCGTATTGAAAAGGTAATGCAAAAGCGTTAGAATAGAATAGAACAAAGTTGCGAATAGAGATTTAATCATAAAGAAATGTTTGTAGATATCGACTTGTGGAGATATCGTGAAGGTTCGGAGACCATATCAAACTCGAACTGTACGCCTAGTTGCCACATTGTTATCAAGAAGAGTGAATGAAACTATTTCACTTATCAGTGTATTTCCGATTTTCGTTTGATCAACGTATCTTTTGAAGTAGCACACTTTGCGTTAAGATATAGATACGACGATTCGAACGATATTCTAGCGATATTAGCTCTCTGCTAGCAGTACACTTTTCTAAGTATATATAATAAAATAGATACATAATTATGCTTAAAAGGATAATATAGATAACGCAGATAGAGCTTGCTTTACCTTCGCGACAAGGTCAAAATAGTGATTAATGACGATTTTAAGAATTATAGCATTAGATAGAATAGAGTAACGCTTAAATGCTAAACAATAATCAGGCGATTACGTGACGAGAGCGATTTGAACTTTGTACTTTGCGTCTTTCGGGGCCACGTCGGTCGTCGCGTTATTCAGGCGGCGATTAATGGTAGAATTCGTGCGCGTCTAGGTGCAAAGTGGCCGTTAAAAAATTTAAGTTTCTCATGTACGGCGCGGATTGCATTAACCTTGGTTCGACGCGAAAGTATTTTCGGAAAAGGCGGTCTGTAGCCCGCCTCGGCTCGTTGCTAATTAAAGCGCGCTTGCTCCGCGTTGCTCTCGCTAAAGCGAGAGTCGAAAAGCGATTAAACTTCAAATTTAGCCTAAAAGTACGGCGGTAATGTGACAGCTTCCATTAATTTTCTTACGTGTCCGGGAATCGTTGACACTTTCCTACTTTCGAGTCGATGGAGGAAGCGACCGTTCGCGATGATATAAAAAGATTTCCATTGCGACAAAGACGATCGTCGTGTGTATGTAATGCAACGGGGATGATACTGGGGATCTCTATCACGTGTTTATTAAATTAGTCGCGCAGCCTAGTAAATTTGCACTAGTAAACGTCATTCGCGCTTTCGCGCCGCAACAAAAATAGAGAATTAATTATTTAGACGAGTTATGGGCGCGCCGCGTTTATTGGTCTACATTAATTACGGTTTCGCTAGCCCGGCTAGTGCGAGCCGAACAATTGAGTCGTTGTGTTTTGATAATTATTCCCGTGACAGTCATTAATAATCAAATGTGCTATATAGCTGTATAATTAACTGCTATACCGGAACCGCTTTCTGTTGCCCCTGGTATCCTCTTCGACACCCTCGAATTCTTTCGTTTTCGAAAAACTCCGACGAGATGTGTTTTGCTCATTTTAAAGAGATTTAGCTATAATGCGCGAAGATTAGAAGTCAGAATGTCGAAAGAGGAAAGAATTATTATTATCAATTAAAAGTTTATTGAAAGAGAGAGAGAGGGAGAGGAAGATGTAGAAAAGTTTTAAAGTTGATCACATAAAAGATATATTAGGAAAGAGGACAGGAACTCCCTATCAATTATATTCTGAAAATAAGCTGCTAACTTTACAGAGGTGTTAACATGCGGTAAGCGGTTAAATGACCGTTTCAACCCCTTTGATGTTAATTCGTTCGCGAAAACTGTCACTGAGAGGTGTGTCCGTTTTACGGGGAAAACGCAAGCGGGGTGGTCAGCGTCAGACAGATGAAATTACTTTCCGCGAGAATCATTATCGGGAGGTACCATCAGATTTATCGAAAGAAGAGCGCGGGAGCATTATCGTGGACGCGCTTGGAAATTTATAGGGTCCGGAATTACCATGAAACCGGCGTTAGTGCCACGTTCGGCATAGCATATATTGCGCTAGGAGAACACGTTACCGGGCACATAGAATTCGAATGAGAGCGAGAGAGTGTGTGAGAGAGAACAAGAGGGAACGTGCGGGAGAGTGCGGGAGAGTGAGAGAAAGAGAGGGAGAGAATGCACATCCCTTGCCCGAGCAATGCAGCCGAGCGTTTCACGCATGCATGGAAATCATTAAAATAAAATGGCCGATAACAAATGACTGTTGCAAAGAGGGGAGCCCTCCCGGTTGGCGGCCATCTTGGTTCACGTGACCGTCATCCGGGCAACCACGGGCACGCCACGCCCCTTTAATGATTTCTACCCCCTGGCGAATGTGCTGTACGTACGTGCGAAATTTCTCCCGTGTATGTGTATGTTTGTTCAGGGATACGTTGGTGTGAGTATATCCCCCGCATACGCGGGGTACAGTCATCATCAGTAGTCTAGGCAAAATCACCCTGGTACAGCCTCTTCCAAACTCGTCTTCCAAACAGCGATTGTTCTCGAAAATGCATTTCGGGAGTCGAACGCTTGGTTTTATTAGTTGGAGAAAGGTACTGTACGGTACTCGTAGCATGATGAATTATGCTACTTGAGAAGCGTATACGATGATTCAGTTGGATTCGTTTCCAGCCAGTTTGATTAGTTGGCTGGTAGTAACGGCGTCGCGAAGCCGGCAGGAGTCCATTCGCGGTGTCATGCGAACATCATTATTGAGTGAAACGAATTTGCCGGCACCGAGACTAGTGGTACGATTACGATTTCAGTTTAGATTTGATGCGGTGATATGAAAATTGGGGCCTGCCATTTTTCCATCCGTCCAAGATTGACTTCAGCGGAGTTGTTACTTGACTTTTTGCGATCGTGAAATAAGCGTAGGGATCATTCTTGCGTGTCTGCCAGTGCCCGAAATAAGCCAGATTACACTGGGCTTCAATTCCGGTTCTAGACAATGCCAGGATAACGATACGCCTGGGATGACGTCGTCGACGGTGCCGTTGCATTTTGCAGCTCGTCGTCACCGCCACCGACGTCGGGCGGGCGTCCGAAAGTTCAAGGTTCGCGTACATACAGTCAGCCGAGTCGAAGTGAATTTTCGAGTCGATAGCAGGCAGGCGAGCAAGCTTGGGGAATCTAGTCTCGGCCCGGCGGCGGATACTCCGTTTGATGATGCGGGTAAGGCACGCGGGCAAGCGTTCGGGAATCGCGGCCGGGCACAGCAAAGGGCGGTAATAGTTGATCAATAATCCCGTAACTTGGTTAGGCGGCACGTTTATTTTGCCGAATGCGACCTATTCGCTCGGCCGAACGTCAACCGGCATATTAAGCGGCCATGAAAGTTTTATGAGGCGAAGATCACTGTCGAGTCTCGACTTTATCTTACGTGTCGTTATGCTTACGCTACACTTCGTTCCCTGCGTTCCATGATACATCGTGTTTTCCCCGGGAAACGAGATCTCTCTCTTTCTCTTTCGTAATGTCACCAAACGTTACGAGTTATCACTTGATATAGATTGTACGATGTAGAAGGAAATCGGCAGTTGCTCTAAGCAAAATGCCGAAAATAGAGTTAAAATGATTCAAGAGATTGCATATTGATCGCGTTGTCTGATATTAATCATCTATGTGAAGTATAGGTGACTAGAAAAATGTACTAAATTTGTCGCAATAGCAAGCTTTGCGAATTAATATAATGACGAATTTAGTCATTTCACGACGAAGAGATTCGCGAGCAAGGTCGTTCAACGCTCGAAGGTGCACCGCGATTCTTCCTAGAACGATGATGCCAACGAACTTCCTGTTATTGTCGGTTAGTCTGGTCGTGTGCGGGTGGAACATTATTCGGGCATATGGTAGTCTCTTCTCTCTCTTTCTCTCTCCCACGCTCTCGCTCTCCTCTCGGAGCGGTTCACCTGCCTTGCCCGAAACTCTTTACCTCTTATTTTTTATTTCCTTTTTTTTTTGACCGATGCCTTCGCTTTTTCGGGCCATCCACGGGGAACATCGGGGTTACCGACCCGGTTGAAGCTTGTAACCCTTCCTCATCGTTGTGGCACGCTTATTTCCACGCATCGAGGCCGATGAACCCTTTTTTCTGCGATCGGTTACGAACCCATAAATCGATCGGCTAGCACGTGGAATAATTTCCGCGATACGGAAATACAATAGATTCGATGAAATATCCTTCCCTTGATTTCGTCAGCAACTTCGTTGCGAGTTCGGTGAGCGAGATTATGGTTCTATTATTACACCGTCAGTCACCGAGGTTTATTGAGTTCAAGAATCAGCGTTCAACCAAAAGGGATTCGTGTTTTGTCGGTAGATTTAGAGGAACACGAAGGTTAAGGTTGAAACTAAGAGATCGTCAGGTACGCCGGTACCGCTTTCGCTTCTACTTCCGCAGACAAAAACTCATCGAGCAGAATACTTCGCCGACAACTTTTCCTCTTCGTCGTTGCCACCGCGCGACGAGCTCTAATTTCGGGCCGGGCCGTAATTTTTCTCGCGGGCTCAGCCGAGCATAATTTATTCCCGATGCCTGATGAGACCCATTGTCGCCGAGACGATGCTGGCACTCGCTCGCTCATTCGTTCGTTCGCCCGCTCGCTCTCGATGGCAAAGGGGGTTGAAAACGAGTCGAGCCGAGTCGAGCGGGGAGTGTTCGCGGAAACGAGGGGTTGAAGTGGTCGCCGCGTTCCTAGTCAAGGCGAGAGGAAAAAAGAGGAACGAATTATATAAGACACCGGAAGAGGAGTACAACACGCGGCGCCTGCTTCCTCCACCCATCCGCATCCGTCCGAGAATAGTTAACGATCGTTTCTGGATGCAGGACAAGATCATCGGCCCCTTCCCCTAACGACAATCTCTCGTCGCTTAACAGGCATTTCGTCGAGACCTTTTTTTCTTTGTCTCTTTCTCTTTCTTTCTCTCTCTTTCGCTCTTCCTCGTCATAAGAACGGCAAAGCTCGAGTCATTAGGCAGACCAGGGTAAAAAGGGGTAAAAATTAATGTCTCAGAACGAACGCTCGGCCTGTCGAGTGGCCGGAGCTAAGTCCTGATGGCCCTCGTGTCTTTACGATTTTTCATCGCGAGCCATTTGTTCGTAAGATCCTGGACGACTATGCTTTCCCTCCACCCCAAGTTACCAGTTGAACGACCTTTGATTCCTCGATGAGGTTGACGTACAACTGAATTAATAACGAACTACCATTCCGAACGACTCTAATTATAGATAAAATAGATAGATAAAATTCGATTCGAAAGTGAAAAATTTGCCAAGGTATAACGTCATCTTACTTTCAGGAAAAACATAAAACCTCGAATGGAACGGGAATGATATTATAGAGTTGCGATGCGTTGTGAAATGAATGTTCGCGAGAAAGCCAGTTCAGGCTGGGGCTTAAGCTCGCACATCGTCGAAATCGTTCACGCGCCTTCAAGCCTGTCGCACACGGCGCGAGTACGTTCACGTAGGTAGAACGTGTGTAACACGTATCGCACACAACGCCGGGCCCCGAAGTTTCCGACGTAAGACGGCGGAGATCCGCCGCCGTTCTCGTATACCGTATGGCGTCCTGCGCGTTACCTCCCACACATGCCGTGTAGAAAGTTTACTAGATGGAAATCTATATCTTATTTTACGGCCGGCCGTGCTCAATATTCTTGACCCGCCGGCCTCGAGAGCGGCCGATATAAATGGTCCGCGTAAATCTTTCCAGTCCGGCACCGCCGAGCCGCGGCGCCGATAAAGAGATGCATCTCTTCTCCGCGGAGATGGAAAATATTATCGATGCTGTATTATCGCGAAACTTCGATGCGCTTTAACGACTTCGGATTAATTATATTTCCAGAGAGAGAGAGAGAGAGAGAGAAGTAAAATACGTATATTTCTCGTTTGATAAAATGATACATTGTTGAAATCCAATACGTATATTTAACAGATCTAACCTTTATTTTCATTCCTTTCGGTATATTGCGATGAATAAATTAGTCATCCGTTAAAGACTAAATCTATGCTGCTAATCGTAATCTCAGACGGAGCGATTAATATCACTAAGTCATTAATAATATCAATGAAACACATCGTTAATGCAATCATGCACAGTTTCAGTGTTTTGCGTAATGTTTTCGCGATAATTGGCGGCGCTGCATCAGCGGTATCTATTTGTTCCACTTAAAGATGCATTTTTATTCCGGGCTGTCAGCGCGGACGGTTCTCATTTTGTACGGCTTTCAGTTCTCTTTATTGGATTATTGGACGGCCGATGCGATAGCGCGCGGGACGCGTCATCGGTAATCGGAGTAATTGCAGATGCAAAATAAATATACGTCGTCGCGCTGGCGGCGCGGATTACCTATCTCGCGCGCGAGTTACTAATAACTATCGATAACGCGGATGAAAAGGAAAAAGGAGAGGAAAAAAAAGGATGAAAAGAGAGAAACGTTAGCGACGTAGCATTTGTCGGCGCGAAGTTATTGCATTCGAGGCTGAGGAGCATTAAGTATCCTTAACCCACTGACCGGTTCTCCGCGGCGCGCTAAAACATGATAGTGCTCACGAGGTGCGCGCGAGGATCGTATCTTGATTTTGCGCAAAAAGTCCGGCTTTCGTGCCAGATTAGAAAGTTAATCTACATTTCGTTAGGTGTAACACCGTTCACCGCGGCGCGGCGCGGCGTGTAAGTGTATAATTACACCGCGGCGCATATCGCGAGACAAATACGACGGGAAGGTTGGGCTCGCAGCCGCGAATCCCCCGTTTACGATACACGTTTTGAAATTCGACTCTCCACCCTCAAACTCCCCTTCCCCTCCGCCGTGCAGCCATATGGCGACGCGACTTTTACGCTCCGAAATAAAAATATCGTGGATATTGTTATTCATGGACGCTCATTGGTAACGAATAACATCCATTAGCGAGAGAGCACTTAGAGAGAATTCAATTATAAATATAACTAACTGCAAATATATAAATAAATAACTGCGAAATATTATTTTGGTGCATTCGATTCTATTTATATATACATTTTTCGAATTCTCGCTTCTACGCTGATGAAAATCGCGAGATTTCGAAAACGAAGTTTTGCTGTAGAATAATTAATCTGCGCCGGGAGAGGACCAGGATATTTTATTTGTATTTCAAATATTCCTTTTGTTTCCACGACGTACTTATGTTTCGTCGTGGAGAGGGATTTTCGTCTCGCTAGGAGAATCTTGAAGGAGCGTCTCCCGAAAGGGTTGCGAAAGTAAGTCAGTAAAGCAAGGGTGAACTTTCGGCCGAATTCAAAGATTAAAACGGCGGTGTCTCTTTAAGCGTCTTGCGAGAACCGCCGCCGTTTCTGGCATCGTCCCGATTCACCGACTGTCCTGGCGTCATTTTTAATTGCTACTTCCGAAAGTGCGAACGTTTATTCACAAAACCGTGTGACCGTTAATGGGAAAGAGAAGCGGTGTCGCTTTTAACGTCGCGCTAAATAAACGATTCACGAGAGCATGAAAACTAACGCGACCTTGCTTTTTATACTTCAACGAATACTTATTACTTCTAGCTGCATCTCGGACTATTCTATATCAGCTACGAGCGATAAGATAGCCGCGGAAAAAAAATCACTCTCATGGCAACAATCTCAGGACGCGCTGTGGATTTGCGTGTTGCGGAAAAAGTGAACGCGCCTTGAAAAACGTACATATATATGTGCCAGCGATGAAATATAATAACTTCGTCTGCACCGAGTTTTGCCGCGTATTAAAAGCGTATTCTCGCGTACGTATATATTTCACAATTTTGCTTTTTTAACTTTAATTAAATTACAAAACTGACACGTTTTAATACGGTAGTGCTAAAATATTAAGTATCTGATATTAAGACACAATCCGATTATTAAATCGACTCGTACACTAAATGCGGGCTATTTCCGCAGAAGCGTTAAATTCCGTCTAAAAGTATCTCGCTTCCTTTCTTCATAACTGAACTCTGTGGAGAACTCTCGAGAGTCACGTGATTTGTCCGGCTAGGCGAGCTCGCGGTTTCCCTTCCCATTAAATTTTAATTAACTGCGAGTGGGAAAAAACGAAGTTAAGTGCACTATACCCCACAATATGCATACTATAGCCCACGTTTTGCCATCCCGCGTAATTAGTTTCATCGACCACTAAGGCCGTACAAGGTGTTGGACAAAAAGATAGGAGACTCGCCGAGTCTCCGTGAAAAAGGACTTAACTGCTGTTCCTCGTTTGAGAAGCAATTCGAGAACGTGGTATTTATATTCCGCAATCGTTCCTTTCGCATAATTAATAAAAAAGATTTAAAAAAAAAACAGCGGAAACGATATAGCGTCGTAGTTTCGACTTCGCGAAGGTCGAACTCGATTCCGATCAGGAAATTTGCAAAATAAATTACCGTCACGCCGTTCTTAATTCGTCTAATTTTTTGCCGAGTTCTCTCTATCGTTGCGCGAAAATGTCAATTTACCGGCTATTAGTTCGCCATTCGGATCTGTCAACAGAACGTCGTGCAAACATTGCACCGAGATTCCTTATCTCATATCACAAACAGCCTTGCAGTGACAATCGGCGCGCGGGCGGGCTCGCAATGAGTCGGAAAAATTGTCAAGGCGATTCGCGATCATGCTCCCGTCGTCGTTTCGTCGCGGTCTCATAATCGATAGCGGAAGCGATCCCGCTCGACAGGCGTATAAAAAAAAAAGACGGTCAGTCTATTGTCGAATCATTTCGTTCGATACGATCCAAGGTCGAGATGAGAAAAAAAGCGTAGGCGTATATATGGTCCCTCCCTCCTCGTATCCCCACGGTAGAGAGATTCTCTATTCAAATTAACCCTCACGGAAAAAATGCGGAACCGCCGCGGAAGGGTTGGTAGAAAATTAGAATAGGCCGATGCGCACGTTGATAGGCTATGCATATGCGCCGTGACTGTACGTTCATTTTTTTCGATCACGGACCATACGGCGCTCTTCGTCGTAGCTTAATCACTTTTCTTTTCTTCCTCCTCTCCCACCCCTTCCGAAGTTGTATCTTTTCTCACTGAAGTTTACCGTTTATTTTAACAGATGCAGGCAGAACGCATTTGATTGCAGCACAAGAGAAACGATTTTTTTTTTGGTTGTGTGAAGTAGAAAGTCACGAAGACTCTCTCTAGCATTATGTATAGTTACACAAGTAATATTTTTAAGATAATATTTCCAAATAATAATAATCTTGTGAATGACATACTAGTTGTATCACAGCACGACGAAGTCAGTTATGCAAGAAGAAAGATCGCGAAGTTACGAACTTCAGTGTCTATCGTGTCTTTTTAAGTCGCTACGGCGAAGCTGAAGTTGAGTGTGTTAATTACTAAATACGGGCCGGTTACATCGCTCGCAAAATTGCATGAATGCATGAATTCTGGCGTACGAGTAATTTACGAGTACGCTGCGCTGAACGCGGGCTAGTATTAGAACTAACGCTCGTTCTGTTAAAACATTCATGGCGAGGCTATAGGTTGGTTGGCTGATTAGCCTGCGATATTAATCAACGAAAATTAATCAACTTCCGGGTTTAGAATATTCTCGAAATGCGAAGATTTCGTCGATAATTTCATGCCGCGGAATATGACTGAAAAAAGGATATTTGAGCGAAAGGTCGTTTCGCGACTTGTCGTCTCCTCCGTCATCTCGCTCGTAATTTTTATTTCTCGTGCTCAAAGCTGTGCCGTTGTTTAATCTTTCATTCCGCGCCATTTGTGATAAAGGGACCACCGGCGTAGCTCTTTTCCGCGGTGCTTTCGGCTCCCGGGACTCCCTTGCTTGCGCCGCTCTCTCGTCGCTTTGATTTTTCTCGAGACGTCCGCCGAGAAGCATTCCACCGCATGAATTCTTAACCGGCGAAATTAGCGAATTAAAAGTGCGAGAGGGACGGAAAAACGCGCGGACCCGGAACAGACTGCTGCCGGCGGAAGGCCGGCGAGGAAGGAGAGTGGCGGACGAAAGGAGAACTTTGGGGTCTGCATCCGGGGACGCGTTCGTCCTTTTTCTCGTTTTACCGCGGCACCTCGTAAATACGGATATGCAGGCTCGTTTCCAAACTGTTCCGCGCGCGGAAGCGGAGACACGCCGGTGAGAAACGGAGGTCGAGAGGTAGAAGCCTTAATTTTTATTCATGCGCCGACGAAACGGCAATTTTTCGCAGTATTAAGTGGGCTTTAAAATTGTCCGGTCAATTTCTTCGGCAGGACGTGCTCCTTTTTTCAAACACCGCTATCATCGTCGTGGCGACGCCCTCTCAATGGGCTAGTCTCCCTTTTAACGCACCTCGCGGTCCTTCTGATGGACGCAAAATCGCGTGCTCCATTCCGCGGAAATCCTTTACAAATTACATCCAATGAGAATACGTATAGTCGCTCGGGGGAGAATACCGATGTGTTATCGGTAACGTGGCCATTACGCATCGACGTCTTTCAACGCCGATTACGCTCATAGACGGATCATTAGGTCATAGATGTTACCAAATGGACGCCCAGATTACGGGCTTTCGCAGCGTTTAACAATCGCAGCCCCGTAGTCCTTTGAGATTGTTCCGTGCCATTCTATCTACGCCGCTTTTCGAACGGCGATTTTCGCAGCCAACACACGCGCCTAGTTAGCGGCTCCGGGAAAACCGATTAGTTCCTGGCGTGTAGGGCGGTCGATCATTAGATTTTGGCTGGGAAATTGAGTTTTGCCTGCTGCCGAAGGGATAATCTTTGGTAGCCTCTGGCCTACTATGGACTCTATCTGTTCCTCTTTCTCTCTCTCTCCTCTCTCTCTTTCTCTCTTCGGGTGCATCCCGATCGTCGCATACGCTCACGAACACATGTGCACGCACGCATGCATGTGTGCACGTGTGAATATATCTACATACGACTGCGTTCATGCGCTCGCGCGGTCGTGTGCGCTTGCGACGGTGGCGGCACGTAACTTCGGTTCCATTATTGAGCGATCGGACGATCGAAAAATTCCCGCGCTTTTTCGCACGCCGCGGCCTCGGTGGGGCGAGCCGGACTCTCATTGGTTCGGCCGTTTGGTCATCCTTGCGCGTCGTTGGTGCGAGAGGGGGTGAACGGACTCGCTCACCCTCATTCTCGTTCTCTCTCTCTCTCTCCCTCCCTCTCTCTCTCTCTCCCCCTTGTATTCCGCACCCTCACCAGGTATTTGTCTAGGCTACAGATATTGACCAGCTATCGATATCGTGGACACTCGTCGATATTATATTCTCCGTGCCGCCTACCCTCCCTCTATCGTATCCGTTCTTTCGTTTCGCTCTCCCACTCCATTTTACTGGCTGTGCGTTCTCGTGTAAATTTCGGTTAATGAATTATATGTATAATATATAGACGCGTGCATATATGCGCGCGAACGATGTAACTCGTGTGCATATTTGCGGAGCGATGGAACGATGGATGGGGAAGGAAGGGGGCACGTCGGCACGCCGGTGAATTCCCGCCGATTTTTGAATGCGAACGGCCAATCGCCGCGTGCCCCGCCGCGCCAGAATTTCATCGAAATGAGAAATCAATACGCGGTGCAAATGCTATAACGGGATTGTTCTGTTGCAAAAATGCGCGTTTCCGAGTACGTCGCTTCGCATTCGTCGATATTAATTAATACGTTTTCCCGATTTATATAAATAAAATTAACAGAAAATTAAGTGAATATAATTTTGTAATTGCGATTTTATTCAACGTAAAGTACAATTACAAATTTGACGCTTTCGGTTTTTTTGTATGTTTCTATGTTTGATTTTTTATCCTGAAATATCTTCCTAATGAAAGAATAATTATAATAGGATAACGATAAATAGTAAAATTGTGACAATTAAGATCGATTAGTACAGATCAATCAAATGTTCGTTCGGGAAAGAATAACATTTATAATTTATAGGGAGTCAAGAAGCTTGTTGAGTTTGCATGTTGCATGGATATAAATTTCGCACCGCCCAATCATTTTATCCTTAAGATGTTCAAAAATAGAAATATTTCGATTCGCGGCTAAACTTGGCTCCGAGCGCTCGCAGTAGTCACGAGATACTGTTACAAGGTTTGCACCCTTTCCTTCAATGCAACCGAGGGCTGCATTTAAAATATTTTATCGGTAGAAGTGTAGAAATTCAAAGCGACCCTTTACGTACGCGCATACGTGGATACACGCGTCCAATTCGAGCACCACCCTGCGGAGAAGGACGATGATGAAGGGATATGTGGGGATATGTGGGAAAGGGCTGTTATTAATGTAAGGGGGTGGCTAAACAGTAGTTATTTGGTTGTGGGTGGAGGGCGCAGTGAAGGGCGAGAGAAAGAGATCGAGAGAAGCAAAGGAAGAGAGAGAGAAAGAGATATGAAAGACGGAAGGTCGAGAGATGGGCCGGCTAAAATCAATGCGAGTCTTTCTTTCGCCGCTATTTACGGTTAAGAAGCTCGACCGAAATGACGCGACGTAGAAATAAAAAGATAAGCGGCAACGTGAAAAACCAGATTACGTTGGATATTCTCATCAAATCGTCTGCTTTTATAAATCGCCTTCGACTGGCCGCATCAAAATCGCAAATATATTGCAGATCTGCATCGCGCAAGACGATTCTCTTCGCAAAGAATGATTTGAGAGAACGACTCGACGATTCGTTACGTCGGCAAAGAAACGTCAGGGATCCGTTTACTTTGTCAACGAACCTTCCCTTGGATCGATTGTTACTCAGGGTTTCATATCTCTCTTTCGCTCCGCATTCGGACGGATTCGATTAAATAGCTCGAATACCCGACGCGGGGCGTCTTTTTCTCGCTCTTTGTTTTTTTTCGCTGCTTGGCTAAAGCAAATCTTCGTTAAGGTCAACGAGATTTTTCCAAGGGGCTAGTAGTCGTGCGCGGCGCACGCTGACCGTTCGCTTGCAAGGCTAATACCTTCCGAGTGACTACGCTCATCCCTTAATGAAATTCTTTCTGCCCGGACGCGACCCATTGGCTTGCCTTTGCAACCAGATCGGGTTTTCTCATTATTGCAAATCCTTCGTGCTTGGCCCGGCCTGATCGATGTTGTTTTAATCGCAAGTTGCCTCCCGCGGATGCATCGTTATCCAAATATCGAAGCCTTGCGGGGCGCGAAAGAGCAGTACGGCGGGGCGATAGGATGCACTCGTTCGTTCATTTGTTCGTTCGTTCGTTCGACCGTGTCTACGAGCGTAGGAATATTTTACTTGCACGCATGCTGCATGCACAAAGCAATTTCGCACCGGCGTGCATTGAAGTTAGTCACAATCGGGACGCATGATTGCCCGTACAGACAATAACTGCATATTAATTTATTGATTATTGGCTATAGCCCGATATAGTATTCATAGAATTTACTATAACAGCAATATATATTCGTGCACTAATTTATTGACCAATAACTCGGCGCGAGTTCTATAACGACGAGCCCTGGGCAGCGGTGTGCGGTGGGGTACCAGGGCTTAACGCGTATTATTCTGCATTAATTTACGGGCGGTGCCGATTACGCGGCGGTCGACTTTAATCGGGCGTAATCGAGGAAAAAGCTCACGCGCCGACCCAATGTCGTTAACAACAACAAGCGAACAAGAGGGCCACTCACCCGTATGCAGTCGTGTGTGCTGCTGCACGTGGCTGAGCTGCTTGAACCTGCGGTCGCAGTAGCTGCACTTGTATGGCTTCTCGCCGGTGTGGACCCTGATGTGCTGCACGAGCTGGTGATTGCTGGAGAACGATTTGAGGCACTGCTGGCATTGGTGCGGCTTTACTTCGTTGCCGCCGATCATGCCGCCCGGTCCGACGCCGACGCCGACACCGACACCCAGACCGGCCAGGCCGCCGGCGACGCCGCCGGGCCTCCCCGTCAGTGCACCCGCGCCCAGCTCCCTCGCGTGCATCTGCATCGCGCTCTTGTGCATGAAGATCTGCGAGAAGAACTGCCGGGGTTAGTTGGTACGCTGTACTTTTCGTCGAGCAACGGGGGATGGCAGATCGACCCTGACCGCCGCACAGTTTCGTAGTCGATCGCCATCGTTTTCGCATTGCCGAAACTGAAGGGGTCACCTCGCCTCCTCGGTCGTTTTGCAAAAGCTTTGACTGTGGTACACTCGTTTAACCATGAAAAATATTTGCCGTTGAGAAATAAATGAGGCGAGGGAACACCACAAGATAAATATAAGAAACACCGTATCATGGAACCGACTTTTATTAAAATGAAGAAGTCATTCAGATAGAATGTGTTCAGTTAAATCGTATATTTTGTATTAAATAAATATCACTGGCATTTTAAAATAAATAAATATGCAAGACAAAGAATTTTACAATTTTCGTTAATAATAAAAACTGTATTGTTCCAAGATACTGTATTCTTCTTTCACAGTTTCGCAGTTTCGGCAGGTTTCAGAACACGTGCGGTTCGATCGATCCTCGTATCTCTTGTTTGCGTTGTAGTTTTTACGAACGTAACAAAGGTTAAATTATAGCACTGTTATAAATCAAGAGGACGCCGTATTACGGCGTTATATCGTCTAATCCGAGTTGTAGTGGCGGTTGAACTTGACGATTAGAAGTTACCAAGGTCGTGGTAACTGCAAGGCCGAGAGCCAACGTTTATAATCGCGGAACGAAGGTGCGGTGCAACTTGACCTACTGCCCGACACTACAAGCTCCGATTTTGAAACCAGCGTGAGAACTTGGAATCCGACGAAATTTGTAACTTAGCTCGTTCTCAGTTTAATTTGGAATATCGTTGTAGCACGTATGTGTTTAACGCACGTGTTTTACGTCTGCAATACATTTAATATGTTTGTAGTACGCATACATTCGATCTATCACGTGTCTTCAAACTTTCAGTATCTGTCAAATTTGAGCGATTATTCTGTCGTTCAGATGCTTACAGTTAATTATTGACTTCGCGTCCATCGATCTCGACACAATGACAAAAATCTAAAAAAAAAAAAAAAATCAATCAAAAGAATCGCGTAAATTCGCGCGGCGAACGAGAGCGACTCAATCACTATTCCGGTTCTTCTTGAGCGCCGTGAGGAAGAACCGAAACTGATAGAACGGCGGATCGTGCCGCGTAGCTGGCGCAGGAAACGTTCAATTTCGGGTTCTCCTCATTCGGGGAACAGGTGTTACGCCAGTACCGCGGGTGTGGGTGTAGGTGAACGAACGAAAGGGTTAACGTTAAGGCCGTACAGTTCGCGACAAGAGTGGTCGGGCAAGAGTAGGACTCGGTGCGACGTAATAGAAGGGCCGAAAACTTGGCGGAATTAAAACAGAGGGTAGCGGGGAGGAAGGGGAGGGGCAAGGAGATGGACGGACGGACTCGCGAAGACGACGGAGGATTTTATTAAAATATGTTAAAACTGTAATTAAAATCGAAAAATCTCGTGAGAAGTTTTAAGAATCTTAGGTCACCCCTTTCGCGACGAGAGGAGCGCCGGGTTCCGTGAGAGCGGTCGGGCGGGACGAAGAGAGAATTGAAATTGTCACCGGGGGTTCTCAAGTTTCCGCGAGTTCAACCCTTCTCCCCGTTCTCTCCGTTCGACGTGACTGCGGATACTTGACGGGGTGACGACGATCTCGGTGCTCGCTGGGCATCCCTGGACTCTTTAATCCCCGTGGGAGAGGGAGAAGCTGCCCGACGCGATTTTATTCCGCGCCTTTTTCCTCGCCTTTTTCTATCTCCGCCCGAACACAGTCGCCAGGCTGTTGTTCGTCACCGATTTGAATGAAATTGCTCCTGTTTTGTGGTATTCAAGGGGGGAAAATGTATACGAATGGTGAAGCTTCGTTTAATCGATGTACAAACAGTACGCCGATACTTGACGAACAATTGGGATTGCGTTTGCATCGATTTTGTAGAATTTGTACGAGAGACAGCAAAAAAATTATTGATGCCTGTAAAAAAATATATTGAACATATATCATGGCAGAGAGATAATGTGTTCATCAATATAATTGGTTTAATTTATATGAAGAAAGTGAAGTTGGAAAAAAATGCATCTTTGATATCTAGTATATTTTTTGTATTTTCGTGTTGTGTAATCTCAATCTGCTGTTCGATATTTTTAAGGTGTAATTGCTTGCCAACACGGGTTTTCCCTTTCGAATTCTTTGTCCCTCGTAAACTTTCACGATGATTAACCGGGAGTCGGGGGTGACAGAAGGGTTCGTGAAAAAACGGTTTTGACGCTGAGAATCGCGTTGCGAATTTTTAACGATTGTCTCGAGTGTCCCGTCGAGATTTCTTTAAACTTTGGACGTAAGACGTTTCGTCGATCAAATGACTCCTACTTTTTCATATTAATAATTATCGAATTTCCTCACATATTCGCATTTAGGCTACATACGTAGAAATGAAACATAACGTTGAAAGTTCAGGCAATACCGATCTTCAATTTCAAACGCGTTATTATAAATTAAATTACAATTAAAAATGGGGACGGTTATTTTTAACGATTCTCGGATAACAAAATGGCCAATGAAATTTCGACAGCATCGACATACGAACAATGTCGGCTATTATTCTCCCTGGAAGTTTTTCGTCGGAGTTCGGTGAAAATGCCGCAGCTTTCTTAAATTTCAAAACTACGCGGTCATTAATCAAATTTTTATCTCCTGGCAGACGGAAAATTGCGTCCCAACGCCCGACTATACTGGCGGTTTGAATCTTTTTTTCTGATTTATCGCCGTCGCCAGCCGCGGGAAAAAAAAGAGAGAGAGAGAAAGAGACAAGTCGCGGTCGCGTCGGGGCCCACGAGGAAAAATGGAAAGAGGAAGAAGAAAACGGAAAGAAGAGAGTTGGCCCGCGGGCCGCCGGCTTAATGTCCTTAATAATGGAAAAATATATCAAATGACACCCACTGTATTTCCTTAGGAGCATCTCTCGTTCTGATTCTACTCATCCCGCCCGCTTCTCCGCTTTTACCCTTTGCGATATTCATATTTTTATGTCTGTCCGCCATTTTTTATTAACCCTTGGATCGCTCATTAAATCCCAATCCGTATTCTTTCCCTGCAGTGAAATCTAGTACTTCTCGCAAAGAGAGATCTCGCAATTTTTAGTCTACGTGATTTATTAACGCGCGATAAGGGACTGTTTCGCCTCTTATTTCGTATCTGTTTTATTTCGACGGGCCATCTTTGACAGATAGCTACGTCGAGGCGATTCACCGCGGGATTCTCGCATGAAAAATGCACGACCTCGTTTCCCTGCTTATTCGAATCGCGACGGATGGTTCGTAGCTCGCGTCGGCAGGTCTCCTTCTGATGCTGACGCTCGAAGGGATCGTTAGCATTTCAGGAGGAGCCGGCGTGCAACCCTTCCTCTTTTCTTTTCTTTTTTCCCTCCTCTCTCTCTTTCTCTCCCCTTTTACCGTGAGTTACGTCCGTGAGTAACGTCGGGCCACTCGAAGTGGGCTACTTTATACACTTGGAATACAAAGCGAAGGTCTCACCTGCTGACCATATGCCTTCTCTCCACGCGCGCACACGCGCAACATGCACACGCACACACGGTGCTCTCCGTCCACCCACGCACGGTGGCCGTGCCGCAGCGGCTCACATATGGTATATCGCGTCGCTCGTGTATGCACGTATGCGTGTGCGTGTGTGTAGTGCGCGCGTACGTGAGCGCATACATGTATGGAGACAACGTCCAATCTAACCTAGCATGACCTGACTCATTCGCGGACCTACCTACCCACCTATCTATCTAAACTACCACGGCGGATAGTGTATACTGTAATATAAAGGAAAAGGGGGAGAAACAACCACCCTTTCTCCCTTCTCTCCTCCCCCCCTGGTTCCCTGTAATTGTCAGCTTTAATCCGTCTGAATCGTTGCACGTTGATCTTCCGCGAGGTATGTTGTCCGTTTCCGGTCGACACGGACAATTCGCTCGCCGATCAGCTGCTTAAAAAGGAGTATCTGGCGATTTGATTTCCGCGGAACCGATTTCTGCGGTCTGTGTCCTGTCTCGCTGTCTCCCTACTTCTTGCATCTGTCTAATTTTAGAGAGTTGAATATAGAGGTGTTCCAATCCTGACGTTCTATCTCTTATCTCATTAAAAACTTTTAATAAAAATTTTTTACATATGTGAGTCGTTTAATTTATGGATGGTCAAAGGTTGTCTATCCGATTAGGTTTATAATTTCTAAAAAAACTACCATTATTAGATTTAATAAAAATCACATGTAAACAAGAAAGAGAAAAAATAAAGAAAAAAACTCAGTTTTGACGAATGTACTGATTAAATGTTTGAAAAAAAGAAACGAAATTTCGATACCGCCACAAACACCACGACATCTCTCTCTCTTTCCTTCTGTTATGGTAGACAAAATCGGGTTTCCTGTTTCGTCGGCGGATAGGATCAAATAACACGACGCGGCACATCGAAATTAAGGATGCCGAAAGGTAGTCGTTATCCTGCGACTTGTGTGGGGTAGGCCGGTAAAAAAGAAAAAAGAAAAGAAACGGACAAGCCGCGAGATTGCGCGATAGTGGGCTATCGATCGTATTAATGTGCGTCGGCGGATAGCCAGCCGAGCCCAATGTCAAGAGTGTAGGATTGCGAATATCGGCGATCGAGCGAAAGTCTATCAATGATCGGCCGGCCTTGCGGTCTTGTCTCGACGTCGTTGGTAACGCTATATTCGACTCGGTTCGTATGACTCGACGTGTATAATGGATACAGGGTCGCCATTTCCATCGGGAAACTAATCGGGGACACAACGGTGTGACGGCAAGAGTGACGTCTACTTCTCGCGAAAAAATAATTTCAATTCGAAAGTTTTCCGACGCGAACCGCGCCAACTTCCGCGAGAGAGAGTGATCAAATATGCAACGGTCATTTTTAGCGCTGCATCTTGAAAGTGTTAATTATTTAATAGACGTTTTCGGCCGCTTCTGCCACGTCGATATTTTTGGAAATATCTGAACGCTCATCGTGATTTTAGCGTGACACGTGACATCTTAAAGACGAGGGATCTGAACGATCGAAGATTGTACAGCAGTGGCTAGGTACGAAACAAGTTTCGATCGCACGACGATTGTCCGACTAACACCCTCCCCGTTTAACGGTGGATAAAGACACTGTCGCGGGTATAATCATAATTCGAATCACATAGATAATTTAATAAACGGTCATCAAGTAAACGATTTCCACCTTGTGATTAATTGTTGAATTAAACGAACGAGCGAAGTACATATAGGGATATGTTATCTTATGTCCGTATCCCACTTATCGTGTATATAGTCTTCTGTTTCAACTGGCAATTCATAAACGAAACACTGATTTTCCTTAAGAATTGATTTTCCTTGAGAAATTCCATCCGCGATTTCTTTCCATCCCAATTTTATTGTTGTTAGCAACATGTTATATTATTATTAATCGTTATTAGCGTGCGAATGTGTAAAAGACATCATACAAAAAAAGCACATTTTAGTTATATGCTTCTAACATTTCCCAGGCTTTATAATTGGATTCATTAGAACCGTAATTATTTAGTACGTGTGACAAACACACCCTGGGGATAAGCTCTCTTCTGGAGCCATGTGGTCGACGCTCTCCTGGCGTGAATTTTCGATCTTCGGCCTCAAACTAGCCGTGGAATATATCCATCAATAATTACCTGGGGCGGCAAGTGGTGATGAGGATGCTGATACGCCGGTGGTACGTACGGCGGGTGGCTCGGCGGATGGTTGTGGGGGTGAGGTCGGGGATGGTTTTGATGCTGGGCTTGCGGCGGGAGCGGTTGGGGCGCGGGGGGCGGTGTCCAAGGCCCGTGGTTCGGCCCGTGGCTTTCATTGGTGCCATACATCTTCAGGGAAGAATCTCGAGCACGCAACCTGAAGAGTCCCACCCGCCTCGATCCACACACGACAATACGAAAGGTCCCGGCACTGCCGGCATGATCGCGAGTGCTTGACCACTCGATACAAAATTTAAAGCCGTGTCCCGCACGTAAAAATATCTTTGTTCGAACGAAAGTGCCACTTGTAACACGTGACTTCGAAGTTTACGTCGCGATAAAGAAAACATACAAGCAGAACCAAATATTCACTATCGCTATTGTTATCAATTTCACCGAAAAAGGTAACTTTCTTCCACGGGGTGGTGTACGACTAGAATGGATCTCGATCGAGCCGACAGAATCTACGGCGTTTGGTCCTTGACTAGTTGAGCACAGATTGTTGATCGTTTACGCTCTCGTAAAATTCGTTCGCCGCGAACGCGGACTGGCTCTTCGATCGCTATTGTTCCGATCAATCTCACGCGCCGATCTTTTTCCCAAACGGCGGCTCTTCATTGTGCACGTTTCACGTCTCAACGGGGCGAGGCCTCCTCCGATGTCGACGGAGCCTTACGTAATTGAGAATGGGGAAATCATCGCATGAGGAAACGATAGCGGCTGTCTTCGCATGCGTTTACGGAACCCCCATAGTTTCTCTCTTTGTTTTGTAACCGCCGCGTGTGAAAGATATCGTTTGTCCGCTGCGATTACTTTTCCGATCGACCAATTAATGCTCGTACGCTTCATGGATTTTGTGCAAAACGACAGACCAGATTATAAAATTCTGCGATTATTAGATCTCCTTAACTCTCTCTTGTTACGATTCCCTTTGATAAGGAACATGGCAGAGCGGTAGGTCGGTCGACGCTGGTTGGCGAACGGACCTTACCCCGGCTGACCCGACGCTCGACCGATCATCATCCTTTGCGCAACGGTACCGCTGATCGTTGCGTAAGCACGTGCCACGGCCTTGCACTCGCGAACAAAGTCCTTGGCGCCAAAAGCGCTTCAGCGGTTGCTGCGGCGAGAAGAGGATTTCTTTCTTCAATTCTCTGTGCACTTTTATGCGATCTTTTTGTTCCTTTTTCTCCCCCTCGAGTCAGAAAAAACCTTTGCTCCTATTCCCCGACGATTTATCGAAATACGTGCGTTCGCGGTGGACCGATTAAATTTCTGTGTCGTTCTACGGGGCCCAACGTTAATGGTTGGCGCGTTCGTGAGTTTCTTCAGGTCTCGCTGCGTCTCGAGTCGGCACGCGGTATCGTACTACTTTCGTTCACCACGCTCGTTGCGATCAGGTACCGTGGGCGCGCGCTGCTATGCGACGGCGGCGGCTGGATCGAGGGTACGGGGCCCGCGTGACGAGAGGAGTACCGAGAAGTTCCACGAGACGAACCACGTCCGCTAAGAAACTATCACTTTTTCCGCTCGGGAAGAGATTTTTTATATATACCGGAGGGGTAGGCCCGCGCGCGGGTAGACCGGATGCAGAAGCGCGGACGTAGCGCTGTACGCGAGCGTGTGGCGTCTCTCGCAAACTAAACCGGCCCAAAGGGGGGGACACGGCGATTTCTTGGTCTCCGTCCGACGTCCGTGCGTGCGCGTGCTAAACGGGGGACGATGGAGAAAAAAAAGCCGCGTCAGCGCGCGCGGTGGAAAGGCGCGCTGATAAGGCGGCCGCGGTGAACGAAAAATCCGTCGCCGGCTACTCGAAGAGATATCGATTGAAATAACACGATATATTCCGGGGCACGGGGGGAGGCAGATCCCCCGCCAATCGGTTCGAGTGACACGGCGGAAACGGCCAATCGCGCCCGCACAGCTTTACGCCGCTTACGCGAGCTATCTCTCCTCTTTCACGCAACCCCCCTTCGCTCTAGGCTGATCCCCCCTGCTCTGCTCCCTGCTTGCCGCCGCGACTCCTCGTCGTATACATGTACGCGTCCTTCTCCTGGCCTCTTGCCTCTCCTGGCCGCCTTGTCCTCATGCTTCTACTCCACCACCGCCGTTACTTCTTTTCCTCCACCCTCTGCTCGCTTGCGGGCGCGTGACCAGAGAGAGGAGAACGAGAGAGAAAGGCGCGTTCGCGCGGCGGGCGAACGGCGGAGCGAGCGGAGGGGGACGATCCGACCGATTCAGGAAGTATGCGCACCGATCAAGGTGTCATCCTCGACCCAACGGATTTTTCCACTCGTCGCCGTATATTTTTTTCCGTATCATCGCGAACGATGATGAATCCTCCTCCGTTAAACCGCGTATCCCTCTTGTCCTGCTACCCTCCCCCCTCTCCTCCCGCTCGTGTCGTCTCTCGTCCGGAACTCGTACGACGAGGAAGTCGGATTCAGAGGGTGACGCATCCGCGTCGCGATCGGTATGCGATGTGACGGGATTAGGGGACGCGGAAATTACCACCGAATGATGTGCAAGGGGATAATTCGCGTCTTGCCGCGGAAACATCGACCTTTGCAGATTCGATGGGATGGTTTCGTGGTGGAAGGGTTCCGGGGGTAATGTAACACTCACTCACTCACACACACACACACACACTCTATCTCTCTCTCTCTCTCTCTTGCTCTTACATACGTTATAATATTCCATTATATAGTATAATATATATTAATACAGATATTGATTATCCGATTACGACTAATTTCCGAGTGGAAAGTCCGATATTAAGCTTTAATTAATTGCGAATCGCGCCGAATAATTTTGGACTAATTTAAGGACTACATGCCATCGGCCTCTCGGATAAGCTCCACGGTGAAGTGAGTCATTCAATTCCTGGCACCTTACCAATCATTCCGCCGCTCCGTGCACGATGCATATATTTAATGAAATGTGCGGAGATAACGAACTGGTCGATATCGGGATAAAAATGCATGAGGATAGGGAAGCGCGCTCTCGATCGATTTCGCAAAAGCACGTGAATCGTCTTCGATTAATTTGTTAATAGTAGTTTCGATAACAGGTTCTCATACATCTTTATGTGAATTATAATTCTGTTTGAAAAGCTGTAGTTCGTTATAGTTATAACGCTTGATTTTCCATTGTTAATAAATTATCGCGCTCCACGGTTAAATTCATACGGCACAAATTTCCTCTTGACTTAAACGTTAAAGAATTTAATTAATTCAATTAATTATCACTAAATCCTATTAGTTGTTCATACCTAATATTGTGTATTATAATGTTTAATAATCATATTTAAAGGACAATTTATATTTGAGATACGATCGATCGGATTGAAAGTTTCAGTTTCCAATGGATTTCTTTCGTCGCGCGCCATACTCCTCCCTGCCTTCGGCGATTTATTTTGGGCGTGGAGTCGCGAAGGTTAACGGCGTAGAAAAGTGCGTTCTAAAAGCGCGTCCGCCTAGCGAAGGAGAGAGAAAAAAACAGGGCGGAGTCTGCGGTAGAGACTCTTCGCCTATCCATCATGGCTGCTTTATCAGTGACGCGTCGCGATAAGATGCTCGCCACGCATACACGCGCGCGCGTGTGTGCGTGTCATGAGAATCCTCAATGGGGCCGGAAGGAGAGAGAACACGTGACACGATCGTGTCTCTTTCTCCGGCTGATCTTTTTTTTCCTCTTCTTCCGAGAGATGGACGCGTGAGGGATTGCAAAAGTCCCGAAAGTTGTTCCTGGGCCGAAACTTTCAATCGGATTATCCGCATCGGCGAGATCTCCGTTCTCTCCGTTCTGGATGAAGGTCGGCTTAACGAGATAGACAAAAAATTTTGAAAAAGTCGACTATTCGCGTGAATATTTAAAAAAAGCGGATATCGGCGAGACATTGCTTTAAATATATTAAATATAATTATATTGCCGTTGATATTTTTAGATACGTCGTGAAAATATTTTTGTTATGTTATATTTTTGTAATTCACATGTTTCTGCTTAAAAATTTCAGCTTACATTGCATTATTCAGTTGCTTCGTTATCATCGTATCACTCAATATTTTATCTCTCCATAAATATTAGAAGATGACATATATTGTAGGTCTCATCTCGGATGATGTATTTTAACATGTCTGCTTTCCTACTTGATGTATGCGAAAGTATTCACGATCGGAATATGGCCAATCGACAACGTACGGTAAACTTCGTAATAATGAAGTTATTAAATATGGCATTGCGATGGAGACTTGTGTGAAAAACCGAGAAAGAAAGAGAGAGAGAGAGAAGTGCAACGACCATAAGCTGGTTGCGCAGCGTGTGACGGTATAGTAGAGTAATGGAACCGTGGAGAAAGTATCTTGAGAGATATCGAGTAATACAAGATATCACATTCGGAGTCAACGTGTTTTGAGCGCGTTATTAAAAGTTGCGCTCAGAAACAAATCGCGCGATTTCATTGCAATAATTTTCGCATTTCGATCGTCTCGTTTTTCACGTGTAAACCCACATAAGAAGAGACGTGCGGATCGAGACGTATCAATTAAGTCTAGTTAATTCACCGTCTGTAATGAGACCGGTTGAGCGCGCGCGGTCTGTGCGAGTCGATCCGAGCGAATGTGCCAATCGAGAATTATATTTTGCATCGTTAATATCTCATTGGATTACGCGGCTAATACCTCACGACTATTGGGCGTGTTAAATAATGGAATTATTGATACTCCTTTCCGCGCGCGTCAGGAGATGAGATTTATCGGGTTATCGCGCGAATACAAAGTCGCGTGTGCAGGCGCGGATATTATTGCGTGTCGAAATCAACGCGCGGTCGAGCTCTACTCGCGTTTTAATTTAAGAGCGATTTACAGTGTTTGTTCGATCGCGCGTTAACGTGTATCGCGGTATCGCCGGTCGATCGTGCGATCGTCGCGCGGATAAGGAGCGGGCCATTAACTCCGCAAATACTCCGGTATGTATCGCGGCAATGAGAGTGCTCGACCGTGCGTTGTTCGCAGTCGATATTTTTCCCTATCGCACGACCGCAGCGCGACGTACGCATGGAGAAAAAGAACGAAGCGGATAGAGCAGGAGGATGAGGTGGAGGGTGGAGGAAGGCGGCGGCAAAAGGAAGACGCCACCGCGCTGAGGCGCGCATTCTCGTCGCCACCCCTTCGCGAAATTACTGACCATGGGCAACGCGAAAGAAAGAAAGAAAGAAAAGGCGAAAGAACGCGGGAGCAACACGGATAAAAAGAACTCGAGCACGAGCGTCGGTCGAGGTTGGGGTTGCGGGGAGAGGAATGGGGGATAGAGGGAGAGCAGGAGGGGCAGAACATCGCAATAAAAATAAACTGCTGTTCGAGGGGCTGAAAGGCCGACAGAGTTGCAGTCGAGCGAGGGGGATGCGTATTGCGTGAGAGAAAAAGAGGAAGACGAAGGGAAGTAATAACAGAAGAAGAAAGAGAGCTGCGAAAGAAGGCAGCAGCGGCGGTCGTTCCGCGGTAGGCGGGGAGGGAAATAAGAGGAATAACGAAAGAAGCAAATAAGAGTCTCTGTGTGAGCCTCTTCTTCCTCCACCGTCGCCGCCTCCACCACACCGTTGCCTTCGCGCTCCCTCCTGCGTGGTGGGGCGGGAGGCAATGAACAAGAAGGCGCGAACGGGGACGCGCGGGGGAGAGTAGAAAGGCCGAGCGAGAGAAAGAAAGAAGCGGGGAAAAGAAGAAGAGAAGAGCAAAAGAGAGAGAAAAAAAAATAAAAGTCCGGCAGGCCTTGGCTGCTGCAGTTGCCGACGGCCGCGTTGCCAAGTCTCATTTGTTTATCATAGTTCCTCCGGTCTCTCGGAGGCTGCGGAAAAAATAAATCTCGAATTTCCTCATTTTTCTCCACTCGCGAATTTCACAATACATTCATTATCGCGAATGATGTAACTCGCGCGACCCGATTGCGATAGGATTTCAATCGCTTCGGCCAAAGTATCGCGGCACAAACGTAACAAGTAGAATTATATTATAAGAATAAGACAGCACATAAGCGATGCTACCGATTAACTTGCCACTGCACTTGTCATATTATCGAAAATACATGAATTAATTCGCGTGACGCAATCGCACGCACGCACGTCACTCAGGAACGATCATTATGTGACCGATCGTTCCGCAATGTATAACTATGGTTTGTGCTCTCCAGCAGAATTGCCATTGATCTCTGCCTGTAACGATCACCGGAGAAGATCGCGGAAGAATCTGCGCCAACGTCTACGGATAGTCTACACGTGAGACATTTAAACTTTATGCGCAATCTGATTACTCGAATAATGGACAGCCGCGGTTGCGTTTTATCGTTTATCTACGTAGATTACTTATAAAGCGGTGATTTACATATTCCATGCATAGACCATCCGTCGCACATTTACGCACGATCTACTCACGAAATAGCTCTCTGGTCCGGTAATCAGAATAGCTGGATAACGAAAAGGTAAAGGCAATAATTTTTCGTCCTTGTAATTTAAATCTCGTCCCGAATATCTCCTCGAGGCGAGGAAAAGTCGATCTTAAGCTCATCGGAAAAGATCCGAAAGTCGGGCCCGACTCGATTTCGATCGGTCGTCGCGTGGACTTGTCAACTTTCTGAGTCATCGTGCGTGCACGTATGCACACGTCGATCCGCGCGTACGTTCGCAATGTGCACGCGCGCATGCTTTACACTCCGCATGCGTATAAATATGTATACAAGCCGCGCGCGTACAACCGACGCCGATGCTCGTGATCGCGGAGTCGCCGTGCACCATCGTGTCCCCCTGCACGTCTTTCCCGTCGCTCTCCCGCCTTCCACCGTCGCCCTCGTTGCCGGGGCCCTCGTGCACTTACAAACGTTTGCATACAAATATACCGGGTATCTCGATGGGTGGTATGCTGATTAGGGAATCCACGCGCAAATTCTTCCATTATTTATGGATTCTCATTTTTAGGACGGTGGCGTTACGCCTCGCCGCACGGCCGACCCGGAGTAATTTAACATTTCTCCGCGCTGGGATATTTTAGTTTTAATCGCTGCATATCGATTTGCGGGCGGGTAACGGTCGACGCTGCCGGCGATGTAAACGCGCCGCCAACGCGGATTCGCGCCGCTTGCGGTCGTGCGACGCTCCGGAGAAGCGGAAGAGCGACCGCGAAGTAATGACCAAATCATCGCTCGCTCTTTACAATGTTGCGATCTCTATCGCTATTTTTCCGATTCGCGAAAGTCCGCGATATCGACCCGCCTGCAGATGATCGCGTGAGAGCACGCGCGCGCTCTCGGGATCGAGCTGTTCGCGATCGTCCTCACATTCTTCCTCCGTTTCTCGTCTTTGTCCCACTATTCTCGTCTTCGTTTCCTCTTTCCTTTCGTGTCGCCGTGAGAAACATCATCGATAATGAACGCCCGATGTCGTACACGCGAGGAACGTCGAGAGCTTGTACGCGCGCGTTCGCTCCGCACGCGGGATTTCCAACGGTGTTCGATATTTCCGCATTTCTGCGGAATTACAAAGGAGGAATTACACGAGGAGGAACTCTCGTTCTCGGTCGTGTACGTGTGTTGTAGAATGCGGTTGCATTCTTATGCCGCAATTGTTTCGGCTTCGCCCAACTGTCCGCAAGTCGAACTGCAACGAGTTACATCACGGTCGCGTACGTACGTCATCCCGCTGCGCCGACAGCCCCGCGGCATTCCGATCCGCGTCGATGGAGCTATTTTCCGCCTGCGTAGGAATCTTTAATAAACCGCTTCTTATTTGTATATCAATAACGATAAGCTAAGTAGGCGATTTACATGTAGCGCGGAGTCATTACGGAAGTAATGAAAATAAAGGTTATACAGTTATATTTGTGGCAAAGCATTAAGCACATACATTTAATAGATTTCAACTTTTTCAATTTAGTTTTTTTCTTCTGGTAGAGGAGGAGAGGAGGTCAAGTTGATAAGTGCCAGGGGACCGATCCGACGGCGTGCATAACGGCGCGCAAAGTTCGCGCGATTATTCCCGCGCCGCGCGCGTGAGTCGTCGTCGTCGACTTGTCGTACTTTCGGTACGGCAAGAAAAAGGGCAAATAATACCGGATTTAAGAACCGGCTGCATCCGTGCAAGACCGTGTCAGATTACGCGCCGGTTCTCCATCCTCCTCTCTGGGGGCCCCTACCCGGTCTGGTCCCTTTCCCCCCTCCCGCTGGCTCGCTCGTTGTCCTCCGCTCCTAAGATCGCGCTGCTCTGCGCTTCGCGCGAATCGCAGTGACGCCGAGCTGCACGCTAGTAATAAACGAGCTGCGATAAATGGACTTCGATATTAATTAAACCGACGTTCAGCTGACGTTACAAATCGGCACGTTCGGCACGTCCGAGTCGCTCCATTTTTATTCGTGATCGAAGCCGCGTATAGTAGCGCACCGGTAGCGGCTTTTTCACATTCATACGAACGCTAATGCAGTTCTCTTACTCTGTTTCGATCGTTCCGTCTCTTCTTTCTCTCTTTCTCTCTCTTTCTCCCTTTCTCACGCCTGTTATCGTTCGCAAGATGGCCAGCGACGAAATCGTACTTTCACGCTCGCAGAGAGAGGCTGCGGAGGCCTGGTGGGGTCTCCTCGCCGTCGTCAGCGTCATACGGACGTATCGGCCGACTCTACTTGTGGCAGTAACCTTGCGCTCTCGCGTCACGTCATTTTTTTTTTTATCATATCAAACGTATGCTAACAGTCGGCGTGACGCGGCGCGATGCGACGGGGCGGGCGGGCGGCCGTGGTGATCGCGGTCGCGACTGTGGCAAGGTAAGACAATATGAACAGGCTTGTCGGTGGTCAGTACCGCGCCGCGGTACAGTCCGTGGAAAATCATTCTTCTTCACTCTCCTTCCGATTCTTTGTTTTCGTTTCCTGCGCGTCTACTCCCGGGCAGCATGTTACGAGCCCGGCATGCCGGATCGAGAAACGGGGCTTTCAGAGAGTTACCAGCGACAGCTGGAGCTCGGACCGATAAGTCGCCGCACGATAAGTCGTAGAAATATTGTAGCGATGATCGTGAAAAGGAAGGAACATGTGTCTGTCTCGAGGAGATCGATCGCGAATCGATCGGGTGCGACGAGTAAAACAATAAGAGCCGGAAAATTATCTTGAGTGTAATTAACGTCAGGATAGAATGTATGGAGGCGGTGTAATAAATTGGCGCTCTCGTGGACTCTCGCGCGGAAATGCAAATATCGAAATTATCGCTCGCGCAAAACGATGCCGCCGTCGCCGCTGTTGGCACGCCGACCACGTTTGTGTTTGCGAGTCGGTCGATCGGACGTGGCATTAACGTCTCGATATCCGCGCAACCTTGACCGAGTACGCGACCGATTGCTGAATCCTCGACACTGGAGACGACCCTGACGCGCCGGTGAGAAATCGCGCGCGCGTTCGACCAACGGTCGAGTTCTCGTTATCTTATCGTCGCATCATCCGCGAGTTTTCTTAAGAATAACATGTCGCGACGGGATATCTCTCTTCTGACGATTTTAACATCAGAGACTCTGACTTTGTAAGAAAACCGTGTGTCGTTAATATTTCACTGTTTCGTTCGAGATTATTTTTTTTTTCTGAGACAGTTCTGCGGTCGCGGTCTTGCACCGTTGCGAGTCGCTGATGAAAGAAAGCCGGCGAACTGTCTTTGATAATCTCTAATTTATTTTAATGACGCCGAAGCGTGACTCGGGGAGAGAAAGAGAGACGAATCGGAACGAGACGGAGACTCGGCGAGACTTCGGGAGAATGCCGAACGCCTCCGACGCCGCTACGTTGTCGGAGGTCAGGTTCACCAGTCGCGCGATGTGCTCGATCTCTTTCTTCGCCTCTTGTTTTTAATGCACAGATGGAGCTTGAAAGATCAACGCGATTAGAGCTGCGATAATCTTTTTTTTTTTGCCAAGTTACGTAAGACGCAAGATGTAAGAAAAACAAGGCAAATTGCAAAATAATTTAAATGATACGTAATGAAATTGCGTCGTATACAATAGTTTTAAAAGTTTAACCCTTAAAAATTATAACGTTATCAATGCGTAAAAAATGGCACGGTTATCTTTTTCAGTGCAATATTTATTTGCAAGCGATGAGTGAAAATGACGATTAAATCGATACGGTTTTGGAGCGGTGGCGAGGTGCGAAATATCGTGACGCCATGTGGCGAAGGTCGCGTAACGACGCGTTCTTGCGAAGGTCTCGCGCAAGCGGGATCAACGTTCCCAGGACGTAAGAGGATAGTCAAAAGTAACACCGAGTCAAATCGCGTGGAATCCGAAGGCCCCGACAGTACCGTGGCAATATCGTGGCTCACGGTCGAGCCGTCCGCAAGCCGGCGCGCCTGGCAGAGAGAGAACGCAGGATGCTGGTCGCTGCATCTTGCATATATGTATGTTTTATGTCAGCGTGCATTCTGCATTCGCGCCGTTGCCACATCCTCCCCGAGTTCTTTCTCTCTCTCTGCTTCTTTCCCCGCCCGCCTCGCCATCCCGTCCTCCCTTTCTCCGCGACGTGTACCGCGCGTCTTTTCTTCTCATTAAATCCCGTCCTCCTCGTCTCCCCATCTCTTTCGTCTTTTCTATCTTTTCTTCGGTTCCACCCGCGCTTCGCGAATCGCGACGGTGTCAACGAACTCGGAAAAGCGAACGCTCGCGAACCGAAAAAGGGGGACCCAAGGGGGAAAGCGCGTTACAATATAGCGTCGGTATGCTTAATAGATCGCTTGTCGAGATAAATAACCGCTCGAGCCGTATCGAACGAAACATTAAGCAGCGTCGAGTATAAGCTCCGATTGTTACTCGCCGCGTTGATCAACCGCGACGATGTAACAAGATGACTGGCTATCGCGGGCCGCGATGATTTTTCCTCCGTTCCTCGTAGAACGCCTCGTAGAACTCGTTATTTCATCCGAACAAAACAAAGGCCGCTCATCGCAAGTTTTTTCACGGCCCGCGAAGGGTAACACAAATTTCTCCCCTCGAATCTCGGCGAGATTCCCACGAGAAACGCGCGGGGAAGGGTTGGCTTTTTGCCAGCGAAATAATTTTTCTTCGCACGTACGCGCGATCCGCGATCTGCACGCGTGACATTTTCTTTCATTCATCTCTCTCCTCCGCCCCGAGCAGCTTCTTTTATTATTTTAAAGAAAGTTTCAGAAGTTTTACGCAATCTCGAATAAGTGTACTATGTCTTCTTATTTTATAATAAGTGCAGAGTTTATTAGCGTACGAGCAATTTCTACCTTCACCTCTCTTTCTCTCAGATTCTCTTTCTCTTTTTCTTCCACGAACTCTCCATGCCTCTCACTCTCGGCTCTCATTTCCTTCCACACGCAAGCGATCTCGTCGTCTACGGTGCCGCTTACCGCGCCGGATTGAGAGTCGTGAAAAATATCGACAAATTACGCGGAACTCGTACATCCGTAATCACACGAAACTGTCCGGGACAAGTTTCTTGCCGATTGGTAAGTGATGGAGCTCACGGGAGGTCGATCAGTCCGTCTCGACGTTGGAGTAGGTCGAGATGCGCCTCGTACCTTCCCGCACGATCGGTATACCCCGAAAAACAAACACGATCAACGTCGAGCGTGATCTAGATACCGTATTCGTGGTCCGTATTTAGCGCTAAATGTGACTGTCTGATTATGAGTTTTATTTATCGATATCACGCAAATCGTATGTCAGCGTTAAGAAAGACGGAGTCACACGGTATGCTATGTATAGAGCTGCACGAATCAAAATATACTAGATCGACGTTTTAAGTTCGCTTTTATAGATTTATTTGCATAATTCGGAGTAATTTCGTTAGAGAACGGATTTAGGAAAATGTTTGTGAGAAGGATCGGAAGTGCTGGTAGATCGAGTATCTTCTTTGTTCGCGAAGAACAGAGAAGGGAGTATGAAGTGTGAAGTTTCGCGGAGTGCGTAGTGTAAAGCTTTCACGAAGATCTTTCTTCTCGGATATATCGCGTCATCCAGTGGGCAGTGTCGTTCGCGCTCCAAGGAGCGCGTCGTCCTCGTTCCGGAATGTGTGGCCGCGGTACGCGATCCTGAGGAAGGACACGTTCAACGTGGGGTCTGTCTTAAGGTTAAGCGGCCGGTTTCGTGAATGCGAGTGACGAAGGAGCGCGTGGACGACGAAGATGTCAAATGTCGCCCTAGCTGGTTTCGCTCGCGTTGCCGGAACTACCAGCAAGTTAGCCATGTTAGCTTCACAATGGAGCAGATCCGGAAATGAAACGAGGTGACAGGACATTCGCTCGCTATCCAGTCGCTCCCCCTTTCTCTCCATACGGTGATACCAGGTTTACACGCAGTCAATGGAGGGACCGGTCAAGTACCAGTTTATTTGTTTACCTTTTCTATCACTTTTTAAAGAAGGTGAGCGAGTAACTTGACTCGCATCCCTATTGACTTCGTGTATTGATGGTTTTCCACATTGCCTCTTACCTCTCGTGCGCGAGTCTCTACAGTAGGTGGATCACAGTTAAATCGCAGTGGTAGGAGCTAGGTAAAAAGATCACAAAATATGGCACACTGTTGCCCGAGTTCATCGTTCGGCACTTCGCGGCGCGGCTGTTCGTTCTGGTGGGGGCGGCGGCGGATCCGATGGAGGAGGGTGACGAAGAAGAAGAAGACTGTATTACGAAGATAGGGGAAGGGAAGCCGGGAAAATGGGGAGAGAACGAGGAAGGAGCGTTTGGAGAACCGATGGAATTGAAATACGTGAAAGGGGGAAAGGAAGGAGAACGAGACGAGACGACGAGAGGATCTACCCAGCGCACTGTCAGCTGTCAATCGCGCACACGTTGTCAATAGTCTTCTTTCACAAGCGTTATTGCCATTCAGTCTGAGACGAGACAGATCGACAGCTCGACACCCTCGAGGTTCTTTCGCGATTCCCCCCCTCCTCCCGAAAGTCCCCACGTTGGCCCCTCGAAGACGAACGCGGTACGGTTTCCTCGTGAATATCTTCCTATAAGTAATGAGCGGTGGCTGCCTCTCTCTTCTTTCTGTCTTTTTTCTCAAGAATCCACTGTCTTTGTTGATCGGTCTCACTGGCTCCGTCTCTTGGTCCCAATAATCTACCACTCGTGCTTCTTTTTTATCGTCCAAATTGGTCCCCGGTTCTTTTACTAGGCGTGCTAGGTTAACAGTGCGTGGGAGAGGAAAGGGAGATATGATGATGAAGCGAGAAACGTCACTGGTACTCGTGGTCGGTACTGTCGTGGTCTTCGTGGTGGTGATGGTCGTCGTCGTCGTCGTCGGTCGTCGGCGTCGGCGTCGTCGTCGTCGTCGTCTTCGTCGCACTCTCGCCTCCCCGTATGTATGTGTGACGCGGTGCGCGCGTGGTGTCGCGTAAAGTTGATCGTGCGTGCGCACCTTGTGCTTCGTTAAAGAGTCTTTTCCGTATAAAATGCTGGGGCGCCGGCGAGAATCGGTTTGGCCGTCGCCGCGTAGGCTTCATGCCGGCGTCCTCGCTGCGGATTGGCCGCACATCATACGGTGGGGAGCACTGGCGCGAAGGTCCGAAGGTAGAGTACTCGCCTCGAGAAGCCACCAGAGCGGATCCAGGAGAGTATGAGAGTGGGGTAGCGCCTGCTGCTATTGCCGGCAACGCACGCTCTATGTACAGGGGGTTTCAGGGACGGCTAGGGTTGCATAGATCTCCAATGAAGATGCTAAATTAAATCAAGGATCGTACTCAAAGTCGTTCGAAAGTCGGGCAGGCTTTTACAAGATTTCAAGACACTGATTTCGCAAGTAGACGAATCTCGTTGCACGATCATAATGCTCTATGTGTTAATGTCCACTGAACGTGAGCTTGATCGAATAGCCGACTCGAAACGACTCGTGATCATGTTGGTGAAGAGCGTTCCATTGGTTTCGGAAGCGAACACAGAACGCCTAGTTCGGACCGCCAAAAATAGTGGTTGGCACAGAGGGAGTTCCTAATCTGGAAGTAGTATGCGATCGACCAATGGTCTTTCGTTAAATTTGGGACCGTGCTCTAGTGGGGACGTAGGCGCATAGTAACGTGACGAGATAAATTCTAGTGGGGATAAAGGCCCGTGGAAGATACGGTCAGACCCGTGGAACGGACTCGTCGAGCGGACCTTCCTCCTGCGTCCATCGGCGGAACAAGGACACGATTAAAACGAGAGAGAAGCAGACAGAGCGAGAGAGAGAAAGAAAGCACGGAGAGAGTCGGAGTATCTATCCGACAGTGCCTATCTTTCTCCTTTTCTCTCTGTCTCTCATAGTTTCTCCATAGCTTCTTCCATCTTCGTCTCGCGGCTTAGTTTTGCATATGTCGCTGTCTTTTCGTCGACCTCTCTTTCTCTCTTTTTCTCTGTTTCATTTCATCTATTGCCGTCTACCTTTCGTCCTTCTCACTCTCTTCCTCCGCTCTCGCGCTCGGGAAGAGCCAGGCTATTCACCCACGCATGCACGAGATGACGGTGATGATGATGCCGGGAACGCTGGCTGCTGCAACATGCAGGCTCCGAACGGTCGTTGCTTTGCCCGCGCGGCGTTATAGTTACCTCGAGCGTAAAAATGCGCGATAAAATTCACGCGCGGAAAGAGAAGCGTGTCTTAATTCATTTGCAGCGTACCAGCGCGCCTTTCTTAATTAGCAATTATTGCAGCCGCTCGATTTTCCGCCCGCATCATGAAAATATATCTCAGTATATTAGTTGCGCGTGCCTGATATCTTTAAGTAGTCTTTCAGGGACTTTCGACAAAGGCACCTTCTCTTTCGTGGTAACCGCGATTCTTTTTTTTTTTTAACTGACCGAGTTAATTTCACGGCGAGACGATCGACGTTCCCCTCTTTCTAATCGTCTGACCTCCATTTTTAATCTCGAAGGATGAAAACACATCGACTTCTCCGTTGTATCTTTAGCGAATTTTTTTTCTCGCGGTCTGCAACGCGCGAGTGACATTGGTGCACCGCCGCTGTTGTCGGCGTCGTCGTTGAACGGTCTCGCTGACACAGATTCTGAATCGGCTATTTTTTCCTCCGGCCTGCTCACGCTTTTTTATCTCTGCTCCTTGGTGCGTTGGTCTTTTTTCTTCCCCGCGTCTCCCTGTCCGCTCGCTTTCCTTTCCTCTTCCCACGCGCTCGTCGTCTTCTCTCTTTCGCATCCTCCTCTCCCTCACATTCTCCGCCAGATCCTGACCTACGACTACGTTCGAACCTTCTTTCGGTGGTCGGCCGTTCGAGCAAATGGCAATCTCTTCAAATAATTTGCAACGTCATGTTAATAGCGAATTTTTATTTACTTATTCTGTTACCTTATATAAAAGTTTAAAAAGTGCCATGTTAAAAAATTTATTTTAAATTTTCAAGTTGAGTGACTTTAAAAACTCTTTATCTCTTTTCAATAATTAATCTCTTCTTGGGAGCAATTGCATTAATTCCTGTTAACTTAATCCCGCCTTAGTCACAACAATGTCAATAATAATCTCGCAATTATTTCGTTTGTTCAAAGATAATTTTTTTTTTTTTCATATAACATAGTTTTATCACAAATTATTTCAAGGAATCTCTTCAAAAGAGATATATCCGTCTAATAGCACTGAGTTCACGCGCGTGTACAGAAAATCGCGAAAACCGTAGTCGTTTTAGCCGCGTTGCATTTCGACGATCAGCTCCGAGTGCACGCAAAATGCACAGATATATCTGTCTCGCTATCGCCGCGGAGGGAACTCGGAGAACTATTCCCCTCTCGCTTTCTCTCACGCGCGTCTCTCTCGCTCCATCCTTCTTGCTCTTTTTCTCCTTTCTTCCCGCGCTCTCGCAGCCAGATCCTGACCTACGACTACGCTTTCGTGCGAACGCGCGAATTTCGTCCGAAAGTCGAGGCGGTCGAAGGAGCGGATTCGCGGACCTCCGAGGTCATGGAGCGACAGTGGGGATCCGAGGAGCGTGGATCCACGAGGGGGGTCGCGACGTGAAGAAAGAAGGCAGACGAGAGGGAGATCGAATGGTGGAGGTGGACGTAGAACTGAGGGGGAGAGGAGAACGTCCAGGAGGATGCGGTGGTGGCGGAGGACTAAGCGACATGGTTCACGGCGGGATACAGGAGGCGTGAAGGGGGAGGAGAAAGAGGGAGAGGGGAGAGAGAGGGGGGAGGGGGGAAGTTCAAGGAGGAAGAAGATGGACGAAGAAGAAGAGGAGAAGGAAGAAGAAGAAGAAGACGACGAGGACGAAGAAGAAGAGGATGAAGAAGAAGAAGGGGGCTGATCCAGCGGCAATATACACACGGAGCGGCGCAGACCGCGGCAAAACTCCGCAGTTTTGCTCTGTTCGATTTTGCAAACTTATATTTAGAAGGGCAACGATCTTTTGCCGCGCTCGCGGCTGCCCCAACGAGAAAGAGAGGAGAGGAGAGGAGAAGAGAGGTTCTCGGATACGCGCGCGGTCTCTCTCTCTCTTTCACTTGACGGACCCCGAGATTTCTCGACCGCGAGAGAGCCACGAAATGGCAACTCTCGCTACCATTGCGTTTGTGCCCCGCTTTTTCCACCAGCTAGTCGTGTCTCTTTTCGTTCCTCTTCCCACGCCCCTTTGTCACGGATAATTTTTCTTCGTCTCGGTTTGCATCGTTATTATTTTACATCGACGTCAGCGATCTCGATCCTTTCGGTTTGACGGGTTCGAAATACCGTTTGCCGAGTAACGTCGCCTCTGCAGACGCGGTAAGAAATCATTTAGAAGCTCACATAACTTAATAGTCGTTAATAAATAGTCGCGATACGGAATCTATGAGATTGTTTATGAAATTTAAAATTAGATGAAATTTAAAATTAGACGACAAATTGAACGCGGATTTATTTGCGAGTCGCGCATTTCCCTCCCCACGCCACATTATTAACGTTAACGAATTTATAAACGGGCGATATACGTGACGTGTATCAAGCAATATCGCTCCGGGCACCAAGACCGAAAACAGTGCGGTCCCTACGTTGCCCTATAATCGCGCATTCATTATGGGAAACTTTGAGGTCAGTCACCTCGGCGAAGTGTGTGCGTTTCGTCGTCGTCTTTACGCTCGCTCGCGGCGGATTTCGCGCGGCCTCGCATGCCCCATGCACCGCTCAATAACGAATTCGCTGGTTCGTCGCGCGAATACGTGCCGTTAATTGACATAATTGCCCGCAACAAATATTCGCGTGGGCCACCGGAAAAGTTTCGCCCGTCTATTATCGGAGAAACCGATGTTTTGCGACGCTCACCCCTCTGTTTTCTTGTCTTCTTCGTCGTATGTAATGTATGTGATCATTACGGAAATACCACGACTGTTGTTGATACATGCGTACATCATTAAAAAGGAGTTCACGCTTCTAGAATGGACTGTGTATTTCTGTCCTACGAGCGCGATAATCGCGCAACACGTGTCTCTCCGTCGTTTTACTCCGCGTATTATCGCACATTCGTCACGAAAGTCGGACGACAATCGGACGAAATCCGTTTCGTGCCGTTCAATTCCCCGTAAACTCCTCAGGCGAACCTATTGCGACGGGATATTTCCGCGATATACGCGCTGAAACGTAATATAGGCGGCGGGTACGCGCGGCGTGCGCGGGCGGATTTCGTTCTGTCTCGTGGAACAAGGTTTTCTCTATCTCTTTCTCCCGGCCGCCCCTGCGAGTGCAATCTTATCGTGGAGCAGCGCGCTGCACTCTCGCCGCGGTGCTGCAGAGGAGCACGGAGTCAACGAACGATAAAAAAAAGCACGAAGAATAAACTCCGTTCCGCGTACCCCTCCCCGTTCCGCGCGCGCACTCTTCCTTCTCTCGCGCAAGGAGAGCTCTCTCTGCTCCTCCTTGCCATCCGTGTGTTGCAACCTCTCGGGCGTGTGTGGGCGCGAATGCGGCTCTCTTCCATCCTCTCTTTCCGTCCCTCTCCGTCTCTCTCTCTTTTTTTCTCTTTTTTCTTTCTCTCTCTTTCTCTTTCCCACGTGTTCTCCCCGCTCCTCGCCGCCCCCGCGGCTCAGTCGCCGCGCCGCTTCTCTTCCCTCTTTTTCTCGTGGTTTGTTTGGGGTAGGTCATGGCGAAGCCGCATACGAAAGACGGGGGAGGGGGGGGACGGGGAGAAAAGTGAGAGAGGAAAGAACCGTGTGCAACGCTGGGGGCCCGTGTCCGTCGCGACGCGCGTCTTCCACCTTTCTCTGCCCGTAAATGACTCTTTGTACCGATCACGCAGTTTTGACATGTCATTTGCGAACGGTAGCCGTGCTTTGATGCTGGCCGCACTGTGGAATGCACCCACACGGTTTCGATTACTCATGGAAACGGAATGGAAAGTCATTAGGGGCTGCGTATAATCGTTTCAATGTGAAAATTCCGAGTTCTCTAGTGAGCACTTCCGTCAGTATTATCGCCTTCGGTGTATCACCGATCCCTCTTTACTAATTCACGCTAATAGAAGCATCCGATATCCCATTTTTTTCCACGCTATCTTCTTTCCGACTTTACATTTTATTTGGTCACGTTCACGAAATGGTGTCTCGAAGTTATTCCGGTTAGTAGTAGTAGTTTAGACGACGTTTTCGTAAGAAACGTTTTTGTCTTCTCCGAGAAAATTAGATTTCTGAAACAAATCTCCACTGCGCCATTATCACCCGCCGTTCTTGCGGCAGATTCACCGACTTTCACGATCGAACGCATTCGATTAGACCGATTTCGAAGCGGCTGCGGATGCGCGCGCGTTATTGTTGCCGACCATGCGATTCGAAAATCATAGAAAATTACTGAAAAGCCAAGAAACTTCGTGACGATCCGCTCGGGACTGAGCGAAAAGGGATAAAACGAGGGAGAAGGGAGGACACCCCTCGTCTTGAGACGTCGTAATTCTGTCTTTGCCGTAACGGCTATCCGACACGGAACTTGACCTCCCCCCTTTCCTTCCCCGTCCTTTCGGTTTTCTTCCTCGACTCAAAACAGAGCAACCCCACTCCACCTCCCTCTGCCTTTCCCCAGTAACCAAAAGGGTTACCTCGCTGAGAGAGAAAGAACGGTGAAACAATGACACGCGCGCGAGAACCGTTATTTAAATAGTACACACAGGAACCTTCCGGGCATGAGGAGGAAAAAAAGGCTCGCGCTCTTCTCCGAGGGACGCAACGTGAGAAAGATTCCTTGGGATTTGCATGCCGGAGCGCGACGCATCTACACCGGCAAACAGATAATATACGTTTCTTTTCGTTTTTTGCTATCGTGGTGAGAGAAGCGACAGGAGCGTAGTCATTATTTGATCATTTTGCATAGCGTCGCGCTCGACTATTAAATCATATACTTCGCGACTATCGTCACGCTTTGTGCTCCTATATTTTATTAATTTTCTCCGTTTTATTTTAAAATAATTAGAAATCTGTCGATCTTGTAGAGTGATCGAAAGTAAGTTATTAAATTTCTACCTCGTTAGTCTTTTCCTTGTTTTCTATTTAATTATTTAAAAGTTTATATATTTTTAAAAATGCTTTAGTTTTTTCGTATGGCGCAAAGATCAATATAAAAACGTTACACTGCTAGGTCTTCTATATTGAAATCTATATTGAAATAATGATAATGCGTTACAATAATTTACGTTCGTTGGGAAAGCAAAGAGAGAGAGAGAAAGAGAACTCGGTTTCTTTCGAATTTTCCTTTCTTCTGCCCACTTTCTCACTCTCCCCTTCTTTTCTTCTACGGTTCTAGTTTCTCCTAGCAGCTGTCAGCTCGATCCGAAATCGTAGTTCCGGATCGATCAAGGGTGAATCGTGGTCTGGATACAACTTGGCAATGATCGTTGCGCCAAACGAACCGGTTTAACGCGCGTTGAAAGAGCGAATTGGGGAGAAGCGCGGGCAAAAAATTCATTTGAATCGGCCGACCCGGGTCGAGCAGAGGCGTCGAAATAATTGGATTTTAATTTTCGAGGTAGCGCGAGGTAGAACAAAAAAACGCGGGTGCACCCCCGGTCCTGAGAACGGTACTCCGCAAATGTTTATGTAATATCGTAGCGCACTCGTCTCGTCATCTCTCCGCGGAACCCTTCATCTTTCCCACGAGCTCACAATAAATCCTCAAGTGTTCTGACATTTTTTTTATCAGGTGTCATTGTCAGAGACAACAGTCGATCGCACACTCGCGTGTATTATTTTTATCAATCCTTAATTGAATAATTCAGTTTATCAACAATTTTGAGAGTATAGGTTTTATTTAAAGCACACACTGCTTCTTGAGATTTTTCCATGATGCTATATTCTATCCTATCGACGAACATATAATTTCGAATCGATAATATAATTATGAGTTTAAGTAAAATCCGCAGATTAATGAACCTCAAGATTTTAAAGTTAAGAATCACGTCCAGCCTATCGAAGTACTCATATCAGTTCCTACCACTTGGACACAATGAAAGGACGATGGCTCGCTTCGATGGTTCGCGAACGGTGCGTGGGGACGGTACAAAGGAGGCGAATGTTTTAATTAAATCTCGGGGAAACGTGGAAACTTCGCCATCGCTCGGCGTTTTTGCGATTTTCCGAAAGTTTCGCTTCGCGCGCGCGGCGCGGGGTAGCTTTTAAGGTGGCGGTGGAAGAAAAGGAAGGACGAGGTGGAACACGGCGGGAGAACGAGGTGCAACCCCCTTTTGCATCCCTCCCGCCACCACCTCCCGTTACCTTTTCCGCCGTCACTCCGACCGCCGTCGCTATCGCCACTAAAAGAAAAGAAGCCGCAAAAACAAAAGAGCGCTGCGGCTACTTAACGAAACAAATTGTTGTTTCGTCCTGGGGGTTGAGAATTTTAAAGTTTCCAGCAGGAAGGGGAGAGTATCCCGCCTTTTTACCGCGCAGTACTCTCCTTTCCGGGCACCTCGCGCTCCGTTCATCAGTCGACAGTTTAATGTAATTCAGGGCTCGTTAGTGCCGCTTTCTTTTCCCGCTTTACTTTCGTGGTTGCACTGTTAGCACAAAGTCGCGGCAGCCCCGATATGCATCTCGCGTCGACGATCGTCGCATGCCGATCGGATACAAGCGCCATTGATCGCAGTCGACCGAAAAACTGTCGGTTACGATCTAATAATGTACCTTCTCATCGCGTGCATGACAAGCGCTAAACGTTACGATGCGTGAAACGCACATTTCGCCACATACCACGTGTCATCCGTTAAATCTCTAGTATATGATGTAACGACGCGCTCGTTAGTGTGAGCGCGAGCGAGAACGAGGATCGTTCGAACCGTCACTGGCGGTCAGTTACGAGTAAGTAAGACTATTGCACAATGCACAGAAACAAGGCGACACATTCAGCTGATGAGATACAAAATGAACGGCGATACATATATATACGACACATGCCATGGGATAAAGAGACAAAAAAATAGATAACATCAAAATGACGAACAGAATAAGTGAGCAAAGCGATCGAGATGCAAACGATGACAAGAACGATCGTGAGAACGTTCCAGAGGAACGCGAAATCATAATCGGGCAGAATATAGCGAACTGAATGGCGCTGAATGTCGATAAACGAAAGAAAAATAATGTCAGTGAGCGAGACGTAGCGCGTCTGCGACGTGCAGGATCGACAAGTTAAATGAAATGTAAATGAAAAAAAAGACGGCAGCGACACAGAATCTGCGTCGGTGAGAGAAAGCGAGGAACTTAAGGTAGGGAGGTCGCGCATGGGCAAGGAGAGCATTAATAAAAGGGATTTTGTGAACGGGCTGAGTGTTCAACTCACTCGCTGCAGGGTGGACCAGCATTCCTCGAGGGTGCGTTCGCTGATGTTGCCCATTCCTCCACCACCGCCGGCACCTACTGCACCTCCAAGCCCCGCCGCAGAGGCACGAGACTATCAGGCAAGATAGGATAGCTTATGTTAGTCCCTGATCCTCGTCGTCCTTTTAGCGAAAACTACTAACCGTCTTTATTATACAAAGCTTCTTTTCGGCAGTCCGCGACTGCTACTTCAAATCATAAAAACAAACGCATCCTGTCACGGCAGTGACAAGCCGAGAACGGCGAATGTGTATTTTCTGTCTCGTGTGGGCACGCAGAGATAGTTACGAAGTCGCTCGAGGCCGATCAGGTGTAAATTAATATCAATACTCGCGAAGGTGTCATTTGACAAAACGAGATTCCTACGAGAGATCGGTCATTCAGTGCACCATATCGTCTCCATACTAAGATTCTCTCTGTTCTCTAGATTCTTTTCATAAACGATATTTATAGTTTCTCTAACTACAAATTGCTTAGACTTGCTAACGCGATCTCAAAGTTTCGCTATCTATCGAAAGATACGATGCGATTCCCCCCCTCTTTCTCTCTGTCTCTCTCTCTCACACACATTCTCTCACGCTCTCTTTCTTTCTCTTTCCCTCATCGTATCGAGACTCCGCAGCCCATGCCGTCGCAGAAACCCGGCGCGATATTTTCTCGGTAACATCTTCTCGGCGTACCGTATGACGTATGCGTATGGTATTATCTGTGTTGTGCAGGTCAAGAACCCCGGGAGACGACGTATCTGCATCTCTCCGCATTGGTGTGCGTGGGCCGCGTTCGCATTTGCGGGCCGCACTGCTACTTTGACGTGTGCGTGCTTTCTCGGTCTCTCTCCTTCCCCTCCCTCTCCCCCGCTACACACACATTCACTCACTCTCTCTGTCGTCCACTCTCACTTGCAAGCTCTCTCTCTCTCTCTCTCCCCCACGTATACGATCGTGTAAGTCAGTACGATGTAGTAAGTCAACGTACTCTATTGGTGTGCATGTGTGCGTGTACGTGTGTCTGTGTATTTGAACGAACCGTGGTCAGCGTATCTGAGTACAGTCGCGTAATCAAACCGAAATTGTCGATGACACGTGACTCCGCAACGCTAAGATGACACTAAATTAATGTAAAAGTCGTTGCATTCAAATTCCGCTGGTTTCCCGGCGTAAACGTTGTTCGCAAATAACGTTACACGGGCGATAAATTAGACGTGGCATTTGGTATGTCGTTCAACGAGAATTTGCATTAGCAACGCACGTTCTAACTTGGCGCCTCATTTTTTTGCGCGAGACAAACTTTCGCGAAGCGTTGAAACCGCGCTATTTACACGAGCGCCAACGTAGGAGGGACCTTGATATCTCGCAACTACTTAGGGCCCGTCGACGCTGTAACGCTCGGACGACACAGCGTCGTTGAACAAATATTTTTCTGCGCGAGGAGAGAAACCTCGCTCGAAAGTATTGTCCGGCGTCTGTCGGCCAGGCGAGTGAATGACCCTATTTATCGGTGCGTTATGTATTTTTATCGCGGTTGCCTCGCCCTAGTTATTTATCGCTGCTCTCTTCAAAGTGGATACGGAGAGTCGCGGAACACCCGTCCGTTTCTCTCGCGAAACGCGCGAGCGGAAGATAATAGAAAAAGGCACGCGCGCATAACATGGAACGGAGGAGACATATTGACTTTTTTTTCCTCGCCCGCGAATGTAATACCCCGAGAATCAAGCCCGTAGCTTCTCACCTGCAACTCGTTGACGAGCTTTTCCGTGAGCGTGGCGTCGTGGGAGTCCTGACTGGTCGCGCCCGGACTCAGCATGGAGTTCTGCGAATTTTGTTGCTGAGTGCCCGACATGTTCATACCGGCGAGACCGCCGTTCTGCGCGATGGTGCCGGCCATGTTGAGCGCCTGCTGCTGCAAATTCTGGGTGAGATTTTGCGCCTGCTGTAGATTTTGCGTGAGATTTTGCGCCTGCTGTTGCAACGCCTGCTGGTTAAGCGCCTGGCCGAGGTTCTGTGTCAGGTTCTGCGCTTGCTGCTGCAGCGTCTGGGACAAATTTTGCGCTTGGCTCTGGATGTTCTGTTGCAGGCTCTGGCTCGCTTGACTTAAATTCTGCGGCTGGTTGAGCAGTTGTTGCTGCTGTTGCGGCGACAAATTCGGCGTCAAGCTTTGCGCCAAATTGTGTTGTAAGGTTTGTCCGAGATTTTGCTGCATGTTTTGCGTGAGCGCCTGGGTTAGCGCCTGGCCCAGATTCTGGTTGAGTGCCTGAGCCGCTTGGACGGCCTGGACCGCCAAAGATGGGCTTGACGCCTGTGACATCGTCTGCTGCGCCTGAGCGAGGCTGTGCAAACTCTGAGCCATACTGGAGGCAATGGCGCCTTGATGATCCGCTTGCGGTGACGGCGTCGTCGGTGCCGGGGAAGACTGATGCTGTGGACCCTGATTAGTCTGGTTCATCGATAACGCGTGCTGCTGTTGTTGCTGCTGCATCTGCTGTTGAGGGCTCGCGGTTTGGCCGAGGGTCGCGTTCGCGTTCTGTTGCACCTGCGAAACCGCAGCCTGCTGTTGCTGTTGCTGTTGCTGCTGCTGCTGCTGTTGCTGCTGCTGCCCGAGCGGACTGTGCATCTGCTGGACCTGCTGCTGGTGCTGCTGCGTCGAATTCGAGATGGGACTGTGCTGTATCCCGGGTGAATGTTGAGGCGGACCGCGTTGCGGCTGCTGCCAGTAATCCGACATCTTAAATACGTGCTGGCGTAGCGCGTGGAGGTTCGCGGCTGCCGCCGTGACAGCCGAGGCTTGAATCTCCATGGGTTCGGATTCGTTTTCAAGGTCGGGCTCCGGCGAACTGCAAGGATCCTCGTCCTCCTCCTCGTCCTCCCGCTCGGTGATGTCCTCGTCCTCCTCGTCGTGAATTCTTGCGGACCGGTCCGGCTCGGGTCCGGGCGGTCCTCCGCCAGCAACAACAGCAACACCACCGGCGCTTCCGCCGCCGCCGCCACCTCCTCCACCGCCACTTCCGCCGCCGCCGCCACCTCCTCCACCGCCACCTCCTCCTCCACCTCCTATCCCACCCCCCGAATCGCCAGAGTGGAGATGATTCCCCGGGTGATGCTGATGATGATGCTGCTGTGGTAGGTGATGGTGAGGACGCGACTCTGGATTTTGGTTGTGCTGCTGCGGATGCTGCGGCTGCTGCTGTTGTTGCGGCTGCTGCTGTGGCTGCTGCGGCGGCTGCTGTTGCTGATGGTGATGCTGCGGCTGCTGGTGGTCTAGCTGGCCGAAGTCTGGTTGGGCTTGCGTCTGGGCACGCAGGTCCAGGGCCGCCGTCGCGTCCGAAATTTTGAGGCCTTCGCGAGAAGCCCGGGCTACCCCCTTCCGGCGCAGCTTGCCCGCTTTTTCGCACCCCTTCCGGTAAGCAGCTCGACGGCCGGCACACCTCTGCGCTCGCCGCCGTTCCTTCCTACCTTTCTCCTCGCTCGGCCGCTCCTTTCAGCCTCGGGATCGTCGTAACGATAACGATCCTTGCGCCGCGCCGAGCTTCGACGTGGGCGGCGGGCAACGTCAGTTACTCGCCACCTGCTGCGACTTCCCGGCCCTGCTACCTACCGCCTGGCTCATGAAACTTCCTCTTATGATTCCTTCGCTCCCTCTTCCGGATCCTCTCCCAGATCTCTTCTTCTTTATCGCGTCTCCCCTATGTCGTTGCTGTCGGTTGCGATGCCTCTCTCGAGAACACCGCTGATCGGTGATTGTATGTCCGTAATGCGTCCTTTATCGTGATGATGATACTTCTTACGTACGCAGATGGTTGTCGTGCCGCGTACGTTTGCGTTCGTCGCGTTTTCGCGGTCCGATTGATGGTTCTTCTTTTCTTCCTTCTGCTCTTCTTCTTATTCCTTTCCCCTTCCTCTGTGTGTCCTCATATGTGTGATGTGTGATAAATGTATGTATGTGTGCGTGCCTGTGTGTGCTTTATATGTGTGCTTTGCGTGAGTTGTTGCGCGCGCGAGCGAACGTTCTCCAGCACATAGGAGAACGGTCTATTTTTCCTTCGTCTATCTAACTTAAACTCTAGCGTACACTTAAGTTCAGGTTAAAATTCAGGATTGCCCAGCCCGGACGGTGTGAACGAGAAGGATAGTCCACGCGGACGCGAATCGTTTATCGGTGGGAATGGCTTCCGCTCCTTTTCGGGGTGAGAAATCGCACTCGCGGATGATTACCGCTCGTCCCGTTTTGCCCTGAGTATTTTAGCCCCGTTATGTTGGATGTGCGTGCGTGTTGTGTGTGCGTGCGTGTGTGTGCGTGTGCTCGAACGTGCTCCAACAGGCTCAAAAAGTTGGTGTCTGCTGTCGTGCGCGTCGGCCTGAATTGGTGAGTCTGTGAATTCTTTAAGCGGGACGAGAGCGTTTCTCTCCGGGATTTCCGTCACTCCGTTTCTGCTTCTGCCTACTTCCTCCGATCGTCTTCTTCTCACAAGCTGCTGCGTCGCGTCCGTCGATGACTCCTCCTCGAAATGCGACTCTAGCGTTTAACTCTTTAAAAGGAATTCTATTCGATTATCGATCACCGCTCGTCGTTACCGATATCGTCGATGGTAGTTGTGGTTGCTTCTTATTATCGTTTAGGTTTAATTAATATTGCACTTAGGTACACTCGTTTTTTGAACACACTGAAATATATATGTATGAGCGCGGGGTTTTACTGTCGAGCTTTCTTTTTCTTTCCGATTCTTGCTTTTTCTCTCCCTCCTTCTCTCTCTATCTATCTCTTTCGCTCGCTCTCTTTCGATCTTTCTGTCTCTTTCTGCGCTTCCGTAGCTACTCTCCCGATCTTTCTGTCCTCTATCTTCCTTCTCGCTATCTTCGGATACGCGCGATCAACTCGCTAATCACTTTCTTCTTTGCAACCCCGCTTCTACTCGTTCGGCTCTCGGTCTTCTTACACTCTTCTGCTCCTCTGCTTCTGCTTTGCTCGTCTTATTCTGCTTCTTCCGCTTTGTCCAGTCTTCCTCTCCTGCGCGGGAATCTCTCGCTGCAACGCGTCTCCCGCTCGAAGCTGCAAGCCAAAAAAAGAAAATACATATTTTTACGTTGTTCGATGTCACGCACGACGAACGTTCAACATCAACACTAGAATTTTTTCAATGCCATAGGCAACTGTTTTTCACACGTTTTTATTCACGATCAGGAAAGCATTCGAACGAGACATCTTCGAAAGTGATTTGATCATTCGAAGGCTGTCACAATATTCACTGTGACTCTTGGTAATATTAAGATTCGATTATAGATCCGATAATATTAAGACGTAAAATATCTTGTCTGATTCCCGGTGAGAACAACGTTATTTGAAACATTGATTTTTGCTAGATGACACTGCCTAAAATCAGCTGTCACAGCGCGAAAATATCGAGTAATACGACGTGAATCGAGTTAGAAGAATTCTAATAAAATTTCGCGATATCAGGAAGACATTAGCCTCGCGAGATTTTATCATCTTATAACGAGGTAACGTTAAATACGACTCTCTTTCGACTGACGTTTATGAAGGGTTGCACTTCCGACACAACCGCGACACAAACAGTAATTTCAACCAGCACTGTCAGAAGCACGCACTAATTACGCGACATGGTAAATTTCATCTATTTGACACATCCAACTCTCGCATGTCGATAATTTAACGTTACACAAATTCATGTCCTCCTTTTTGTTACACCGATTGTCGTTGACGCGGACTTTCCAATTAGTTTCGCATTTTTTAAATCAACCGGCTCAAGAGGGAAAAGCGCGAACGTCTTTTGCCGTCGCATGGTGCTCGGCACTGACAACACGCGAAAGATTACGGGATACGTAATGCAAAAATTCAGGATCGGAAAAGGTTCATAACTAAAAGAGAGTAACGTGTCGATAAATCAAATATTTATTCAAATAAAAGTAATGTCAATAAAACAATGAGAGCAATAAATCGGAGTACAGTGAATAGGATAAAAATAAACGTCCGGAGCACTGAATATTCTCAGGGATGTAACATAAAGTTGTGATTTACATTGACGTAACATCACGGCAAGTAACGCGATGTCTCACTAACGATCACTGCCGCTCACTGCTGTGCGATTTGCGATTTCATTTCTTTTCTGCCAATTATCACTGCTCCTTTGCTAAATCGAGGATTTATATTTTGGCTGCGATTTTCGAATTACATCGTTATCTCTTGAATTATTTTCAAACGTGCGGTCAGGTTTTTTGGAGAGATTGTCACCGAGCGAATGACAATCACCGAGTGAATAGGGTCGACGCGTTGACGACGATGTCAATGAAATGCCAAATAATTTGTTGCGACGTGCGCCAGGTTTACGCGACGTGACGAGCATTGTCGACTGCCTGCTGAATTAACAACCCGAAATGATCACGCACGCGGATATTCGCATAATCGCTAATTCGTTTATTCGCGACATGGCGATTCGTTACGTTTATTGTTCGCTATGTAATTCTGCGATCGCGAGCATCAAGCTGACGATGCGCGTGACCAATTTCCACAGGCTTTCGAGATAACGACGATTCCCTTCAGCCTTTCCCCGGATCTGTCTTCCCTCGTTCGTTTCGCTTTCTCCTGATCTTACCGAAGCACATCGTATCACACCGGAAATCGAGAGGGGATCGAAGCGTGTGCGATCGCGACGAAACACTGTCGAGACGGCGACGATGACGTACCGGGCATGTCAGGATTCGGAACAGGAGGGAATAGGAGGGGGTGGGTCAGTGTGGTGGTCTCGGGCCGAAAGTGGGGAAAACTGAGTAAAATCACACGAAAGTAGAAAAAGAGGAAAGTAACAGGCGCGTTGACGATTAGGTTTATCATTCGGGCCTAGATGCCAAGTGTCGTCGCCAAGTGTCGTCACGTTCACACAACTTGCGACACAAGATCAGCGAGATATTCCGAGAGAAAGAATCCGGAGGATCCCTTACTGGAGAGACCCAAGTGCGGATGACAGACGGCGGATTGCAGATGCGGCAGTCGGCGATGATCGGTAATATACGCGAATAGGTATACGATCGTTGCACCTCGGTCCGGTTGCTCGCGACCTTCGTGCACGGTATCGGCCAAGACACTGTTCTTCCTCTTCGAAGGACGACGACGGTAACGACAACGACGACGAAGACGACGATGACTACGACGACGTACGACGGGGGGAAAAAGCTCTCTCCTCTTCCGCGTTCGAGTCCTTGACGGAGGAGGAACCGAAACTGACTCGGGTCTGCGGCTCGCGAGAAACGCTAAGTCCTTCTCCGTCGGGGGCCGGTGGTGGCGCGCTTCTCAGACCGCGTGCGTCTGACTAAAAGCCACCCCCTCGTGCCTTAAAGAACGCGTGTTCGGGTAGGGGCGTTGTCTTAGGTGGTGCGCGGCCGCGAAATTTCTGGCCACCTCGGGGCGCCTTCGCCGTACGCCGTTTCTTACCGCGACGATGTCGTACGCGGGTCCGACGGGCCCGGGCGCGGGCCCAGGTTACCGTGGACCGACTCGTGACCCCGGCCGCGTCCACCCACGACGAAAATCTACCTCCGGGAGGACGAAAAACTGAGGCCGTCGTAGGACAGGAGTTTTCAAGCTACCCCTCTTTTCCTTTGCCCCCACCAGATACGACGCCGAGGCGCGCGCTCTATCTCCCCCTTTTCCTCAAACTCTCCTCGCCCTTCACTCCGCGCCCAGGGTGGGTGGGGGATTCTCCGCCGCCGACTCCGCCGACGCCTCATACGGGGGTAAGCGTCGTAAGGGATGAGAGAAAGAGAGTGGGGCTGCTCTCCGTCTCCGTTTCGCCCGGCCAAGAAAACCCTCCCGGAAGGAGGGTAGGAGAGAGTCATAAGAACCGATTATCTGTCTCGGTCTATCTCGAGCGCTATCTTACATACCGCGGTTACGTTCCGACGTACGTAAGTACGCGAGGCCAGGACAAGTGAGCTCTCGGACCGGGTACTCTTTTTGCTAAGGGCTCGTCCTTGAAAACTTTTCACCCGACCGCCGTGGATCATCTCCGTCGCGTAAACTCACTTGAACCTTACACGGATCCTTCCTTGTGACTCAACGAATTTTTATTTAACGGTGAAATATATACGAATAAGTCTCGAGACGCACGACATGCGAACACTACGAATCGAGGTACTCGACTGATCAAAAAATTGTAGGGGGCTTCCGTATAAGGGGGTGTAACAGTCTGAGATCCGAATAAAAAAGAAGGGGGATTGTCGTATAAAAATGGCCTCCTCCCTCATGTCCCGTATGGCAACGCACGCGTGACTAATCGCGGGGGAGTGGGGTAGGCATTCTTTTTTATCCCTCTTTACGATTCACCCTATGCCCAAGTTACATTAGTTCGCGATCGTATTCTCGATATTAATGCGCGAAGTTTGCTCGCAACTCGATGGTGATCAGTTGATTAAGTGTCGCGGATTCAGCGATCGGGTCAGGGAAGCGGATTCGATTACATCAGATCATCTCAGCCATCCGTCATTCAACACTCTTCCTTCCTCCTTACCCCTGTGTTTTGAAAGTCAAATCGCGATTTAAACATGGATCATCGACCTTGCGGAGGACATCGACTTTCCAGTGGACGCGCTGATGCTCATTTCGCGCGGCGATGGGTGGTCGATGGTCATCCTGTTCGTCTTACGCACCCTCCTCGCCGAAGTAGACAACCAAGCCATCCCTTCCTTTCTCCCTCCCTCCCTCTCTCTCTCTCATCTAACGTAGCTGCCCCACCATTGCATTAAGCTCCTATTTCTCCCTTCTCTGCCAACGTCTTTCCCCTCTTTGCTCGCTCCTTCGTCCGTCTCTCTCTCTTTCTCTTTCTCTCTCATACCGCAGGCTTTCGTAACTGAATCTCGCATACGCCACCCGACACCCTTTCCTACATCCTTTTCTCTCCCTTCTTTCCCTCCCTTTCTCGACCGCCTCGACTCGATCCCCACCAACGGGCAACCCCCACGCGCCGCTTTTTTACGCTGGCTTCGTCCTTTTTTCCACGTGGTGTACACGTGGAAGTATAAATCCGGAAGGTGGGGAGGCGCGACCCCTTTTTTTCTTCAACCTGCCTCTAACATTCACGCAAGAGAGCTCCGTCGTCCGAGACGACGCAATAACGTGTCCACCCTCCCGTCCTTTTGTCTCTCTTCTTTCCCTCAATTGGAAGAGCAGCGGCGGCAAGAAAGGAGCAAAGAAAAGAACGTCGCGTAGCGTAGCGTCGCGTCGCGTCCGGCCGCATCCCTCCACCCATACCTACGTCGTGTCCACCCTATCCGTGTCTCTTCCAACGCGCGTGCGACGAGGGTGGACCGTCGCGCGAAAAAAGTTAGCCAATGGGTCGGCTGCCCCACGATGCCCCATAGTGGAAAAAATCAAGTGACCTTCGTCGCACGTGCGACGCCACGCGCGCGCTAACTTTCTTTGTCGGCGCGACAGACCATCGAAAAATGTCTCTCGCTCGTTAAAGAGATATCTCACGAGATGACCGTTTCGGTATATCCGATGTGAGATCGATTATTACGATATATAGTACTTCACGTTACCCGTACATGCTCAAGTTAGAAAGAGAGAGAAAAATTACATGCAACTCGTTAATTTTACTTTACGTTTGTAGAAATATCTTTCGTGATTGGTCAATCTTTTTTCAACACAATTCTATAAGTCATAAAAAGTGAAATAATTCTTAAGTTCTTTCAGAACGTCGCAACAAAAAAAAGAGATTTGACAAATGGACAAATTTATAATTTGTTGCAACACATTATCGGGTTAAATAAATAATGGTTAATTTTAGATATTATGCAATAAGTAATTTCGAAAAAATTCCTCGAACGCAGGAATATCCAGTTTTTCGGACGCTGAACCGACGGAAGGCAGGAACAGGACGAAAGTAACGCACGCTTCCGACACGAGGGTCTCTGGCACGTAAGTGCCTGGGCGCGATCGCGATCGAACACTTCCGTTCGCGGCAGGCTGCCGCCGTGGTAAGAATTTCGGCTCGCATGCGGGTGGAGAGGAGGGATTCGCTCGTACGTCCGCTACGCGCGAGTGTGTTCCTCCAGAGCTTCGAAAATAAGTACGTAGAGCGCATTGGGCAATCGAGGCTCACTTTAAATTACAAATGAAGCCGGCCGGCGTACGCAAGGAGAAAAACAGGTGAGAATCGGGCCTCCGCGCTCCGGTTATGGGGTGGGCGGATTGTCAGGTACGCATACGCGTGCATGTACGCGTGTGGGTGCGTCCCGTATACGCGTTACCGTACCGTACGTACGTGCGTACGTAACGTATGTACGAATGTACATGCGTTACGTACGCGGCATTTTAGATCTCAATCCCGATCCCGATTCCCCCTTGATCCCGATCGGCAGCTGGACTTGAAGAACCGACCAACGGACAGACTACTTGCTGCGTACGAGTTGTTGCACGTGCACTTGCAACTTTGACGGCCAGTTGCTCTGTGCTCCGTGAATCGAGCCGATCGACTACCCTGATACGGACGTACGCGCCTTTGCGTAGGAAGACATTTGTCTTCTGGGCCTGATCCCGCTTACTTTGAATTGTCCGCCTTCTTCGTCGCGAATGGCGGGGGAGTGCGTGGAAATGTGTCGACGAAGGTGGTCGTCAGGTGGTGGAAGCGTCTCTGGGATATTTGTTATCCCGTATCCTATGTGTCTTCCGAATTTTTAGGCTCGCAACAGGAATGATTATTTCTACTTCGTTATTTCTATTTCGATTAATCGATGAAATTTTATTTATCAATTTTATTTATCGAACCTTTAGAACATTCTTTCGTGGATAGAACGTAAATGTAAAAATGATAACAATGTCAATTATAACATACTCGATGTTAAGAATTTTATTGAGAAACGAAAAGTTATTTCACACGATCAATTAATACGATCCGATTAAATATCCGTTTTCAATTTTTATTTTTCTTTAAAGCATGTCACGCAAAAAGATCTCCTAATAATTGTTGTTCGGACAGCCTTTTCGCAGGCACTCGTTTTGCTGCTCGTGTGAAGTAGCCCCGTCTCAACCCCTGATCGGAATAACCACCCCGTGGCGAGGTGACGCCTGGCGGCGGAACAAGGAACGAGGAAACGAACGAGTGGAGAAAAGGGTGAGTCGTCCTAAGGTTTTTGTCCATGCTAACTGCTAGAATATCGATTACAGCAAAGGAGCGGCAATGGTAAATTCGAGCAGATGCGCGATCACATGATATGTACACCCAGTTGCAAAGATGGTGTATCATCGAAATAAAATTTCAAATGTTTTAGCTTAGCGAAAGATACTTATAGGAAAAAAATAAAAATACTTTTCTTGCAAATCGATGTCAAGCTATCCATTGAGCCTACTTAGAAGTTGGTCGGATCTTATTAAGATTTGATAATCGAAGGGTCTCTCGAAACATCATTTCGCATCATGCGACGCGTATACTTGGCGCGAAACACTACCGTAATCTAAAAATAATCTACAGAAAGTTCGAAAAATTACTTTTCTTATAACTTTTAGATACTTTTAAGATTTCTATGTTCTTCGGGAAGAGATCGCTTCCGTAAAGTTTGTATGAAATAAATAGCAAGACACCGCCGAGTAATAAATCTGTGTAATTCCAGTGAGTTCAGAAATTCGAAATTTATAAGTGAGAAAAGGACGTTTTTTACGTGACGGAAGCGCGAGATATATGAGGTGTAAAAGACATACATCATCGTAATCACAGTGTCGAACAATTGAACTCACCGAGATCTCTCTCTGTACATAGATATCAATTCACGACCATCTTCATGCGTGTTATCATACTACCGTGGCAAACGCGCCGCGATACGTGGGGCACACTACTTTATTCGGCGGGAAATGAGATTAGGATCGTCGCAACGGTCGCGATTCTCGTGAAATCGGCGAATCGGAGGAACGTGCAGCACGCGAGCCATCGAAACTGACGGCCCGGATTAAGAATTCTAATGGTAGGAGTAGCCGGTCTGGCTGTAGGATGAAATGAGCGACGCGTCCGGCGCATTACGCAATGAAAGAAACAAATGAAGCTTAATAGAAAAACTGCCCGCGCTAGAAAAACCCATTCCGTCGTGCACTTAGTACAGCTGCGTCAGAAAGTGCATCAGCCGTTCTTTCTCCCCTCGTCGACGAAACGATGTGTGTGTTTCACGACGAGTGATGAAACGCTTCTATATCGTGATGAGCTCGCGATGCGATTTAACGTCCGTCAGAAAAATTTCATCTATTTAATGTGAGGTTTTTAATAAAATTGTTTGTTGCTTCTCGTGGAAAAGCGGAGCGGCTCCATCTTCGTTCTACATGCCGCAAATTGAAGGAACATGTACCGAAACCGAATTGCTCGGATAAGTAACGATCTGGAAAACTGGACAGGCAACAGCGAGACAACTTGTGAATTTTTCAGATCCATTTGGATGGACGGCTAATTAACAGTAATCGAGCGAACGTGTAGAATTGGCTCGCCGCTGACTGGTGTACTTTGTTCCGGTTCTAAATTTGATTTACATTAAATATGAGAGAACGCTCGTCGGGACGAGCGGTGCGTGTATGCGCGAGTCTACATCGCCGCATTAAATATAACCAAACGCGGCAAACGCGCGTAATGAATCAAATTATTTCGGACCGCGTCGCGGTTTGGGGGAATAATTTACCCCCGTGTGAAAAGGACAAAAGCGGTTAAAAAGGATGAATTGTAGACTTGGTCGAGTTTCGCGTGTGTACGCGATGCGGCGCGGTGCGCCCGGCTGTTTAGACAACCGATCCGCCGATAATCGATACTCGCCGATTCCAGATAATTCAGGATGTCAAATGCGCGTCGCGAGATCAAAGGCCCGCGTGTATGTGGCAAGCGTGCGTGCGTCGTGCGTGCATGCGTGAGCATCGTCGTCACGGCATGGACACGGAGCCCCGCGGAACGCGCGCGTCGCATCTATTTTTCCCGACTGTACCACCACTGTCGTCTGCGGCTGTGTCAATAGGAGCCAATCTAAGTACATATGCACACACATACGTAATGCAGCTCGCCGCACACCACGACTCGTGATGCAATCGTGTGCCTCGTGCCTCGCGCAGTTTCGACATTCTCTTTGCCCCGCGCTATGCGCAAAGTGTGGTAACGAATTCCGCGATCAGACGCGATCGATCGATCTGTCGACGTAGACTTGAAATTTTAACCATGGTGGTCCGTGATCGATCTCGGCCCCCCTCGGTCCCTCAAATTACAGTACCGAACGTTCCAATGCGATTTAGCGGTCGATCCACGCGAATACCACCGTATCTATCGCTCTTGTATTTTCTGAGGCTTTAGGCGAACCACAAAAGATAAGATAAGCGGATCCAGGATCAAGGTGATGAAGATAGCATCGTGACTCCGGGTGACATTGCTCCGGAAAAAACTGACGCGCCTTGCGTGTTATCGGAAAAATACACCGCCCACTGTTCTTACAAACGTAGAGTTTCAACTTCGAAATCCGGAAAACGTGCTCGTCAGAAATATCCGTATTTCTCTATGAAAATATTCACGAGGATCGTCGTAATCGTATTAAATTTAATTTTTAAAAGCGCCGATTGTCGAATCGTGACTATATATCCGACGACGTGGAAGACGTCTTCAGAAGAGCGAATCCTTTTTAATTATTTGCAAATCGTTTTTAATCGTTCAAATTGACGGCGAAGAAAGAGCGAAATAATTCATTAGACACTGCACGATACGCGGTAATAACGGTGATAATGAAAATACGAAGCATAGCGACAGATAGGAATTTTACAATATCGATGATATCGAGAAATAATTAATTTTCTCTTTAATGATTTAGGATGAACGATTTGAGATTATAAATGTGGCGAGCGAATTTCGTTTATTTTGCAGCGAAATATCCATCGCAGGCAAATCCGAGCAATGACGAGAGTCATGAAAGATGGCAGACGCCGGTCGATGATCGCGAATATTTTTGCCTGCGCAGTCAGTACTTTCTGCCTCGTATATTGTAAAGTACGATGGGGGGTAAACGGGAGGAGGGCGTCGAAATATATACATAGGAAGATCGTTAATCAAAGCGACTGCGAGCTCTGGTCCGGGAAGCCCGGCCGGTGAAGCGAACGGCGAGAGAATTTTGCCATTTTTAGGGGGGAAAATTTTCCGCGGAAATCATTGACGTCGCCCGGGTCATCGACGAGCTCTACCCGGCGGACCGAACAGCTACACATACACGCACGCATGGGTACGTATCTGTGTGTGTGTATATATATCTGTGTTTGTGTGTGTACCAGAGTACACAACGTGGGAGGCCTGTGTCTCGTATATCGGGGTGGTAGTTCCCGCAGAGAACGGCGTGCGACGGCCTCCCATTGGCCTCCCATTGGCCGGTCCGGGGGTGGCTCGCTGCAGTCATCGATTCAGGCAGTCATTGGCTGACTCGGCCCCGGCCGCCATTTTGAATGACTCCGGGATCAATACGCGGGGTGCGGAAAAAAAGTGCATGCAGGCCCACCGCCGCCCCCGGTACCCTCGGTCGTATCTCACGGCCGTTCTATCTCCGTTCGCACGCCACCGCCGCTCTCCCTCGCTCTCTATCTATCAACCGGTTCATGCAACCACCGACACCGTTGCACCACCTCCTCTTTCCACCCAGGGGCACCCTAACGCCTTTCCGCCGCCGACTACCACCCGTCCCCGTCCCTTCCCGCCCGTCGTTACCGCTCTTCCTCCGATGGCATCCCCGGCGCAACAACGGCAACCATCGACGACCCAGTCGAAGGGGGTGATAGGGCCGTTCACATGTATATGCATGAAGGAACGCAATGCATGTACGATACACATAAGCGAGCTCGAAAATCATCGAAAAAATACTTGGCGAAAGCGGGGTTGCCGATGTTCCGCCGTGGCGCCGCCGCTACCGACGCCCCCGGCCGTCGCTGCGTTCCACCGTCATTTTCTTCTCCCTCCCCCTCCCCTCGGGACTTGTGTCGAGAGTGTATGCAATTCTCTCTCGCTCCCTTGCGTATACGTTGCTACGTTGCACGCTACGTTTTCAACACAGGCCAACTCGTCGGGAAATAGGAAATTTGAAATCGAAGCTCCGCACCACCGCTCGCCGAGCCCACCCTCGTCCCTCTTTCTCCCGCATCACCCTTGATCATCGGTGGAGCTCCCGGGCCTGGCACCAGACCCGGGGGTGCGTCATCGAACTCGGGAAATAGAATGATTCCGCGTACCGCGCGCTCTTTGTTCTCGCCCTTTTTTTCGATATTTTTTTTCCTGTTTTTTTTTGCGAATAAAGCGGAAAGTTTGCTCCGCTCTACATCATGAAATGATTAATCCGACAAAGAGAACTTTGCACGGAAAATTATTCGCTACTTTGTCATAAATCGCATGCAGTTAATAACAAATGCAATGACTATCTTTTGTATAATTTTTTATATTTTTAAATTTACCAAAAATTTTTTTTATTATTTAAATGATGATACAGATATAATAGAGAATCAAGACCGGATGGAAACATTTAATCACGAAATCGACGTAGTAAGTCTCAACGACGAAAGAATAAATGTATAGACTACTCTCTATTGCTGTGAGAAACTTGTTTTTAGATATGTTTGAAATTTGTCTCGTGACAAGCCGACTATCAAGTTGTTGCACATTACTTAATAATTCGCGAATTATAATAGTAATATACACAACGATTCTTTACTGGGTAACAGTAGTGATTACGGTAGTCGCTTATTATTACGGACACTTTCGCGTTTAACTGTTTTACCGTAATAAGCCGTGGCCGTTCAGAAAGAGATACAACAAGTGAGAGAGCGAAGCGAGCAATAGTAGACAGACAGCGGTCTGCGCGAAAGTATGCATTACACCGGCTAAGTTTTATAGCGGCCGTTGTTAGGTGGTGCCGCGCGCGCGCGCGCACGAAAGCTATCATTACAGAGTGACTTGTAAAACAGTTGCCTTTGGACATAATGTTATTTGCACGATATGTATTTAAGTACCGGTCACTGGAAAGATTTATCGTTCCGTTTATGATCCGCCGCTAAACGGCACGACGGATCTTCGTTCCGAAATCGGCGCCCCTTTATTCTCTCTCGGTGAATCGCGCGACAGACGCGATCTATGGAAGAGGATCCGCTCGAGAGGGGTTCTCCCGCTCCTTTCATGGAACATGGCGAACCTCCCTTCCGAGCGGTGAACTTCGGAACGAAGATCTCGCGTTGGAATAACGGACGGAGAAAAATGTACACAGGCATGCGACATGCAAAGATCGATATCCAGTTAGTTGGTGGGGTACTTACGTTTGGAACCGAACTAACTGAAACAAGGACATAAGGCTTCTCTTGGTAGCAACGACTTTTAGATCACATTTTTAGTTATTAAGAATTTTATCGTTTTTTTTCATTTTTCGCTTTTAAATTTACGTTTAAAATCTAAAGTTTCTCAAAACTTGTTAAAAATATACTTTAGTCATATCTTTACAATTTACTTTGTAGGCGTCTAAAGTGTTATCTTTTTTGTTTCTTTCCCCCCTGTGTCTCTCGTTTGTTCCTTCGACAGTGTAGGTGTACTCTTCTTCTTTAAGGCAATGCTTTTGTTTTAATTTCGTTTCTTCTCTTTTTTTGGTGCTTTTTTGCGTATTTTTCTTGATTTTCTGTATTTTCTCCTTTTTCTTCTTAATCGTCGTCTTCGTAATCGTCGTAATTTTGAAATCAGGATCGTTCGAAAGTGTGTTTTAGCTTCTCTAAATTATTTAAGTCCTTTCGGCAAAACTTAAGAGGAGTTGTTCAGACGTTGTGTTTCACAGACAGAAATCGGTGAGTGTTTCGGAAACGGCGAAATTAATTTTTCAATGAAATAATTATGACAACACACATAACAACACAGTGCGACGCGTCTGAAACAGAAAAGAAAAGGGGTCGCCGGTCCCCCGTACGTTCTCGTTACGATCGATTCGCCGAATGACTTCGTGATCAACGGTGAGTCCCGTTCGCGGTGATTTACCGCGAACGGATCCACCGATTGCTTTTTTAACGCTATTTTTTTATGTTAATTTTTTTCGGTAGAGCGATATGCGGTTACGGTCGGAATTTCGAATCTCATCAAACGGTTTACGGAGGGACCGAGAAATGTGACGAGCGACGACAGGGTACATCGATCATGACAGATTTCATGTCGTTGGATGAATCGCGTTTCCGAGAGCAATTTAATTTTGATTCAAAGTCAATTACCAACTGTGAATTAAATATCAACATACAAAAGGTGAAAAGTAAAATATAGATTTAAATTTGTAGAACGATTTGAAAAAAGCAATCTGTAAATCTTGAAAGCTTATTATAAATTATAAATTATAAATCCTTTTAAGAGGGTTGGTCACTATTAACCGAAATAAAAGTTTAAGTTAAGTCAGATACCATCTTAGATATTGAAGTAAAAATGTGATAAAATCAAAGGAACACTTTATCCATGCAGATTACCCTACGGATCTGGCATCATCGATAGTTGTACCCGTCCTCAAAGAGCATCCCCCGAGTCCATCTTGGCATCGGTCAAAGGCCATTCGAATCTCCCGCGCGACAAAAGGAAAAACCTTCAGTATAAGAAGGGGGCCACGTGACTCGAGGAACGAATGAGCGTCTTTGCCACCCCCGCCGCGACGTTCTCGCCTGCCCCTCCACCTTCTCTCTTTCCCCTTCTAGAGAGGCGCGCAGCGTCGCTCCTTGCGCGTCATGGTAAGACGCGTCGGGACGCTACCTCCGTCCTCCTCGCACCCTCGTAAGCTCCCTGTCTCACGTCCTTTCTCCCTCTCCCTCTTTCTATCTCGCCGCGCTCTCTCCATCCTCTCGTGCTTTCCCGGACTTTTCTCCCCCACGTGCTCCTCGCGAGTCGGCAGTGTCTGCTGGCACGTCGCGGGGTGGCGATCTTGGGTAGAAAGGACTCTTCGGAGTCCGCTCTCGCTCCTCCACTTCCTCCTTCCTCGACGCGCGCTCTTTCTCTCTCTCTTTCTCGCGCCGATCCTCCTCGTGTAAGATCTCTCGTCTTCCTCTCTTCCTCTCTTTTGTAGAGTCTCCTTCGTTCCTTACGTTCCCGAGCGTATAACGTACTCCGGATCGCCTTCTCGGGGGAAGCCCCGCGAGAAGCCGCCCCCCAAGTCGTTCCCGGTCCCTCCTTTCTCTCCCGTACACGCGGACTTATACACGCGGCGCGAGGTCTTTCGCGTGATTCTCCGGTTTCTCGCGTACGAGCACCTCCGCGATCGCGACACGCGTTTTCGACGAATCGTCACGGCACGGCCCGCCGCGTTTACACGGATATTTCCGCAGGATTTCGGTAACCTTTGATAGAGGCATTGCGAGCATCCCCGTGTCTGAGTAGCAACTGCGCCGTGGCCCCGTGCCGGGCACCCCCACCTCACCTCCTCGCCACCTCTATTGCACCACACGCCGCCCGCCGCCTAAACCGTGCCGAAGCGAGCCACCAACCCTCTCTCGGACGCGCGCTGGCCCTCCACCCGCGCTCCATCTCACTCCCTCACCGGTTCCCTACGGCCACCGTTCGCGCTCTCGCACATTCGCCCGCACGCCCGTCCATCCGTCCGTTCGTCCATCCTCTCTCTCTTTCTCTCTCCTCTCTTTCGCGTTCTCTCGCATGGCCGTGTTTCGTCTCGCTTTCTCTTTCCGCCCGCTCGGACCACGAACCGGCGTTCGCTCGGTTAGTCGGACGCGCGCCTTCCTCTTTCGCTGTCTTCCTCGCGCCACCCCGCCAGCGCCCATCAGGACGATGTGCGCTGTGTGCGATGCGCTGCGCTCCACATCGCCTGTGTGCGTTGTGCGCTCTGCGCTCTGCGCGCGGCCGTGCCCAGCCCGGCGCGCGCGCGGCGTTGCACGGCTAGGCGCACCGAGGCGTCAGGTGGATGACGCCATGTACGTCGTGCAGACCGTTTGTAATGACGGTAACCGGCCAACGCCGCTCCTCTCTCGAATCCGGATAAGTTTTCATGGCCAGCGGCGCCGACAGCTACGAAAACGATCGCGTTGATCGCCCCACCTCGGCAGAGGGTGCGAATGCGATTTGGATCATTTAGTTGCGGGAATTAGGCGTGGAAACTAGCGCCTAATTTTTGCTCTCCCCTCTTTTTTCTCTGTCTATCACACTAGTAGCTCGTAGGCTCGAGAAGTTTTCTCTCAAAGAGATATAAGAAAAGCTTTATAAACTTCATAAGACTCGTGATAGAGCGCATTAATCGCGATTATTCCATTGCTAATTAAAGTTATTTTTTAACTGTAGAAACAATCTGAATTCTTGATAATTACTCGTGATAAATATCCGTGATAGGTTGATGATAATCCGCTGTAGAAACTTATTATTAAAGGGGAAGACGTCTTCTCAAGTTTAGACGCGAGTTAACCAAGCAATCAGCAAGTTGGGCACTCGTAAGATCGATATTTTCGATGCGATATATTTTCAAGACTACTTAATTCGCGTCTACCAATCGTTAGTGGTAGACACCTAGCAAGAAAGAACCAATGATGGCATCCCGTAAGGGAACAGCTTAACGACCGTGCCTGAGTATTCAATTACAGGTTTTACGCGATTTAACGATAGTTAAAGTAGCAGCCTTCGCAGTATCTCCAACACTCCATCCCAGGAGCCATAGAACGGCTGATAAACGATGAGGGGTGGCTGCTCTGTCGCTACCCAATAACGATTTGGAGGCGTTATCGTGGCTTTACATCCCTTTGGCCCTGCCGTGACAGTAAGGTTAGCACGCCGTTGTTGCGTACACGCCAGAATGGAGTTCACGTTCATCGTGTATTTCGAATCGTGGCACTGACCACAGCACACCCTATAGTACTTCACAACGGGGAGATAGACGGGAAGATAGCGTTAAAAAGTATCACGAAGTATCTCCTTGTTTTCCTCCGTAATTATAAATAATCCTAAATTTATAATTAAATTCTCTTTTTTCAGCAAAGGACTATATTTAAAACACGCGTTTACTAGAAACTTGACTGGAACAATAATTTCTTTTGATCATTAGGATTGAAATATTTGCGGGACACTAATGATTCATCTAGAAACGCAAAGAGATTTCCGTTGACTACTTGGGTCACTTAAGTCAAAAGGGCGGCTTTTAATCTCTGGAGAAGCCTGACTTGCCTGGCACGTCGATCGGTTTACTCCGTCTCCGTCTCTCGCATGCAATAACAATTTCGAGGCGTCCGTGCGGCTTTACATGCTTCGGTACCACCGTGACAATAAGGTTAACACAACGGCATTGCGTACGCGACGTAACCGGGTACGTACACCATCGTATTTCGAATCCTAGCGCTGACCGCAGCTCGCTCCATCGCGCTTCCACGGGGGTTGCTCGGCCGCCCCCAGGTCGGCGTGCCTCGCCTCTGGAAATTCTCCAGCGGCATTCCCTAGCGCGAGCCTTTCGTCGATAGAGAGGCTGGATCTTATTACGACCTGCAGACTACGCGTCGAGGTATGATTTCGTTGCATATGATGCGGGGACCCGGGATCGATCTGTTCCGAGGGAGCCGGAGCCGACGTTTTCAATTCGCTCTCGCCACGACTGTATTTTCTGCCGGCGAAACTTTTGCGTCCGTAAACAAAATATTCAATAACGTAAAATGGAAAATTGTGTTTTCCGATTTTATCAACGAAATTACATGTCAACAATTTAATACGAGGACTACGCAGTAATAAAATATAAAAATATAACGACAAGAAGCTATAAATAAATGTATAAATGAATGAAAAAAAAGTAGAAACGAATAATTGTAGGATAAAAAGTCTTGTAATTGCCATCGAATTTCGAAATATCGTCAAGGTATTTTCTCTCGTTTCTTTTTCATCTTCAAAGGCATCAACCGCGACGAACGCTTCTTCCGCAGGAAGAACGCAGCCCAAAGGGAGGAGACCGTGGCAAGAAAGGGTAGCCACGGTTGAAAAAGAGGGATCTCACAGATCGAGGGATCTCCTTTCGTCTCCCTACCTACATCTCCGGCTTCTCGTAATTGTATCGATTGTCTTAGGGCGACACTACGATCGACCGTTACGCCACGAAAGCATTCACCGGTTTGCATACCGTCTCTCTTACCTCGGCGTCTCATCCCCCTTTCTTCGGTACGGAGTAACCCGCTTTGTCGTTTCGCTCGATCGAAAAATAAAAATTCTTAACCGGATGAAAGTTTGACCTGAATCTTTTGTGGACGGCGAGGGGGTGAGTAAGGGGCAGCTCGCAGACACAATGTGCCGACGAAATTTGCATATACGGCCAACGACGACGGCATGTGGCGCATCGTACGGGCTACTCTTTCGAGACAAGGGTAGGCCTGAGGAGGGTCGATAAAAGCGAAAAAATTGGATTTCGTCGCTTCTATCATCGCTATGTACTTCATCGGGGTACAAAGAAGGACAAGGGCCGACGAAGGGCCCAGGTAGGTAGATAGAACCGGCTGACTCCGGACAAGGGGATGAATTCCGTTTTTTTTTTCATCCCTTTTCCTGCCCCTCGCGTTGTACCCGACCCATCGTTCATCGGGTAATCATAATAATGAGAGGAGAAAGACCGGTTGACCATCGGGCGGCCTGAGGGGCGATAAAACAATCGCGCAGCTCATTTTTTGCCGTGGCAGCTGCAGCATCAACCGCGATTGTCGGGTACGATCCACGACCCTCGGACATTGTACGGGCCAGATTCTGGATTTGTCGACGACATATCACTCTTCTCGCGCGGATTGTTTCGATAAGTTTTTCGCGTCGTCAAGGAAGATAAAAAGTCTATCGATTCAACTGGAAATTATTTAATATCGTTCTCAACGTTAATGTATGTCGTGATCGAGATCAATTTTAATTAAATATAATACATTAAAATGAGAAGACTCTTGATCTAATTTATATGCCTGCCGTCAACGGTCGCCTCGTCACGGGATATCGATTCACCTATCCGTAAGCGGGACGAAAGCCCGAGAGAGGATGAACATTGGAGGAACGGCGATTCGTTGGACACCCTCTTGGCTAGTCGCCTAATGATCGGCAGAAGGAATCGTGATGGCGAGTTGGCTGGAGAGACAGGGAAAGTTGCGGGAAGAGGTCGATGGCTGACGTCCTGGGTAATTAGTAAAAACAAAGGAGCCTGGCCGAGAGAAGGAATCGAGAAATGGTCGTTGGAGACGAACATAAGAGACAAGCTGAAAGAGAAGCAGAAGATCGCGTCGGGGCGACGGGCGGTGATGGGGGCGGCAGTGGGTAGACGCGAGATAAAATCTAAATGAGAAAGTAATCCCTCGACGTTGATGAGGAAACGAGCGAGAGGCGGTAGCGGCGAGGGTACAAGGGGGAGAGGAGTGGGTAGGCGAGTGGTGAGAAACGATCTCTCTTAAGCGCTTCCTTTTTCGTCCTAGGTCATGGCACCTAGGCGCTCGCTCGTTGTACGGTGGCCTTCCGCGATGTAAACACCTAGCACATCACAGCCGGCCGGCTGGTGCTATCGGGTTAAGCGCTCGGGCTTAACCTAACCCAACCCAGCGTGTCGACGACCATCGCCACTGCCGCACATCCGGTATGTAGGTGGCCCTATCGATTCCCACCTCGAGAAAATAACGGGGATCTCTCATAGTGGAGAGAACTCGCCGGCTCTCCGCAAAGTTATTTCGTGAAAGTTCCGCGAAGCGGAGTTTCCCCGCGCTTTGCAACCCTCTTTCCCTTCCCTCTCCCGTTCCGTTTAGTAACCGCCGTTTCGCACCCTCTCGGCGGCTAGAAGGGTGGAGCGTAGGGCTCGCGGCTCGAGGTAATCAAATGAAAACAAAAATCGCGAAGCCAACCTTTCCGACCGGAGAAGGAAGAAAGTTACACGGCCAACTCTCGCCTTTTTCACCGCAATTTGCGGCCGATTCAACCATGAATCTCGGTCCCTGCCTCGTTGAACGGCGATCCTCGCGTATTTCCATCCGTGTATTTCCCTGTACCCGTGAACGACTGCGACGAAGGTCAATGTTCCCTTCGTCGAGCTGATGCTTGCCCGATGAGTGTGTGTGTGTGTGTGTGAGAGAGAGCTCGCAGGCGGTTAATCGTGTTCACAAACGATCAATCGCGTTCGAGTTATTATGCTCCAATTTTCAGCTCGATCCGTTTGTTAATGCGTTATTCCGTGCTATTCAGTCTTCTCCTGATTTAATAAACACACGGTACTCCAAGTTAATCTTACTGTGGCTGGAAATAGACAAGCTTGGCCTTTCCACACGCGATTCCTCCCGTTTGTCCTTCGTCGAGGTCGGCGGCATGAGTGACGGTGGCCCAGATTTTACGAGACTAAATCGCAAGAGTCACTCTCGCGAAGTAGACCCTCGTTTCGCGGATTTTTCAACGTTCTCGAGAATCGCGTGACCGACCGTCGAGAAACGACAGAGGGTGGGAGACAGAGAGCGCGAGAGAGGACAATCCGTTTATTAAGTGCTCCGTATGGGCCAAATGTCCATCCTTTGCGCACGTAACACATGGGTAATCGGAAAAGCTGAGCGAACCGAGCCATCGATCATATGCCGCGATCTCCCAAGAGAGCAGCTGTAGCCCGCATCAGAATGTATCGAAGGTAAAGTGCAATCTCAGAAGATTATCGTGCCGAAACACGTAACACGTGTGGCTTCCTATGGAATTTCACGTCGACACTCTCTTTCACGAGAAACACACGTTAATGAAAATATTTCCGAGTTAATTAATCATATAATCATTATTTATTTTATAGGTTGTTTATTATTTATATGTGGTGTAATTATAACACACGAAAGTGCATTATGCGAGGTATTTGGAATCATGTAATTTTTAAATATTTATCGTATTCTTCAAATAATTGCACATTGGTGAAATTTGTTTGGCGGACATGTTTATGCGATTTTATATTCCGCCTCCAGTCACACGTGGAAATTCAACTGTTCCGCGACCGTCGATGTTACAATACTTACAATACTTACAGATCGCGCGTTTAAATAAGTAAGTCGCGGACTATTTCGGCAATTTCGCCCATCTCCCGAGGTCATCGTCGCCGGTCCTCATTGTTCGGGTCTCTTCCCTTTGTGCGCGCGTGTCTGGTCTGTTTTCGGGAAGAGAACAAAAGGTATGGAAGGGGACCGAAAAAAAAGGAGAGCGAGGGAACTTAAGAGCACCATTGTCCGCCGAATATCTACGAAGAATGCAAGTGGACTGATTTCGCCGCGACGCCCCGTTTTGCTCCCATTACAAAAAATAATAATTAGCCAGGCGTTTTGTGGCTTAGCCGTAGTGTAGCGGGGGAATTCTTTTCAGCGACACATACGACGAGACGCGCTTGTGTGACATTCCTCGGGCCTATGTCAATTGTCGGGATCTCGTACGCATGTCGATTCTCGACACAGCCAACGCATTCTTGGCACGCCGTTCGCGAGGCGCGTTAACTTTGTTTATCTATAAAGTCGCGTCGCTGATTAAGTCACGGTAAAGTCAGGCCAAGAGAGCGCGGAGAGGAGAACACGGTTGAGATGCAATGTTTTAAACTGCGCGGTATAAACCACGCCGGCCAACTCGACTCCGTTTCTTATCGCGCGAGAAGCGGCCCCGAGAAGTCCTTACTCGCGCTCTTATAATGAAATTCGCTACGGCGAAGAAAGTTTTAAAAGTGCAAAAGTGCGCCGAGAGACAAAAGAGCGACACGCGGGGAGTCTGACAGGGAGAACGAGATTTAGGAGGATCATAAATCGAGACGACGTCTTGGCGTCGCCTCGACGAGATTAGAGAGGAGGCTCTCTCTCTCGCTTTCTCTTTTTCTCTCTTTCTTTTCCTATCTCGAAAAAAGGATGATCATCACGGAAACTTTGTTTTAGCGAAGTTTTATCTGTGTCTTTTCTCAGTAAAACATATGAGAAAAAGACAGAAAGATCTTTTAGTTTTTCGACACGCATAATACAATTCATGCATTAGATTACTCGGATCTACTTGATTTATTGATTTATTTGAATTATTTTGTCAACAATTAGTGATATCATAAATGCAAGAAATGACATATCAACGACAGAGAAGCGATACGCTTGTTTTTAATTGAAAGCAAAGTCTGTGGATTTTTAATTAAGAAAATTCTCTCTCTTTCTCTCTCTCAAGATCTATCTCTGCCGGTCCATCTATCCATCCGTCTATCGAGTACTGCCTGTTCCTCGGAGGCTCCTCAAACAGTTTTATAATTGATTTCATTTTCATTTATTTTAGCACGAACCCCCCCTCTCAGCTTCCGCTCGCTCTCTCTCGTCACTTCGTCGTGCCTTGAGAAGACAGTGTCACTCCCTCTCGTTCTCCTCTTCTCTCCTCGTAGCACCCCGTCGTCGTCGCGACCTCACGCCGCAATCAATTTAATGTTTTAATTAAGAGAGTATCCGTGAAAAATTAGATTTTAATCGGATCGCACCTTTCCATCGGCGCTCTTCCGCAGTTCTCTCTATGTATTTTGGGGCGGTGCCTTTTAATAAATAATTTTAATTGCTCTGGCCTTTTCAGGACTCTCAAACGAGTGTCGTTTGCCTCTCTTTTTCCGTCTCGTGAACGGTGATTTCTGGCGCCCAATTCTCCGTTGACATGATCTGTTGATCAAACCGCGTGTACGTCTCTATGCACGCACATTTTTGGGTGGTTAAATATATACTTTGTTTTCTTCTTTAATAATACAAGTAGAGCGAAACTTGTCAGTTTCGCAAAAGCGCCGGCTCGGCATTTGGCAAAAGACGTTGTTTTAAACTACGACTTTTCGGTCATTCGACCCACGTCCGTTCCGTATCAAATCATGTCGCGTTTTCACGAGGAGAGAAAGAAAGAAAGCTGTATGTGCGTGTTTTAATTACGCTCAAACGAAATTTAATTAATGCCGTTGCCCCGGACGAGGGGAGGCGCGACGCTCTCGCGCCGTTCGTCCGCATACGATCGATGGATTGTCCTCGAACGGTCAAATCAGTTGCGAAACAAAGCTCCGCGCCGTTGCCCGGTTAGTTTGCTCTCGACGCCGGTCTAAAAAAGAAAAAGGTAGGAGAGAGAAGGTCCACCATTTTCCGCGGCTATTCTCGAGTGTTATGCAACCGCCGACCGATGCATTTGGCCGGGCAGAGCTTTATGGCCGAAGCTCGCACGCGCAAAAATGTTTGTTTTAACTTGGGTGCCCGCTTACCCGTCTGCCCCCGCCTGCATCCCTTCCCCTCTCGCTCCTATTCAGCCCCCGGATGCAGCCTTGAATTATTCGGAATGCGAGAAAATCTGTAAAATTAGACTTTCCGCTCTTCCGTGCATCTCTGCCCTATCCCTCTCTTCCCCCCTCTCTCTCTCTTTCTCTATCTTCTTTACTATTCTATCGCGGTGGAAAAGTTGGCTGAACGACGCGAGCGGACTTTTCTAACGTTACCGTGTAAATGCGCGTCGATCTTGCCGACGGTTTAATCGATGAGTCGAAATTAACCCGCGGGTATTCGCGTCATGAAACAGGCGTTGCTGCAAGTTAAAATAGCGCGTACGTAATAAATGTAAATTTGTACTTTTATCGGTTTAAACATTTTAGAGGAGTAAAAACGGAGTTAAATTTATTTCTAGAAAGACAATAATTATATTGTAATAAGAAAATTGCGTTTGATCTGAGAATATAATGCTGCGTCGTCGGTGAACGACTAGCAACCGAGCATTTAGAAGTCGATCCATCTCTTTTCTCGGATCGATGCTTTTAAGATATTTCCATTTGTAAGTCGCAGCATTAAACAACGAGTATATCCCTCTTCAGCCTGCTAATGGAAATCGTCTTAAAAAGTCTTGCTGCATGGCCCTGGGGATGCCACCTGCAAAATTTCGAAATCTTCCAACACGTTTCGGTAGGCGTATTCCCACTGGAACGCCCAAAAAGAAACGAGAGAGAGAAAGAGAAAGAGAGAGCACGAGACTCGCCCTTTCCATATTTTTCACCCTCCATTTTTACGCCATCTTTCGTCAGCAGCGGCCCACCCTCTCTGTATTTCCACCGACCCTTTTCTACACTCTTTCCCTTTTCTCTCTCACGCACACCCTCTTTTTCTGTCCCTTTAAACTCCCCCTCTCGCTCTCGTAACGTCCATCGTCCTCCTCCATTCGTTACATGGCTCTTCCATTGTTTTGATCAATAAAGCGCAATTGAAATGACTTTGTGGGACGGATACTCTTTTTTCATAACTGAATACAATCAAAAGGTACATTGTACGTATCAAACGGTAGCGGATCGATCAAACGCGGATGATTTTTAGTTTTTTGCGTCAGAATGCCGGGAGTGCTCCAAAGAGACGATTTTCATTATTCAGATCATGGACGATGGCTCTCTGACTATTTAAATTTCAGTGGCTGAGAGATAAGGGAGAACGAGACGGAACTTTTTCTCCTTCTGGAAAGAAAGAAAAAAATCTAATTTCCGGCTCGCAATTGGACGATTCAATCTAAGTCGTAAGAATAATGGAATCTCGTATAAAAGTAGTCTCTTTCTCCTCCTCCTTTTTTTAAACAAATTGGGAACTAAATTTTTTTTTCGACGTTCTGTCGCATAACAACCCTTTTTCAATAATTAGATTTTCCATTGATTTTATTTGCCTATTACATTTTGTAACAAAACAAACAGTCTGCCATTGCATTTTATCGAACAATTCATAAAGTATTAAATTTTTGCGGCTTTATAAACATTTTATACACCGTCGAGCCGGTTCTTCCATTTTATCCATTTTTATTCATTTAATTGGCTAAATATTTTTTTAATCACGTTATCCGTATATGAATAGACGAAACATTGGATAAACTTTAACGCCGAGCGCGACTCGAATTAGCGTACCTTTTCATAGTAATAAATCTATTTTTGTCGCGTGTATATATTTCCCGGTGAAATAGTATTAATCCATCGTCGAGAATACTATGAATTATTATCATCCTTTTTCGTCGCCATATTTCGTAACGTGACGAAAATTATTTTACGCAGCATACTTGAAACTTCGTCTGTACTGTTAATACATATTGCGACACGAATTATTTACAAAACTTTTATGTTTAACTGAAATTAAAATCGCAGTGTCTCAAAATCTGTCTGAAAATAATCCCTTCTTCTTCTTCATATTATTAAAATACACGATTTATATAAAGGTAGAAATTTCGGATCGTTTCTAGCGGAATAAGTTCTATTTGGAATAAGAAGCGCCAGAAAATATTGTTATTAAGATAATTAGCGGTGGTTATACGAGGGGAAACAGAAGCGAGGAACGAGCTTAAGGGAAAATCACTCGATCTTTTTTTTTTCTGTCCCCGCTCATCATCTCGAGGCAGGCTCTGAGTATTCTTCTCGCGGTGTGCAAGGAGTAATTATTTTTCCTGCCCTCATTCTCATGGCAGGCTGGTCCTATTCTCCACTCTCCTCGCACCCTCATGCCGAGGATCTTCGCGCTTTCGAGAAGAAAGAAAATGTAAGGGTGACTCGGGAGCCAACCCTTACGTCGGGGACGAAGCGTCGTACCGCGAGTAATTCGAACGGGAGAAAAGAAATTAGCGAAATTAAACGTCAGGCCGTGCCTCGGCGGCCTCGAAAGGATCGAAGGGCGGCACGACAAATCCCCGTCCTCCCTCCCACGTCCTTCCTTCGCGTCCACTTTCCATCGGGCACAGACTATTTGCGATTAATTATTCGGGCGGCGGCGAGAGAGGTACGAATAGAGGTGAGAGCGAGGACATGGATGGAAGTGAAAGAGAATCCGAGAAGTATTTGAAACCTCTCCGATAGCATGAAATCACGGGCATCAGGATACATCGCACTTGAGTAAAGGGTTACAGCTAAACGCGCGCGCGGCTGGATTCGTACGATTGACATTACGTGCATGCGTGTGTGTTACATTCGTTTGGCCATTATTTCGATTGGAGCGCGCGCGCGAGAGAGAAAGGGAGAGACCGATATTTCGACCCTTGCTAAAGAGAGAATATTTTGACGTGATCAACGGGTACATCAGACCCCGATGTTTAAATGGGGAAATTAAAACTTATCATTATTGGGAATTTCGCGAGCGCGTTAACGTCACACCGATGAACGTTCTACAGTTTCACTCGTAATTATGAGAGGGAACATTTTGTCCCGAGCCACTCCTCGCGATCCACACGAGAGTGCCCCTTTTTTTTCATTTAAGAGCAGATTAATAAAATTTAATGAAATTAATAAAATAAATATGATATAAAATTCGTAAAATTCACGCAGACTCGAGGAGAGCGTTAAGAACTGAACTAATTATCACGCACGAGTCATTGTGGCGAAGTCGTGTGCACATCGGCAGTCTGTAACGATCGATCCGATATTCGTCCACGAGCAATTCCATGCAAACGACAAAGCGCCGAAAAGCGATTCGTGAGTATTTTTAGTCGGGCGTGCACGTCGCACATATAACTCATATATTTGTTAAAACCTCCCCGGACAAAAGCAGCAGCACCTCGTAAATGGAATTAATCTGTCGATGCGTACCGTGCGTCCATTTAATATCCATCACGCGTTCATCACTGCAGAAGCGATCCAGCCGGTGCTCGCGCCCGCACGTTGCGAGGTTGCCCGCCCTCCTCTCTCTTTTTCCCCTTTTGCCGCGGTTCGTCCTTCTTTCCCGCGGCGACGTCTCTCGCCATCGAGTTCGCGCGGGGGTTGAGCTCGCCGAAACTTCTAATTTCGTGGAATCCGCGACGATGACCGGCCGATGATGACAAATTTTGTGCGTAGCATCTTAATGCGCCGCGCGCCCGTCGAAAACTGACCCCGCAGCTGGCCGCCTTAAAAAAGGGGGGCAAAAGGGCCCTTTCTCGTACGGGAGAGGGATCGCCCATCTCGCACGGGGTCCACGCGAACGTGCAACGTGGTGGGGGGTCGGAGAAGGGGTCCAAGTATCACGATGTCCAGAATTCTTTCATTTTTTCGCGGCTCTCTTTCCCTCTTCTGTTCTCGCCCGTGCGAGCGTTATATTTCGTCTTCCCTCCCGACAGACGTATCTCGAGATGGGTTGAACCTGTTTAAGGGCTGTGTTTAAAGATCGAATCAAAGGGCGAATGGAAGGGTCGGTGAATGTATCTCCTGGAAACGCTATTGTAATTGTAACATCATCGTTCTCATGCCGGTGATTCGCGTCGAGACTATTGTGGGACGAACTCGTTTATTTATACTTTTCAGCGGGAAAGGAAGCGCAAGGAGTTTTTCTCCTAAATTCTGTGTGGGAAACGGGCAGTGCGTTCTGTTAGCTATTACAAGGGATTTTCAGTACAACGATTTTAATCTTCTCAATACATCGTGAAATATAATAGTTATAATTACGTAGAAGAAATATTATAATTTCTGAGAGGGGGAACGGAACAATTTATTGAGTCATTGAGTCCAATAATTCGCTATTCACTGAAACTGATACTGAAACTTTTCTCGTTATGCCGCTATTTTTCCCTGTGTGAAAAGCCCGGATTGACCGCAGAGAAGAAACGTACGCACGCGCGTGCGAAGTGATATTTCCGGGACGCAGGATATTTTTTTTTTCCAAACTCATCTCGCTTTTATTCTCGGCACACAACACACAATACATCCCGCCAGATTATTTATTGACACAAGTTCACTTCACCGTTCCCCGATACACTTTATTTGTCTTTATTATTTATCGCCGTCGAAATTCTGCGCATTGTTTTCCAAAACACTGCAACTAATCACCACCACCATCACCACCCAGCTCTCTTCTTCCTCCTCCTCCTCCGCATCCCAAAACCTCACACCAACCCTCCTGCTATTTCCCCGTCTCCGTTCACCCTCTGGCACCTATTCGATCGATCGTTCCGCACGACCCTGCTACGGATTGTCTACGGTCGATCCTCGATACCTTGTCGGTTTTCGAGGTAGCTACGTCGACACTCTCGGCATGTTCGTCGAGGAAGCTGGGGCGGCAGAGCAGCAGCAGTATCAGCAACAGCAACGATAACCCGAGCGACAGCAGTAGAATTCAAAGCAAAATTTCGAAGAAAAATGAAAAATGGTGGGAGGGTTGTAGGTGACGTGAGATTTCCGGTGTACGAAAATCTCCCTGACTTTCCCGTCCGTCTTTCGATTTTGTTAGTAGGTTTTTTTGAATCTAAAGCGTTTCCGGCAGAGTTTCTGCAAGCAAGGAATATTAATGTTTGTTAAGGTCGAGCATGAGAGAATTCAACGAAGCGAGACGCTGGCGATTTGAAGTTACTTTTTGCAAATCGTAAATTCGATCTGCGATAGAACAACGTGCATGTTGGTTGGAATACTATTCGAGAATGAAGCGTATACAGAATATATTTCCATTATATCACACTATTGCATAACTTTTCAAACTAATCTAATGTAGATCGCATAAATTTAAATGATCGTGGTAATTGCAATTAATTATAATAATTATTTAATTGTTGATTTCATAATTGAGTTGCTTAATTCTTACATCTCGTTAATTAAGTGTACACTTCTATCTCAGTTAAATTTGGATTAAATTTTTACCACTACTATTTCCCAGATTATTTAATTCAAATTAAGGATAATGTGAAAAGGTCGCTTCGCGTTTTTGCATCACCTTTCGCGAGCGTCCCCTTCGGCGTCGGTATAGCGATAGCAGATGTATAGCGTACAATCATTCGATTCAGACATATGCGAAGGCTTTTCTTACTTTTGCATAAACAGCCGAAATTCTACAAATCCACCGTTCAAGACTCCTTCGTAATCGTTGTAATCGTCATCCTTGTCGTCGTCGTCGTCGTCGTCCTCGTCGTCCTCGTCGTCGTCATCGGCATCCTTTTCCTCTCGGCGCAGCCTGTTCTTCCAGTTCATCCGACGTCGTGTCGCGTGCTTCCTCTTTTCGCGCGTCACCCACTTTTCCTTTCGGCTTTGATTTCCGTGTCTCACCGTGCACCAATCTCGCGCACCGCGATCACTCTCACGATCGATCGAGTCCCGCCTCGCGCGCGCACTTTCCTCTCTCCCCGATTCGCACGTGAATCGCGATCGACGCGTGGCGCGGATCGATCCTCCGTCGTTCAATTTCGCGTGTTCTCCTTTGCCGTGTCGTGTCGTCGCGGAAACGCCAATCCGCCGGTCGCGGCTTGACGCTCGACACCGTGCCGAAAATGATACTATCGCGAGATCAGACGCAAAATCTCAGCTTTTTCGTGGATGAGCTGCTACCGCGTGTCTCTCGATCGAGCACAAATCGGTTTTTCGCAAATGTTGTGTGCTCGTGTCGACCAAGGCTGTTAGCGGTATCCAGCGTGATAATAATCGTGCGAGTTTCCCGAGGCTCTCCAGCGATCTTTTCCTGTCCCTCCGTGCTATTCACTCTCGCATCGGGCCGGGATTGATCTCTCCGTGTGGATCCGTCCTTTTGCCGTGAAACCGTTTCTCCCTCTATCGATCAACAAAGAGATCCAATTAGATCATTCGCCGCTTTTGCCTCTGGACGTGACGAGATCGTCGATTCTTTATTCGCACATCATTCCCGCCTTGGAAGAATTGGATAAGCGCGACGACGTAATTGTGACGCGTCGACGATTCGCAACGCCAACCGGATGCGGATTATCGGAGATTCAGCGCATGCGAGTCGTCCCGTACGGTCTCGTTCTGATTCGTGTCTGTTCTCGGTACACCCGTTACACACGTCGTATCGGAGAAGTCCCGGCATATATTCCTGCGATCCGAATTCGACGCGACTCGGCAATCGATGATTAACGTGTCTCTCGATGTCTCTCACGAGGATAGATTTTTTTTTTCTAGACTTTTCTTGACGACGCTGGTCACTCGAGCTTTACCGGAAAATCGATTTTCTCACTGGATCCGCGAATCGTATCCCCACCAGGATCCTTACGAGGACAGGAGGGAGTTACCGGGTGTCTCGAACAACTCCGGCGACTCGCACGTGCGTATGCGTGCGTACACGCGTGACGACCGGTATGATAATTCGCGTATGATAGACGCACTCACACACTGCCACTACCAGGAGACGAATTCCGATAGAAGAGTATCCGAACGGATGCGGGCCAAACTGGTCCCTTCTTTTGGCGGTGGGCCCTTTCTTACGATCGTCGCGAGCTCTCGATCGCGGATCACCCGACGCGTACGAGAGAAAAGCGGGCTCCTCCTGTTGCGCGGGAGCGCGTCACTGAAATCGTCTATATATCTTTCAATCTTTATCACCGCGATCTCTCTTCCTCTCTCCCTTTGTTTCTCCTCGCTCTCTTTTTTTCTGTCTCTCTCTCTCCTCTCCCTCCTTATCTCTCCGGGTTCCCTCTCCGGGCTGTCTCTCCCTTTCGGCGATCGGTATCGCGCGCGCGCGCGCGAGACAGTAATCAGTTGACGCACTCGCTCGCGAGCTCTCTCGAGGACGCGCGCGGACCGTACTTGCGGGGCTTCGACTTCGATATTTCTGCGATTTATTGCGGCGCGACTTAGAAATGCATCTAATGCGGTGCACGCCGCATAGAATGCATGCATGCACCTTGGCGGGGAGGGCGAGAGCCGCGGAGAGCCGAGAAGCAGCCGGAGCCAGAGTCGGCGGAGCCGAGCCGAGTCGAGTCGAGTCGAGTCGCGGCCCGCGGTAGTATCGGCGCATGCGCCACCGACAGACGCGAGCGTGTGTACTCTACTCGCGCGATCTCTAGGCAAGCTAACGCGAGCCAGCGAGAGCGCGGGCGAGAGCAGATCGGTGGACAGAGGTACCTACGGCTACGTCATTCACTGGCGTGGAGACCGGGGCATCAACCGAATCGGTCGGAGTATTAGTAAACTTGATGCCGTCTTTATTCCGGGAAGCAAAGAAATTGTATGAAAATAATGAAAGTTTTCAAAACTATTTCTTGGAGGGTAGCCCTTTAAGCTCGTTTCCACGAACAAATGTTTGTTATTTTCAGAGAGAGCGATGATTACATTAGGACGTAATTGAAATTTTCCAGTTGGTTCTATTCATTTTCACGCTGAAATTATTGTTCTCTTCATAAAACCAACGGCAAAAATCGCTGAAATATGTTAGCGGATTTCGCTGTGTAAGCAGAAAGATTCTCCGTCTCGAAGAGGAGGTCCAGCGAGAGGTGCGGCGCGATTACAGACGAAATACGGGGAAACTCTTCGCAGACCATTCGCAGGGGCCACCCACGTCCGTAATTCCGTGCGTGGTCTGGAAAAGCGCTAAAATATCCCGTACTCGCGGGAGAGTTACACCGTCGTTGAATTCTTTCGCCCGCCCGCGATTCCGATGCGCCGCTCCGCATACGTACTCGCGAGTACATGCGAGTGTGTCGCACGTGTGCACCGCGCGTGTGTATGCACGCGTTACCGTGTGTTTCCATGTTGGAGCATAGCCTATCCCGTAGCACTATAGCGGCGATATGGAGAGGGCTGCTCTCCGTGCGTTTCTCTTTCCACCGTCTTTCCTCGCCGCGGTGGGTGGAAGAGGAACAGGGGAGGAGGAAGAGAAGGAGGAGGAGAGAAGAACGGAGGAAGAGAGCAGTCGGGCCCCCCGCTAGGTACGACACTGCGCGATTTTTTGACGACCGATGAAAGTTACTCGCGAGATATTCTATTTTAAACTTTCGGCCAACAGCGGCCGCCGCCGCCGCTGTCGTTGCGCGTCTCCGCAAACCCTCACCTTTCTTCACCCCTACCTCTTCTTCCCTCTTTCTTCTTTTCTCCCGTCCTCCTCTCGTTCTTCTGTCGCGCGAGAGACTTCCTACATCGCGATAATTCCTGAAAAGGAGGGGGTCATTTTGCGTGGCATGGACCTCCGCTTTAATTCTCGCGTTGCGTTCGAACACTGGGAGAAACGGACCCCTCGTCGCCGGCGGAGGAAAACGCTGCAGCAACAGCGGTGGTGCAACGGCCGAAACCGTTGTTTTTTCCGTCCGGCTGAATGATTTATCAGATCGGGACTGCGCGACGCAGTTGCAAACCGACAAAATGGTGAGCTTTATTATTAACCTTCTCTCTGCCGCCCTCTTCCCCACCTTCCCCCGTGCTTCCTCATGCTCCATCGCATTGTAATCGTTTACGAACGTTTGATCGCGTTATAAAAAATCCAATACTTTTGTTCGCCGCAAAATACAATCCGCGAGGTCCGATAACATTTTCGATAACCGCTTTTAATTGCACTCTGTTGTTTGACGCCGGTATTGTTCCGCCTGCAACATTGCTCTATGTTAATTAACAGAAAAAGCGGCGCGCGAAAATGTTTAGGCGCATTTCGGAGTATGACCAGTGCAACTCGTTACGTGGTGCGAGGTGCCACACTCCCTTCTCCTCCACCCCTCCTCCTCTTTCGCGATCGATCGTGCACGTTGCACTCGCGTTGGTGATCTCTCGAGTGCAGGGGGAAACGAAACTGTCTCACTGCATCGTACGAAATTACGCTGTTAATCCACTCGTCACTGCGAACTAAAACCAGTCTTATGGTGAGTCGCGTTACTCTCTCGCGTATTATTTAAGATTGTTTCCCAACGAGCCGGCTTTGTCAAGATAGTGAAAAGTAGAATAGATTTTTTTATTTTATTACTTCTTCATCACGCTTGCAATAAGAAAAAAGATGGGAAAATGCATTGCTGCGGCAAATATTATACTATTGTACGCAAATATTATATTATTGTACTCTTACTGTTGTACCGGAATAGATCAATTTTTTCACACAATCGACCAAAGTACCACTGTTTTTTTCATTTTATTTAGTTTCATTGGTATGCACGCGTTTGTAACGCAGAAAATAATTACGGCGATAAATTAATTAAAGAGAACGCGGGACGAATTCCACGCTCGCCGAGGTCCGCAGGAAAAATATCAATCGATATCGTCCGCCGGCGAAAGGAACGCATTCGATATTCGCATATCCGATGCGAATTCCCGGCGGGCACCGGCGCGGAGGTTGCCGAAAAATAATTTTCAGCTGCCGCGCGCGCGGGATACGCGCGCACACGCACTCGCGCGGATGATCCGTTGCGTCGGGGTCCCGCGGTGCCTTTTTCTTTTTTCACCGCCCACCCTCCCGCCCCCTCCCACCGCCGTCCGATCCGTCGTTCCCCCGGGCCACTCTCAACGGTCTCCCTCCCCCGATCTCCGCGCCATCCCCGTTACCGCCACCGCCATCCAAGCGCACCACTCCGCGGGATGCGCGGCGCGCCGCGCCGGCCGCTTTTGTTTTCCTCTATTTTCCGGTTTTTCCGGGTGGGCCGTGCCGGACACACGGCGGTGGCGGCAACAGTGGCGGCGACGGCCGGTGGTGTGTTGGCGCAACAAGTAGCAGATTATAAAAATCACTCGACGGCTCGGGGGCGTGTTGAGGAAAAAAAAAGAGGCACGGGGGAAGGGGGAGAAAAAAACGTCGAGCGGAGGCACGCCGTAGGAGAAAGCAGGATGGCGCGAACGAGGACGAGAGCGATCGGAAGAGAGATCGCGGCATCGTGAGAGCGACAAGAGTGAGCATCGCGAGTGGGAACGAGAGGAACGAAGGACTGCGGAACGTGGAGAGCGCGGGGCGAGGGGGTACAGAGGGGGGTGAACGGCGAGTGAAAGAGGTCCGGTCGGAAAAGGGAGAGCGAGAGGGAGAGTGCGAGAGAGATGCGGGCGTAGGTACACATTTACCTATACATATGTATGCTTCCACCCGCCGCGTTTCTCCGCTGCCTTCCTCTGCCTTCCTCCAACCCCGCTTCCGCTCTCCCCCACGATCACCACCTCGTTCTCTATCTAGCCGAGCTGTGGCTCCATCGCTCTCTCTCTTTCTCTCTCTTTCCTCGCCACTCTCTTCGCTTTCTCGTTTGCTCGCCTCACGCTCTTTTCTCTCTCTTCTCCGCTCATACTTCGGCTTTCGGTCTCTCGCGCTCTTTCCGCCCGCGTATATAAGCCATGCGTGGCGATTTACATTAAACGTCGGTCCGTTTCCCTCTGCCGTTTCGCGGGAACACGCGCGAGTGCTAGTGGTTTTGGGGGCGGCGGTCGTGAAGGGCGGGGGAGGGTGAGAAGGGGTTTCTCTCTTTCTCGCGCGACTCTCGCGTTGCATCGAGGGGAAAATCATCCGAAAATACTCGAACGCGAGAGGTGGCGTCATTTCGGATCTGTAGCCGCGTGTACACGCGAACTTTCGATAAAGGAAAGGATTCTCTTTATCATTATACATCTCTCGATCCTCGTGTCACGATTTGCGTGGAGGAGATCGCGTTGACGCCAACTCACGGCGTTTGAAGGGCACTCGACGATTTCTCGCGCGAGAAACGCGAGGGCGTCGAAACGAGACGCGCTGCCACGATGGCAGCGTCCGTTCGAACCCATCATTATCGTTGTACGAGCTGACGTGACGCACGCTCTCTTCGGAGGCTTCCGAGCGCGAGCGCGTTCAATTAAATGCGCTTTTAATTGTTCAAATATTCTCTTCGCAGCGAGTCCGGGAGCGAATCGGCGTCTCGTGTTTTATTGTTGCATGATGTTTTACGAGCGCAGGCTCGTAACGGAAGTGTCCCCTACTGTTGGGGGAGTTTTCGGATTCGTTCTCGAGTCCGCTCGTGAATCGACCGCCAGTGGCTTAAGATCACGAGTCCTCTCTTCGAGGATTCCGGCGGGTCTGTTTCTTTCAGAAACACCACGAAATGAATTTATCGACGTGCATGTAGTCGGAGCGCAAGCTTTGTCCGCAACGCGACGCGACGCATCGATGCATTCGCCATGCACCGACGGCGGACTTTATACGCGCTGGCCCTCGTCCTTTCCGATCTCCAGTTGATCGATTTTCCGCGGGGTCGACGACCCCCGCGCTCGTTCTCTCGAACCCTTCGTCGGTCGCGTTCCATGTTTCGGAGCGCGCGAAGAAGTAAAAGAAAGGCACACTTTCGGCGATACGAGCGCGGGATATCCGCCGGACACACGCCGGCCATATTTATCGACTAGGACGCACTAGGACGCGCTAGATGAAACTATATATTTACTAGGAAACGCGATCAATACTCACAATTCTGATGGGACTGAACATTATCTCTCGTATGCCTCGTCCGGTTATTTCCGCGTTCCGCTAAATCGCCCGCTGTCGAACGCTCGATTAAGCATTGTTTTCTTACCGAAAACGAATTTTTCATTCTCCTGTCTTCGTCGACGGACTGTCCGTTTATTTATTATTGATTAATAATTAAAAGGATGTGTGAGCGTCACATAAAAATGACAGATGTTACATTAACGTAATGAAACGCAGTTATCAAGTTAGCTTGTATTTATTCGATGTAATGCGTTCGACTGTTTGCATTAAAATTCTAATTCTATGTTCAATATTCTCGAATTATAGAATCGCCATAACGCTTTTCCGTTTCGCTTCGAATATTCGGGTATCGCCAATCTAACGCAGAGATTTAATGGATAAAAATATTCTGCGTTCCCTTACGTGTTTATTGTTGCATGAACTTAAAATTGTACGTCGCCGGAGCGTAAATAATCGAGTTTACACGCGACGCAGAACCAGCGTGCCGCGACCGAATTAGTCGGCAATGAAAATATTTCGCTGCAACTATCGAAATATATTGTTATAAACAACGTCCAATCCTAACCCGGCGTTTTTATCTAGTCGTCGCGCTCGGCATGCGATTAAATCGTATTTCAAGCGATGACTGGCGACTATTTCCGACTCGCTACGGTATGATGAATTTTATATGCCTGTCCAGACACCACCGAATAATAGTTTTAACAAAGTTTTATTAGTTGAGATCATTGCTATTATTGCGCGGTGAATGGCTACTCTTTGAGTTTAGATTAAGACTCGGAAAGGTCAACGGCGATTTCGTTGGGAGACACGATTAATCCGATTTGGAAAGAGTTGCAACTTAAAATCGATGATAGAGTCAAAAATTATGCAAACTGGTAGTGAATGTCGTAAACATGTGAAATGGATTCTGGAATAATGAACTGTAACGCGTCCTGCGAAAATAGTAATAGTCGCGGGAAAAGAACGCAGATAATAAATCAGATATTATTTTAGTAAAATTTTATGAGAACAATTTATGAGCCGTTTGACAGCGAGTCTTGGCATTTTCTCAGTCTGAAAATCGCGATCGTCAAGGGTCCGTCGAGTGGCTACCGGCGCCTGATCACCATCTTGGTGGTGACGAGTGTTCGCCCCCGATATATTTTTCGCGGCTGCGTTAAGTATAAGAATAAATTGCATCGCGTTCAGGCGTCGCGATCGACTCTCGGGCCGGCCGCTGCCAAGATCCGGAAAAAGGAGAGGCGGTTTTCTAGAACGACTAAAAATAGCGTGCACACTCTCGCGAAAATAAAATGGCAGTTCTACGCAGGCGGTGAGGAGGATAAGGTAGGACGTGGGGAAGGGAGAAGGGAAGAAGAAGAAGAAGAAGAGAAGAAGAAGTAGGAGGAGGCGGCGGCCGCGCGGTTGAGGAGAGGCAATAGGAAAAAAAGGAGGCAAAGCATCTAAAATTGGCGGGACTATACTGACTTTGCCAATATGCGGCGATGGCGGGTTCCTATGGCGAGTACCGGTTGGAGATCGGCCTCTGGACCTAGGGAGTAGGGCTGTGTCTAGGAAAACAAAGAGGGAAAAAAAGAAGCTAAGTGGGGAAGGCGAACGGACGAATGAATCCTCTCTCTCTCTCTTTCTCTCTCTTTCTCGAGCCTGAGAAAACGCGAACGCGTGCGATACCCGCGTACGACGTGGTATAAAGAGCATGGGATAGCTTTATTACGGATTACAATGCGATGGCGTGGGTTCCGAAGATCCCACGATAATGACATCGCGCTATCGCGGAAGCGTATCTTCCCGCGATGAGCGAAATATACGGCCATGGTGACGGTAATGATATCGATATCGCGACCGGATCGAAGATACGATCTGGGACGTGCGATGCGTTACGCGTTTAATAAACTCCCGGGCGACGAAACCCCTTCGCGCATAATAAAAATGAAAGGCAACTTTGCGCGCGACCAAATACCCGAGGCGACTTGTCCGTTCCGTGCGAGAGCCACTTATCTTAATGGTGGACTTTTACGTTTAGCGCTGACAACTTTCGTGGGACGAAAGTGAGATGCGCACCGTGCACATCTGCTTTTTAATAAAATAACTTTCGATAAGTCGAGTGCATAAAGTAACACTCTCGGTATGACAGAAAGTGGGGGATATATGTAATTAGGTGAAACAAGCAAGATGTTACTTTGTTCTTTTTAAAAAAGGCAAAAACGTCTTTAATTCATATAACATACGACGGAATCTACTGATACAATTACTTTTATTACTGGTACAACGTGGAAATTTACAGTAAAAAAAAAAAAAATAAAGAACATATCAAGCGCAAAACTGTTTGTCCAATTTTACAATCGCGTTTATATAGTTCTATAACTTTATTTCTCTTCTATCGAGTCATCATTCACTTCTGACGCAAGTTGCAAGCCGGATTTTCAAAGCGACAAAAAGATCATAAATGAAAAGAAGTAAACTCCCCCCCCTTTCCAATGTTTCGCAGAGTCTCGTTCACGTGTGGACCTTGCATCTAAAAGAACTCCGAGGGAGAGGGATGAAAGGTTGCACCATCCAAAGGTGCAGAGAAAGAGAGAATATAAGCCGCGGGGAGGAGAGAAGGGAGCAAGAGAGGAGAAAAAGAGCGAGAAAGAGAGAGAGAACGTCGACCTTGATGAAAATAACTCGTCAAACTGACCATACCTCTTGCACGTGAAGTTAAAAAGTGCAGCCTCGCTGCAGAGGGGATCCTTCGAAACGAGCAATTCGCAACGTTTTCGACTGTTCCTTCATCGGCTTACGTGCATGTTTGACGATTTTAACATCGTCGAATACTCTCAATGAGAGCGTCCTGATAATTTAACCATTGTCACGTAATTGATCTCTGCATTCTATAGACCTTTGTTCTGTGTGACGCTCGTTACTGTTTCGATCATTCACGGTATTTCGAGTCATTTGCGATTGTGATGCTGAACATTCTTCCTCCTTTCTTTTCTCGGAGGAAATAAGAAAACGGTCTCTCTTGCATGCGGAATACGAAATTTATGACTCAGTGCATGGCTTGGAGGATATCGAGTGACGGGTCGCGTGGAAAGGATTTCGCGTACAAGAGAGGCTTGAGAGACCGTGAGAGGTGAACGTGGGTGGGTTGGGAGCAAAGATCGAACGACCTCAGTTCGGACGCGAACCAGAAGTAGTCCGCATTATCGACGTCGTTTTACAGGCGCCACAGTGACCGATAGCGCTTGTGCTACCAACAGCTGACACATTGCGGAGTCAAACCTGAATCGTGGGGCCCAAATGGTTCGCTTCTCGACTGTCCTTTCTCATTGCGACATTGTTTGAGTTACAATTTAACAAGTCTTATTACTATTAGATTATTTCAATGCTACTCCGAAAAGAATTAATCGATTAATCCGTTTATCGTGTATAATTAGCCTCAGCCTAACCCGTGGTTAAATTTAAATAACAATGGCGGAAACAGTCGAAGCGCAATAAATAAAAAATATTATTCTTACTTTGGATTCGCCAAACGAGGATATTGCTAATAAATCGACAATGTCCCGTTAATATCCAGAAATTTTGTGTGACAGTCCCGCGCGAAATCCTCATCGTTGTAGCATACAGATTTTGCACAACAATGCAACGGGATTTGCGCTGCGAACGAGTTTTTACTATCATCAGTCATCAGGCAAACGGCGAATCTCATATTTACCTAACATTGCAGTAGAGCGTGTGCGCTCGCCCAGATAAATCATCATCGTCTGGTATCGCGCGTAGCAATATAAATATAAACACGAACCTGTCATCACCACCACCCTACAGTCGCAGAGGGCGAGCACTTTTTATCTCGTGTTTCGATGCCGCCCCGTTACTACCACACGCAACGTGATCCAGACAAAGCGGATCATAAAAAAAATATATCCTAGAAAAAAGCCACTTAAGGGTCACGATTAGGGGTTGGTTAGGAAAGGAAAAAAAAGGGTCAGCCAGAGTTTTTCCCCGGCAGGTTGCGTTTTTTGGCTATCGATTTTCATCCACCTGAAAAACCGGCCTAGGGGTGCCGCGCTTCCGAAGGGAGGCTGGCTTTTTTTGGGCGTGTTTCGTTAACCCCCACGGAACAAAGTGCACTCTTGCAAAGTGCACAAGTTTCCTCCAAGTTGGGAGTAACGCGATGTCTTTATCGGGATAATGGGAGATAATAAGACTCAATGTAATTATGTAATAAATAATCGGATATCGTTTTGCTAATTACGACGTTTAATCAATAGCGCGTCTGCTATCTTCTTAGCTCTTGTGGCTTCGAGCCACGTTTCGGAAGATCCGAGTTCGATGTGCGTCAATACAAAGGCAGTCGCGTCGTTGTCTTAACGTCCACTTCGTTCACTGAAAATTCAAAATTACCCGAGGCAGAGTCTCGCCGCCGTGTACTTTACAAATTAAATAACATTGCAATGGGTTAACGAAGTGTAGACTCTGTCGCTCGGACGCCTATCAGAGCGCCCACTCCTCCCCGGTTCTGGGTCCCCCCTCGCCCTCTGTCGCTCGTTTCACCCCTTCTCTACAATTTACCATCTAAGTGTCGTCCTCCTCACTCCCACCCGGCGGCCTATTTTACCCCACTTTCCCGCCTTTTCCCCTCTTTCGCCCGAGGCTGGCCATCCCATACACCTTCCCACCCCCACAACTTATCCCTACCCGAGGTCTCACCCCTTGAGGAAAAATAAGCGGCCGGACACCTTACCGGTCCTCACTGGCTAGGCCACGATTGGTCGTTCGTAATCTGCAGGTAAAGTCTACAAGATCTCGGTGGAAACCTACTGAAAACGTGGCAAACAGCGGTGCAAGCAGGAAATGTTACAACATTTATTCATTAAGTAATCTATATGTAACAAGCGAATGTCTCATTACGTTTTTGTTTTTAGATTGATTTTTTTATAACCACTAATCAGCTTGACGGAAAGAGTTTATCGGAAAATAGATTGCGAGAAACGTCGAAGTGTCAGATGTGTTTTTTCACAGAGCGCCGTCGCTATCTTGCAACATAAATTATATTTACTTAGACGATAAAAGTTGTCGCTAACATTGAAATATATTATTTTCCAAATTGTACAACTTTTATATTAATATTATTTTATTTATTATTCTTTTCAAATTACATAAACAAATTACATTTGTACGCGTTAAAACATCTGATAAACCCAGTTAACGGGACGTAATTACGCGTTCGCGTCTTTTCAATAAACGTTATATAATTTGATTCACAACAACGTTAACATTTGCATTTTATTTATTTATTTATTACTTGAAAAGTGAATTACGTGATGCTAGTGAACAGCCGATTAATGATTTAAAATATTTATTTTCTAGTTAACTCTGATTTGTTTGTGGTGTTAGCATGAAAAAGGGCGGACCTTAGCGACCAGTCTGTTGAATGATAATTATATGCTTGGATAATCGGGAACGTCGAACCCGCGGAATAAAAGGCAAACTGCGCGTCGCAAATGTTTGGCGAATACATCGCGATCGACGGCAGACGACCGCGCGCGAACCGCATACGCTTCCGTCCATGAAATCTCGTTAGTCGTTTAATTATTTGCGTGTGTTGAAAAGTTAAACGGTAGAGATTTTTGCTCGCGTCGTCCCGCTTATCGACAGAACGCAAATACATGCGCCGGTATTTATTTCAATTTTTTATTTATGTATCCTGCTATTGTATCGGATGGCCATGCTATTAACGTTGGTCACGGTGACAATTTTTATTCGCAGTGAAATGGTGGACGATTCATTTCTTTTTTTCTCCATTAAATTGTATAAATTTTACGAATGACGAAAAATTCTCCGCTTCTAACCATTGTTTAGAATGGCCCTTGATAGGTCCCGAGTGAATTGAGAGTGACAGGCTTCCGTGGCATGTATCCGGGTCGAGAACTCGACCGAAAATCGAAATGCAAATGTCCCAGGACTGTCTCCCTCCCCGAAGGGCTCTCTAAATCTCTCGCACGTTTACCGGCCGGCTTGGTTGTTTATTTTTTAATTAAAGTCTTCCGCGGAGGCAGCTTCTCCTGAAGCGGTGGCGGGATTAAAAAAGGTCCCTTGGAGTTATTAAGCTAATAATGTGTCTCGTGCCGCGTGCCGTACCTTCCGTACGTAGATACGGAACGACAAGGGAAGGTAGAGAGGGAGACAGATCCAAAGAGGATGAGAGAGAGAAAGACAGGAAAGGGTCAAAGAGGAAAAAAGGTTGGCTGTGAAGGTTTAAGGATAAAGAGGGAGGAAACGAAAAGGTAGCTAGAGAGAGAATTGAGAGGTAGTGTGGGAAGATGGTTGGTCGACAAAAAAAAAGAGAGGGTTTAGGACGCAAAAAATCACTTCGGCACGCGTGCACACCTCCGTCCTGATCCTTTCATCGGGACGATCCTCCCCGACGGTTGCGAAAGTTTGCGAAAACGACGACTCGGCTTTCCGAAGTGACCTACCTCGGCACGTGGACAAGCGGTCAGTTCATGCGGCTTTCCGTGTATAACGCTGAAGTTCTCGTCGAACGTCCTCACTTCTCGACCTTGTGAAAAATAAATGTAGGATTTACTTCGTCACGTCTTTTTAAAATGTTTTTGATACTTACTTATTTTAAGCAGTTTACTGAAATTGTACAAATAATTATAAAGACAAAAGATTGGTTACAATATCTAGATTGTTACGTAGTTAATGACACGTACATATATAGTTAATGATCAATATATTATCTTTTTAAAAGATTTTAACTAATAGTGATTATAATTATAAAGATAAAAGAATTTACATATATACCACTTTATTATTTTTTTCAAAAGGTTATTTTGAAACTTGCAATCGTAATTAAAAATAGCTTAAAAATAGAATTTAATCAGACTTATGTAATTTGTTATGTCAAGTTTACACAACTGATACACACACAATTATATTAAAAAAAAAAAAAAAAAAAAAAAAAAAAAAAACCGAAGCAGCAATGTGATACAAACAAAATGTCGAGTGCGACACGCGAAATTTGCACAAAAAGGTAACTTAATGAACTACAAGAACGAGAAATCTTTCAATTATGAATGTTTTAGACGTAGTCTCGTCCTTTATAACATGGAATTTATATCCCAGCGTATCGAGTCATTTTCCTCGCCCATACAAGTGCTCGTTTGTCGCTATTGTAGATGTTTCTGAGACAGGCTCGCGGATAGGAAGATAGGTAGGATGAGAAGATAGAATGGAGAGGATGGTAAAGAATGACCGGACTTCGTGGTGCAGTAGAGCGTGAAATAAGCTCTCTATTATTGGGAATTTCTGCGAAACTTTTCGCCGCAACGTGAACACTCGTAATTGCTGCAGATAAAAAATGAAATGAGAAAAATTAAAGATTGAAGAAAAAATGTTGTGAAATTAAATTTTTGACAAACTTTTCGAATTCTCTCTGCGATGTGTATGCTGAAAGTAAATTAGTTATTTAACTTATTCAGAGATATCACAAATTATTTAAAAATGTGTTTAAAAAAATATGTCAAAAAAAACATACATCCGATTAATACATATTTTAAATTTGTAAAATAATAATATATAGCTGCAATATATAAATAAATAAATTTAACATATATATTAAGGAATTATTTATCCTAATTAGGAGGTAAAAAAATAAAGGAAAAAATGATAATTTTGTATAAATTTATTAATTGTAAGTATTACATGCATAATAATACAATGTAATAAAATTAAGTCACATTGATATGACGTCGTCGTGAAAAGAAGTCGGACGACGATGTCGAGACAGAGTAACGAACAACTGAAATGAGAAAACGAAGGCCGAAAGGGGCTGCAAAGAATGGCCGGAGGCTGTGGAAGGATGGAGGAAGGAAGGAAGGAAGGTCCGCTCGGCTGTATCTCACCCCCTCGGCCCACCCGCTCCTTCTCCGTCGCCCTCTTGCCTCTTCCTGGCCGTCATCTCCGGGGCGATTTTCCACGGCACCTAAGAGAAGGGGCCAATGAGACGCTGGGCGTCGGTATTGATCCGAGGCGTCGTCCAGGAGACGCCCGCTCCAAGACGCCCGGCTTGCCCGGCGCGAGAGAGCGGCCCCGCAGTTCGAGATAAAAGGACGAAAGCCGCTCCTGGAGACGAGCCGCGGGTCCTTCCGCCTTCCGTGTGTCCTGTATATCCGCATGAAACCTCATATATGATCCGGCATGACCCGCGCTCTCTTGTCTCCCCCATGGTACATGTTACGCAGGACGCCGGCGACGTGAGTCCTTTGTTGCTTGGTTGGAATCCTGCCGTGGTCGCCGCATCGACTAAAAAGTGTGTCAAAATGACTGTTTTTTTTGGAGGTAAATGACTTTTTCATCGATCTCTAAGTACGCGGCAAGATATCCTTTATTTTTTTTTCTCGAACAAATTAACTTTGTCATTTTACAGTCGGTATTAACTCGTTTTAATCCTTCAATTTAATTCTTGACTTGAACGAGTGAAAAACGAGAGAAAACGAGAAAATCTTCATTTTTATGACAATTGAGTTATATAGAGATTTATTATTATTATTTTTTTAGATCATTGCATTATGGCATTAAATTAAGGCAATAATTTTTAGCAGATTTCTTGAATAATATAATGAAGAATAAATTACTTTGAATAACATCGGATCATAAAATAAATTATATATTTTGAAGATATTACAAATATATGAAAAGTATTCTTTTCTCGCACTTGTTATCTGCAATGAAGTAACATTTGCGAATCACGTCTTTTTGTCGAGCTCGGAGAGTCAGATTATCTCTTTAGATCGAACCTAGATGCGTTTAAAATTAATTATATACTCCGTTATCAATCACATCCGGTTGCCGTGGCAACCTAGCATCCCTTTCCATATTATGACGGTCTTTTCAATAGCGCGGGCTCACTGTCGTTCGCGTATGACGAATATACCCGACGAACAAATACTGTACCGAATTGCCGAAAACACTTTCGTCCTGCCCGAGAAAACACCGTCGACACTTCTCCCAGCTAAATGAAACGAAAACATGTAACGCGAATGACAGAGTGGAACATAAAATCATCGCTCATCCGCGTGTCAGGTCGTTTCTCGTAATCAGTCAACTTCGCACTTCGTTAATATCGTTTTCGTCTAAAAGCATGCATTATCCGTTTCTATTCTTTTTCGCATAATTTTTATCATATCTTTAAGAGACGTTATAGTATTACTGGATTATTTCATAATCACATTTCATGATTATTTTATTTATTACAATTATTTTAAATCGATTAATATCGTGCGACAATTTCTCAGCGAAAAACATCTCATTGTTCTTTCGTTCGATCGCGAATAAAAGTCTCGCTATGTGAAAAAATTTTTTTACATTTTTGTTTCTCAAGCGAGGACGCCAAAATATGTGACAGGCTCATAGTGCGAGACGGCGACATTATTCCGCAATCCGCTCGACGATCTTGGTCCGTGTGAAAGGATATCCGAAGGAATTTCCAATGCACGTGCGATGCCTAAGCTTTCAGTGCGCGGATGGCGTGCGCCGTTCCTTTTATTTTCCTTCAATTTCCTTCCTTTCAGGTTTCCCATCAGCCTTTCCATTAATATTAAAACAGGAGCGTAGCCTCGCGAGGGCTGTTTCAAAGAGGGTGGCGGTGATGTTTCAGGCCGCGCACGGCTCTGTCGAGGTACTAACAGGCGAGGGCGAGAGTGGGGAGTGAAGGACCACGGTGAGGGCGGGCTAAGGGGCGTTCGGCTCGTTTTTCATCTTGATCTTCTAGAGTTACCAATTTGAACGAGCTAGACCTATCATCTCGCCCCGCTGCCCCATCTCTTTATTGTGACTCGCGTAGATAGGTGTGCTTAATTTTAAGGGTAAGTTTCTAAGAACAACTCTTTAACAGGTATGCGCAGGGAGGAGGAGGAAGAGTGAGTGAGGTTTTCGTTTTAGTAGTAGAAATTAATTAATATTCTGAAATATTATGCCGTGTAATGTAATTGCGGTTATTGTCTATCTTCGAATCGACCGAAGAAGCTCGGCAAAGACGTCTCGTGGGAAAACCACCGGTTCTTGGTCGGTAGCTCGCGATTATTTATCGTGACCTGACCCTTTCTTACGCAACCCTTGCCGTGGGCAACCCTTTAGGATAGACCAACGGTCAGCGAACCCCCGTTTCGGCATTATAGGAACCGGTTTTTCAAATGCGCGCGCGCACGTACGGCTGTAATTTTTCTGGAGAATTTTTATCGCGAACTCGTTCGACCGGTCGACCGAACGTGTGTCCAGGTGGTCACTTCCTGGCCACCCCAGTTTGGGTCATTCTTAACTCCCTTCCCCTCCTTCTCCTTCCGTCCTGCCCGTTACTTCTCAATTCCACGGCACGATTTGTGTGGACGTAAATGCGTTTCGCGAATCCTCCATCACGTTTCCATTGCTATATTTACACGAACAGTTTTAACATTTTTGGCAGCTTTTAAAAATAATTTAATTTTGTCGATTGTACATTTGATACTTCATACTAGAAAAATGATTTCCATCGAGGGAAAAATCGCGAATGTCGAATCGAGAAAATATATATTTTATCACATCAATGACATCAAAACTTTTAACCTCTGGTTTTTCGAATCACATCCTGCTTCACCTATAATTAATCGGGCTTATCGCGTTACTAAATCGAAACTTATATGGATAAATATTCAGCCGGATATCCACCGCGCATAATACGAGCGGTTGATTTTATGGGTAATATATATGAGAGCGGGAAGTTCGGTAATTAATGGCTTTTATTCGAGAGCGGTGAACGAGTGAAATAAACTCGATCGCAAGTATTGTAATTCGAACGTCGTGCCAGTATAAAGCCTTATAAAATTTCTCCATGCTTGATAGTTCCGACAATGGGGTTTAATTAAATTTAAATTTAAATTTTCTTGCCTAGGCTTATTTATTTTTTTCATAATTACGTAGTTTTTATATCGCAACCGCTCATCACTCGAATAAGTGTAAAATCTCGATCAAATGATAGGTCAAACTTGCGAATATATATTTTGATTATGACTTAATATACTCGTGGCGGAATTTTCAGCCGTAGCGGATTAATGTTCCGCGTCGCCATTAATCTTGATACTCGACCGTGATGCCCGCCGCTTTTTGTCGTCGTGCCCAAAACTAATGCGCGCGATTTCACGTCTGACAAGACATTGAGAAGGTTAGCTCGCCTCTTCAGTGTTTTACATTTGCATTCGATGGCAAGCCGCGCGGGATGGCGGCAACGGCGGGAAGGCGGTGGCGAGAGGCAGCGAAGAAGGGCGAGGTGGTTGGGGGGTGATGTTTTGTAAGATCTGCTCGAGAGACCATTCGTCTTAGTATCTGCCTCGGGGGGCGGTGAAATATAAGCTAGATCTACGAGAAAGATAAATGAATCCATCCTCCCGCCTCCCACTATCCCCGCTTCCGCCCGTTTCCACCCTCACCTTCCTTCCACCCTGCCTTCCACGCTACCTTCTCGCAAGACGAGAGAAAACCACCCGGGACAAGAGTATCGTCCTCGCGGCTTCCTCCTCACTCAAGGAATAACGTAAAAAGGGGGGCACGCCTCGATTACGCCGATTATAACGACTTATTCGTCGACGCGCGTGTGCCATTTGCATGGGTGACGTCGCGAGTAGCACAATTAATCATATCAAATTACGGCGACTGTACAAGATACGTGCAATAAATACAACGTGGAGATAAATCAGAGGAACGAAGGGAAGAAAGCGGATGATGAGCGTCCTGAAAGTGGGCCGACAGGTGGAGAAGGCGAAACGGCGCGCAAGGTGCGTAAAAAAGCGACGCAATCTCCGGGGAACGAAATTCAATGGAGGGATCGCGAAACGACAACGGAAGAAGGAAAAAAAGGAAGAGGGCAAACAATTCCGGTGGTAAAGAAGAAGTCGAGGCGGCTTCGTGTCTGACGGCGTCTGCGAAGTCGGCATCCGCCCTCTTTCTCTCCCGCCGGATAAGCATCGCTTTGCATACGATCGCCATTTTGCGGGGAGCATAATTTAAATTTCGTTCTATTGTTTTGTCGCTCTTCTTACCCCCCTCTTGGCCCACCCATCCTTGAAGCGGAGTTTCGAGTCGCCGGGCTCCGGGGGCCACCCTCGCCCCACCTTCGTCACGCAACCCTTCGTGCACCATCGCGTCGTGCCTTCGTGCAACCCCCTTCGTGCCGCTGCTACCGCCACCGCCACCGGCATGATGGTGTTGCCGTACCCCAGCGGCAGCGGCAGTGGCGGCCATTTGCATGAAATTAGAATCAGAATTTTCTTGCCGGAAAATTGGCCCCTCGTCGCCCAACCATCTCGGTCGTGACTGCGAAAATTTTAATTAATTCGTCGCCGAACACATTGTCGCAACGTTCAAGTTAATCTCCATCCGTTATCTAGGAGACGATCTGATCGTATCGCTCAATATAGATAAAATGTCTTGATCGTTTTGTATTAAATATATTCATATATATTATCAATATATATGCTATCCGCTTCTCTATTCAGAAAGAAATAAATTAAAGTTATTTATATATACCAAATGTACACAGTTATATTCTCTGTATCATCGTTCATACTTTGTGTGAACAATTACAGACGTTGTTTCGCAAAGAAACACATATTCAAGGGCAAATTTAGAAAATTTTTCAGGTAGAGCGCACAAAACTGGAAGTCTAATTAATAAAATAATAGTTAAAAAATTCAAAACGCAGTATTGTGTAATCTTTGACACCTCTTCTGGTCACATTCATCCCTGTGATTGGCTCACTCATAAATTTGAGATTCCAGAAATTTCTGTCTTTTGTTTTTAATCAATCATTTTTAATTTGTCGAAATTTTCTGATAAATTTTTTTAAATTTTTAGATACTTCTTTGAGTGATATCAGCTTATGTTTTCAATTATTTTTCAATTATTTTTTAATAGAAATTGCTATCAATTTATTTATTACACAGGTTTCATTCTTACAATTTTTTATTTTTTCTATTAATTTTCTATTTTGCCTCCTCCCTTTGGATCTACCCTTGCGCATATCTGATATTTCTATATATGTGTATAATTTCTGTACCGCCGCAACCATTCAACCGATACTGAAATCGCATGTCGCGATTCCTGAACATTGAAATGCATTTGATTTAAAGAAAAACTTTGCGACACATGCGAAGTTCTATCCAAGATTTTTCAAGGCGAACATTTTATATAAATGCGATTTATTAATTTTGAACAGTGCGCCGTGTAATTACGTACCGGCGATACTCACGGCTGTAAGTATTACCACGTTAAAGCTCGCAAGCTCGTTATCTACCGCAAAAGGTACGATAGACCCTTGGCTCTCGCGAAAGGCCAATGTACGTCTCTACCGTAGAAGAGGACCCGCGGAGTGTTTCATAGCGTTTAGCCTTTATGGCGTGCGGTTCTCTGCAGCCATTTCTCGAGGTAGCTCGTCGTCGAGACCTCCCTTCATCCCCCCCCCCCTCCTCACCCACTTCTGCTCCCGACCACCTCCGCACACCGGTCCTCAGCTTCTAACTCTCTCGCAAGCTCGACGCCGCACTACGGCATTACGCCGCGGGAAACAATGGACCGAAATAAATAGCCCGTCTTTCGTCTTTTGTTTCTTGGGGGTCCATTGTTGCCGCCCGTAGATAAGAAAACAAGAGACTCTGTCGCCGTGTTTACGAGCTCCTGGCCCCGGGGCTCTCCTGGATGTTGCGGCCCCCTTTTTGCCTCGCACGGCACACACCGCCACCTCCGGCCACCACCGTCACCGCTGCCGCGATACCGCCACCACCTCCGCTGCCGCTGTCGCCGTCACCTTCCACCTACACGTGCCGTTTCTTCCTTCGTAACCGTCTCATCTTGTCTTTCTCTCTGTCTCTCCCTTTCGTCTTCCGTAATCCTTCTTCGCGCGTTGCGCGACGTTCTTCGAGATCCGGCTAACACCACACCAGCATCATTGCTTCATTCCACCTGCCACGCATCGTAAAACTGCGCAAAACTGACGTGAATTTGAGGTATCGAGATCGGCGAGATTGTCCCGAACGTCCGTTACAATTGAGTTGCACAATTTTTTCTTGGCGTTTCTAAAGCAATAGATAGTCTGTTCTTAGACTTTACGTCCAATTCAATGCAGCGAGTCTCTAATTGTCTTTTTTTAGAAGCAGATTAATGAAGGAAAACAATTTCTGAAGTGAAATGCATTAAGATCGTGAAATGCATTTCTCTTCCTTTATTTACCAAAGTGAAATAAATGTTTCTGTTCAAATATGATCTGAATGAACTTATACGAAAGATTCCAGGTAAAACGTGCTCATAGAGGAACGATGGACCAAAAATCTAAATTAGCTGCAGTTACCGTGTGTGAGCGAATTTAATCAAATAAAACTTCCGTGAATTACAGCATATAATTTCGTTCCGTATAAAACAGAAATTCCTCAATTAAATGATTTTCTCAACTTCGAGTTAATAACTGACGTTTTACGCGCGATCGCTGACAATTCCAATTTAACCGGCGAAAGATCCCGCGGAACAAATTTCAAATGTAACGTATATTAATGCATATACACGTACCCTTTTCATCGTGCCAACTGCATCGCGTTCGGAATGTCGCCGAAGATGACACTTAACGACTCCTATCGTACTCATGCTCTCGATTACGATGCTTGCGCATTCGCGCGTTCGGTTGGCAAAGGGCCGGGGGGAGGGGGTGAGGAGGGGGCACACCAGTTCTTTATTTCGTTCCAACAATAGAAAAGAGTCAGTGTCGTAGAATGGCTTAGCAATGGCATTGCAAAGCGGGGTATTCACGAACGTTCTGACCGGTACGTGTCGGCCCCATACATGTCGCACCCCTGGACACGCTGGACACCGGACAGCCATGGTCCCGTTGACCGGGGGAGCCTAATTTCGAAAACGGTAAACTGGTTTGTCCAGTTTCCACCTTTATTCGCTCCTTTGGCCTTCCTTCCTTTCTTCCTTCCGCGCTGCGCGCTCGTAGGGTCGCCGTGCGGCCGACTGGACCCAAAGAGAGGAGGAACGCCGGGGAACGGGGAGGGACCGTAGCCGTGGTCACTTTTTCGATTCGGGGTCCAGTCGGTCAGTTCTCATTGGACACACGACACTGGTCATAGTTATTCGCGATTTTTCGCGACGATCGGTCGCTCGGTCGTGTCACTAAAAGTGCGACTTCTTTGGATACTTTCCAGGCTCAAAAGGGTGTCCTTCGTGACAGTGAAACATGTGCTGTGAAACTTATACGTTGTTGAGAATGCTGAAATGGCATAAAATTGGTGTTTGAATGAAACGGAAATATCTAATAAATTTTTCATTGATTTTAACGCTTACGGAAAGAAAATTGTTTATATCGACAAATTTTGGAGACGATAATGGCGAAGAATACACGGCGAAAAAAATGCTCTTATTGAGAAAGATATATTGGAGCCATTTGAGGAGCGCTTCGAACTGTTGCTTGTTCTTCGAAACGGAAGGAAGCTGCGAATGAGGCCGAAGTTTGGTGGAAACTCGCGACAGAGACAAAAAGGGTTCTTGGAGTTTCTTCCTGACTCCTCGATCTCCATCTGTGCACCCTCGCGCGATTCTCTCACTTTCCCCGGGGCGCCTCCGTTCCGAGAAGCTCGGTGTAATTCAAATTCGGTTAATTCCGGTGATTTTTCAAAGTTTCATTAGACGCCGCCGAATGGTAGGAGGTGGCGGGGGAGGGGGGACGACCGGGAGAGACGTAGCCCCCGCGGGTGAAGTATGGCCCCATACTTTACTCTGCGGTCGGCGAAGGCGTCTTAGGCAACTAAGGAATCCTGGAATAACAGGACTTGCAAGCATGAGGCGATGGTGGGTGGATGAGAGAGGATGAGAAGGAGGAAATATAAGGGAGGAGGGTTACACGGGGGCAAAGGATTGCCGTGCGCGGTTAGACGGGGGCGAGAGGGCACGGAAGGAGATCTGAAATTGAAGCTACCTCGATTTAGATTAGATGAATTTATATCGTTCGCCGGGAAAATCGCTCGCGGCACCCTCCTTACCTTTCCTGAAAGTCGCTTTCTTTAAACAAAATAGAGATCCTTCGATTTCGTGACAAAGTGTAGATTTTTTCATTCATCAATCTTGCTTCTTAAATACAGAATGCATTCAACGAAATTGTTATTTCGGGAAGAATTCTAATCTTCGATACGATTTCTATAAATATAAAATATCGGAATATACTGAGAAAAATATTCTATATTTTGAATCTTTATACCAAGCGGAACCAAAGGATTATGAGACAAGAAGAGAATGATGACTGCAAGATAGGACGAACGTCCAGCAATCTGTCGTAATTTATGGTCGTCATAAATCGTTCAAATTACAGTCCGATTACTTGCGAGACTTTCCGGTTGCTCGTCGGTCATCATCGTAATGAGGCCACGCGGCAGCGGTGTACCGGGTGGCGGGATTTTTTTTCCTCCCAGAACGTATGCGAGCGAAAGGCGGCGGGCGTACATATGCGTGCACATGACGCGACATCTGGCCTCCTCCGATGAATCGTGATTTTTTCACCTAGTTCCCGGATTTTTCAGCACGACTTCCTCTCCGATGTCCTTCCGGTCACCTTGCCGTCGGCTACCTCGCCGAACTGGCGACGATTGTCTTGCCCTCACGGATGATGGTCCCGCCTCTGTCGTCGCTCTGTCGCAAATGCCACGTGTCGTCGCTCCCATCGTAAATAAGTCACGATAGAAACGACTCGACAATTTTCTACCGACGGTGCGGAGGGTGGTAACTTTGTAGCATTCATCGCGACGACGGGGAGCAACCCCTTCGCGTGCCAGCCATGGTCATTCCACCATCTTCCTACGCTACAAGGGCCACGAAAGTACTGAAATTACGCTAAATTGCTTCGGGAGGCGGGTTTCACCCCGCGTGGCGTCGGCGCGAACCACGCGAAAGAAGCCCTTGTGCAATTGTCGTGCTTGAACAACACGTCTCATCGTATTTCGCGATTGGCACGTTGCGGCCGTATTTCCTTGGATCTTGTCCGTTCACGTTTTACGAGAAATGAATTCTTGTAAATACGACACAAACGAAAGGGGATGCAATTACAGGCATTAAGGGTGAAACATGACGAGGGTCATTATGCGATCCTGAAGAAACCAGCTTGGCGCGAAAATTCGCTGACGCCAGCTGCTTCCCTGTTGAAAGAATTTCCTCGAGGATCGTTTCGGAGGGTGGCATTCCCTTTCGCCCCTCCTCCTCCGCCTTTGCTCCCGTCCAACGGTTCCGCGCAGTCGAGAGGAGTCCTTGGCGAGGGATGGTTTTAATGATTTTTGGGGGTTGCCAGGAATGGCACCCTTTCTACGGACGGGCGAAGGCGGGCGTGGGGTACGGGGAATTTTTAAGCCCTTACTTTCGGTAGGAACCCTCTTCTCCAGTACTCTCATCGTAGCCCTTTCTCCACAGCTTTTACCCCGGCGAGAAAACCTGGGGGTGGTTTGTTTCGGCAGTACAGCGTAGAGCGGACGGGCGAGCGGGCGGCGGGAGACGGAAGAGAAAGACTTGTAGTCCGGGGGTGGTTTAGTCGGTCCTGCGCGAAAGATGGCTGGCAAAATGGAGGGATCTCTTTCTATTATGCCTCGTCCCTTGGCACCGGCCTCTCTATACGCTCCGAAGAACTCCCTTATCGATCTCCGAAAAACGGGACATACGGTAAGGAAAGGAGAAAGAGTCTCCGTCGAGGTCTTTGATTGTCGATAGAACGAATGACAATGTTCTTTTTCCTTGATTTTTAATCATTTCATCTCAGACGACTACACTTACATACGTGAATTAAAGATAATATACAGATAATTTTTGAGGCGTGTATATATATATATATTTTTTTTTTATTTATTTAATTTAGCTTGAAAAGAAAATATCATTGATTCATATACTAGACTCCTTTCAGGACGAGAATAGGAGGAAATATTTATGGCAGGATTGGAAAAAGAAATTTTATTTTCAATTAATGGAAGAATGAAGAAGACGTTTTTTTTAATTTTTAAAATCTATAATATTAATTAACTATTTACAAAAATAAAGACTTTATACGTGAATATTTGATATTAATGGTATTAGTATCGCTTTTAACAGGCGGGTTTTAAAAGAGTTCAATTTTAACATCTGGAAACTAACGCGAAAACCAATGCATTTCGCGAAAACTTCTTCTAAAGCAATTACGATCGCGGCGTATGGGAAGGTAAATTTTTGCCAGGATCGCGGTATCTCATTTTTCGCGGCATCTCATTTTTCGCGGCCATGGTTCGTTGTAACCGCTCGCACGTGCGAGTTGAGGAGATTAAAAAAAAAGGAGACGAAACTCCGAGAAAGTCTCGAGCTGTGCGTTGATGATGAAGCGCGGAAAACGGAAAAGCGCCGTGCGATTTTCCTCTTCGTAACCTCCTCTCCTCCCTGCTGTTCCTTCATCTCGTCCTCCTCCTGGTCGGGAAAGCGGCGGGGAGGAGTGCGCGGAAAGTCGCCTTCATTAGTAAACTTTCGTTTAAAATTTCTGCCGTTCCGCGAGTAAGGGGTGGCCGAGGGGGAGAGGGACGAGGAACGACGCCAAGCAAAAACAAACGCGCCCCACTACCCAAACTCGATTTTAACTTTCGAGATATAATTAATTTTTCGAGACCGTGCGCGGCCCCGCGCGTGTATCATCGTCGAGAAAAAGAGGATACGGAACGAAAGGAACGAACGAGTCGTAATTATCTCGAGACGGTTTTACCCAACGGATGAAATGAATAGTCCGCTGGGTTTTAGCGCTCTTTAACATCGTCGCTTTGTCGCTCTCTACCAATTTTATAATACTGAAAACTATGTGCTTGATGATATTTTGAAACTCTCTATTAATCCCGTTAGAGTAATAAATTTTAGTAATTTTAGAAATCATTTAAATTGTTCGTAATTTGTTTCGTATTTTACACAGAACGCACCGAATCGAGTTTAAAAGGCTGAAAGAATATAAATATTGTATCAATTAATTAAGAGAAAGTTTTTTAAGGATTTAGGATTAAGGATAAGGATTTCATGTATCATGTATATAAATTTAAAACATTTACGTAATCCATACCCGTCCTCCAACATACATATAATTTATATCATAGTGAAATGAGAAGCTTTGAAATGAAATAGAAGAACAAAAAAAATCGTTTCGCTTGGCACATCATAAATTTTGTAACTTACGTCGCTTCGGCCGTAGTACTCTCATTCTCGAAGCGACCAGGGTGTGCGCCATGAAATAAATAGTAACGGAATCCTGTGCGAACTCACCACAACTACCATCTCACGCCATACGACGTGAGAACCCATAAACCAGGAATAACAAGCCGAGAGACGAGAAACCACCGGAGCTTCTCGTATATACACGTCGAAAAAGTAGCAGCATAGTCGAAGTGTTTGTATAACGTGTACGGCGCAAAAATATTATCCGGGCATAATTCGAGAAAATTATTCGAGAAAGAAGAACGACGACGATTAAGTAGAAAAAACGCGAACTGGAATCGCGATACCTTACGGAGAAGACGGTATATTTCTAAATTATGCTTATCATTTTCAAATTATTCTCGTAATTATGCCTTCTAAAAGGTCTCCGTGTGAAGTTTGGCCAAATATTTGCGCACGTAAATTTATTTACGAAGTAAAATGAGTCTGGATAATCGCGACGTTAAAATGAATAAAAGTAGATTCTTATGTATTTTATAAAGCAAGATAAACGACGAAGTCGAATGATATTGCGAAAATCTCTGGGGATTAATGCAGGAGTTCTATTTCTCTTGTGTGAGTCTTGAAGAATATCTCCAATTCGTTCGGTCGCAAGGAAATTCGGATGATAATAATTGATCAGTATTTTTGCGTCCGGGAGAGACCAACCATTCTTACGGGATGACATTCTCGCGCTTACGGTGTGAAATCGAATTATTATCGGCGATCCTTGGCTTAATTCGATAACCGTTCGTTCGGAGAAAGCGAAGAATGATCTTTCCATCTCTCCTTCTCCGCTTCTTGTTTTCCCTTTCTCGCATCCCGTGACTCGGCTCGCTCTACAGCAGGTTAGCAGCCATCGCGAAGTGCCCGCTGAATTATTCACGGGGATGAAATATTGTTAAAGTGAGGTTTGTATGCAATTTTAATGCGAAAACGGTCGGCCAGAATGGAAAGGATATTCTTCGGATATCGCTTCATCGATTTCGCGGCTCGTTAAGCTTCATTCGTCGCGAATCTTAGGATGAGTTTTGCATTTTAATGGAAACTTAAGAAACGCTACATTTCTAATTAACATATATTGCCGCAAGAACACTGCGCGTAGAACACGCCATTATGCCATCATAAACGCGTAATTCACGCTTTAATAATATTTATTCGCAATTTAAATTCTTCTCTGTTCACGAACATTTTTTTCGACACATTTTCTTGATCGCAAATAGATCGATCTTATCAAAGCGTGGTTTGCTATACCGGCTACTACGACGTAAAGACATATGACGATGCAAAATAAGAACATGATACGAGGAAGATAGAAAGGTAGACGAAAACGATGATGATGACAACGATGGCGTAGTGGACGGCGAAACGGAGACGAGAACTCGCATGACTCGAGAGAGAAAGAGAGCTGAGGATGCACGCACAGCGAGGTTTCTGCGGGCCTCCGCATTAAAACGAGAGGCGAATTCGAGTCTGGTAAAGTTTTAAATGATTTTCGCCGAAGTTGCCTCGCGAGTTGGTTTATTAGGAAAAGTCAATTTGCCCAGAGAGCTGAGCGAACGAGCGAGATCGACATGGAGTGAGAGAGGCAAAAGGAAAGAGTGGGAAAGAGGCGGAGGAAAGAGGAGAGAGAGGAACGATGCTTTAGCAATGAGGAAAAGAGAGAGAGGGAGAGAGAGAGATTCGACTACCAGTACAGGTCGGAAAAGTCCTACAAAATTACGACGCTGCATTTCTCCTTTCGCGTAACGCCCACGCCAGGGCGGGTACAGCGCTCGACGTCGACGGTGACCAGGGATGCTGCTTACTCCCTGAGAGACGTTCACGATCGCGTAGGAGAAATGTGGAGAAATTTAAGGCACCTCGCGCCGCGAAACGCGAGGCGCAAAGTTCAACGAGGAGTAAATTACTAATTGAAACTGTAGTATTATATAAAATAACCTGAGTCTTTGCACAAATATAGATATATTTCGTCAACATTTTTTGCTTGACATTTGAATCTCATAGAGGAATGAACTAATTCACTAACATGGTTACATATTAACCAAATAAAAATGTAGGAGAATATGTCAGGCACGGAAAGGGGAATCTGCGAAAGAGACTAAATTATCATAATATCGTATTTCATTAACGTAAAAAATAAGCGCTACATTTCTGGTATTGTGGCATCGAATATAACATTGTTATTCAATACGGTGCGATCAATTACACAAGTATTTGTCACATAAAGCGTGTGGATATATGGATACGGAATCTGCGCTCAGTACGCTCAGTAAACGAGCACTCTGGAAAAACTCGTTGAAATCGCTTCTCCCTCCGGCATAAAACGCCGGTCTCTTACGTGAAACAAGAGCCGGGAAGTCGGAGTCAATTTGACCCCTGGGCTCCGCTGACCGTTCGCATCCCTGTGCAGTTAACGCGAACACGCCGGAAAGGGTGACACGGATATACAAGCAAAAAGTGATATTTCGCCAGGCGGATGCCTCTCTCTCGGGAAGGATAAACCGGACAAGTTTATAAGCGGGAATCGTGCTAATTATATTCGTTTGGGATGTGATGTGCGTTGTAATTTGTAATATCAAGATTGTCGAATTGTAAATCACGTGCCCGAAAAGATCGATCTCGAACACTTCCGAGACGGAGATCGAATCGATCGGCGGACTTTGGAGCCGTCCGCGTTCCCCGTGATGCGACGGAAAGGAGGGAAAAGAAGGGTACCTACGACGGATAACTGTCGAGGGTGGCAAGCTGAGGAGCACTTGTTCGCAGAAGCCAGGTTCGCGCGCGCGGCGAGAAAGAGAAGAGAACGAGAGACAGAGAGAAAGAGAGAGAAAGAGAGACGATGCGAAGTCGGGAGAGAAAGGACGGAAAAGAGACAGAGCGAGAAGGAGAGAGGTCCAGGAGCGGGTCCACCAGGCTTGCTCCTCCGTGAGGGTGGCTCCTCTGAATCAATAAGAACTGTTTCCCCCGCGGATACCCATCCCCGTCCACCCCACACTCCTGCTCCCCCTCAGCCCCCTTTCCCGTCGCCCCGTTCGTCGCTTCGTTCGTAGCACCCCTACAGGCCGACCTACCACCTTCAGCGCTGCTTCTCAGTTTTCTCCCCTTTTTCCTTTTATTACCGCGAGGAGGTAGAGTGGGTGGGTCGACCCCGGAGGCGGGAGCGGCCATCTTTATTTCTCTCCTACCCTCCACCTCGACCTCCTCTTTCTCCTCCGGCTTCTCCTTTCGTCTCCTCCATCCACCGGGGTAGGTCCTACGACCTCCATCCGTCTTGCCTCGCCGAGCTCCCCCTTTCTCTCCCTCTGACTCTTTCTTGCCCGCTTCTCTCGCCCACTGACGTGCGAGCTCGACCTTTTGGAAACGAGAGCCGCTTCCAACGATGTCTTTCCACCTCTTCTTATTCTTACCGCCCTTCCTGCCCTCCCTACCGGCGTATGCCGTCTATCCGGCGCCCTTCCTCCGTCCTTTGCGCGTCCCTGCACCCCTCTTCCTTCAAGATATTTCAGCAGTTTTCTATAGATTACGCTTGCCGGGACGAGGTGATAGCTGACTGTCACGTAGAAATAAACTTGCCTTTGGATAATCACGATGAATATTTATTCTCTTTCAAATTATCGTATTTAAATATGCATCATGCGATTTTAATGGACGAACGTTTTTGAACAATCGTTACCTTTTGTACAGTATAATACCGATGAACATAAAGAAGCTGAACTCGTCTATCATTATTAGTGGCTACTGAATGTAACACCGCCGCGGTCAAAGAAAACCACTATGCAGATTGGGAAAAGTGGGATTACAAAGGTGGTTATGCATCATCGTTACTGACATTTTAAAGGATTAAACATATTTCGTGCATCTTCTCATCATTTCCGGCGAACTAGACACGCGATTGTAGCGTTAGCTCTATCATGCGTTCCGACTAATTTATTAGTCTATTTCGACTATTATGTGTCCAACGCTGTAATTACTTATGTCAAAAAGTTACCACACTTATCATTGTTAAATTCTTAGCTTTAACAGAGTAAGAGAGATTTAATAATTAACGTCGAAGTTACGAAAAGAGAGGAGAAAAAGGATTTCAGCGAAAGAGGATATTTCCTGGACAAAATTCTATCCTATGGATTTTTTCTCCTTCTCCTTTATCCGATCAACAACTCACTATTAATTCTTCCCATAATCGCGAAATCCCATCAAGGGCCAAGATCCCGAGAGATCATCCTGCTCGTAATCGTCAGAATCTTCGACGACGTACCACAGGTGTCCGTACGGTCAGAGCGGAAGTGCGAGTACGGCGGCGGTAGTGGTGGTTACCGACGAAGGTGGTGGAATCAGTGGAAAGAGGGATCGAAAGAGAGGAGCAAGGGATGCGAGAGAGGACGCAGGACCGTAGAGTGTTGGAGACAGTTGCCGCGGTGTTGCCGGATCAATTTCGGTGGACCGCAGACACAAACTGTTTCAGTGGACTCAATCGAGCGGTTCTATCGTTTGCCCGTTCCTTCTCTTCGCCTCCTCTCGCGTCTTCCTCGCACCTGTCGCAGCATCCGCGGCATCTCGCTCGCGCGCGAAGATCAATTCTCCGCCGCCGCCGCCGTCGCCGCCGCTGCGTTCGTCTTGCCGTCTCTTCGCTCGCGCGTCTCTCCTCTTTTCGCATTGTCCTGACCGCAACATTATCTCCCGCTGCGTGTAGTTCCACATCCACAAACAAACAGTTTTGTAATTTATCCACGTTCCATTATCATCAAAGGCCCCCTATGATATTCTTGGAAAATTGTAAGATCTCTTTTGCGGTTTGACGTAGCTAGAATGTACATTTCTCTTTAGCACTAATATCTAATGTATCTTATTTTAAAGCTTATTTTTTCTAATCTTGACAGCTTTTTGCTGAAAATCTGTCACATTTTACTCTCGATGTTGTTTCGTTATATCTTTTACTTATAAAGGAAATCTAGAAGATAACCGAGCGAGTACTGGTTAATCAACTTATTTCAAGAGCAAACAGAGTGCTTTGCCGCGACACATATAGAGGTCTTGTAGACCATTGAGGGGTAGTACACGGGTAGTACGTGGCATCATACGCGCGCGCGTCTTTAATTAAGCGCTATCCGCCGTCTAATTTCCCAGCGCTGACTTTTTCTCGCAATATACCTCACACGACTCATAGTCATTAAGATTTTCATCTTGAGTTTCGACAGCCGTTCTTCCGACGCCACGTAAATATCGATCTCGTAATTAGCTAGAAAATTCAACTCCTACAACGAGTGTCTTTGATGCTCGAAAATATACGTAAATCTATAATATTGAAATATAAATTTCCAAGTTAAATTCAGCGAAATATTGTAAACACGCTGATGGAGGTTCTACACGTATCGCTCATCATATTCAACCTTTCGGTTGGCTTCTCGACTTGCAAAAGCGATAGCAGAGGAGTGAAGTCAATCAATCGGATCGATTTAATATGCGTCCAATGCGTCGAGTAGAAGACGACGACAATAATTGGATTATCGGTGCCATCTTAAATCGTAGGCGTCGAGGCTTGATTCGACGTTCGAAGGGTTGATTTTGTGAGGCGGGAGTGAGGGTGATTAGCAACATAGGAAAGTGCAAGGGAACGACGTAAAAGAGAGGAAGGCAAGCAGGATGACACACTGTGAGGAGAAAGAGAGAAAACGTATACTTGCGTATGTCTCTAAATTCAATTAAAATCTTCTTTTCGAAAAACGGAAGGGATGATAGATGAATGTATGAAACAAAGTTAGCGTGGGTTGCATGAAGAGCTGAGAGGAGCAGAGGAGGAGGAGGAGGAGGAGGAGGAGAGTCACGAGCAAGAAGGCAGAGGGTGGCCGAAAGGCGAAGGAGGGTAACCTTCTCTAGGTCTGCTCACCCGCGAGGGGTGGTTGAACGTAATTAAAGAAGGAGGCGGAACACCGTCTCGCAACCCTCCTGCTCTTCTCCCGATGCATTTATTCCAGATACAGAAAATATAGGGTGGGCGAATTTCATGGCGATGCAAGCAGGAGTTGTACTTACGAAAGCGGGATAACGGAGGCTGCGGGAGGACGAGCGAGTTGGGGGTTGGGGCGGGTGGGGCAGCGAAAGACTTCGTTGTTTCCAGAACATTTTACTCCGTTTCCTCCGGCTGGCGCCTGCTGTCGGCCTCTCAAAGGACGAATTCGAGTTCGCCGTCTTCCTCCTCGCTCTTTATCCCGTTGTCCTCCTGATTCCCCTCGTCCTCTCCTTTCCCCTCATTCCTTTCTCACGCTCCGTACCCTTCTCTCAAAGCACTCAGTAATTCCCAGCAGCTCTCTCCTTCGAGAATCTTACTCTTGAAAATTTTCCTCTCGTAAAGATTTTCATAAGTTTCCTTACTTCTGCGCCGTAACTTTCCGCGAAGGGTCAGAGGATAATGTTGAAAATTATTTCATTTTATTTATAGCAGAATCTTTAACTTTACTCAATAATTAGCATTTATCATGGAAATTTATTACAAGTAAATTTTATCAATTGTTGTACATTTTTATATACATTATAAAGAGGAAAATTAAACACTTTGTGAAAATTAAACACAAAGTGTTTAATTTTCTTCTTTATAATGTGTATAAAAATGTACAACAATTGATAATGATAACAATATTGCACACTTGTGTTTAGGACATTTTTATATTTAAAAATTAAATAGGATAAATATGTTATCTAATTTGCATTAATATTGTCAATTTTCCCTTTTTACGACTCGAGTCAGCAAACCTGTCTTTAACTTTTAATTACGTCCGTCATGCGACGGCGTAAATGCGATTTTAATTAGAAAACTCTATGTTTATTAAAAACATCTTACATTTTATATAACGAGACTATCCGGGCACAGGGACTTGGAGGTTCCGCAATCTGCTGGCGGATTTTAACCGCGCACGTTGCAGTTGCAACGGCCACCAGTGTTCATTAGTGTATGTCGAAATAGAAACGACCTTCGCCGGCTTAGCGCTTACGTTTGAGTTTCGGTCGCGTTAACCAATGATCAACAGATCAGACAAATCGTATTTGCCGAAATATCGGGACCATCCATGATTCATCCTTGCATTAATTCTTGCCGACGACGTTGGCACGGTCGCGTACACGATATACGCACTCGTATATCCGCACACATACGCGCTGTTGTTATATGAAGAAAGTTCTTCGCCCGGTCCGCGAAGAACAAAAGCGTCGGCAGGGGCCGTCCAATTAGCACGTAGCACTGCCTTACCGTCCTCCATCGTCGAACGGCTCTAAGACGTCTTTTCTCTGGCCGAGGATCGATAGATGTGTGCGTGAGCGTGTCTGTCTGTGTACATATCTTTCTGTGCGGGTCTCTCGGTGTGTGTGCATAAGCGAAGAACGGCGAAGGATGGTAAGAGGGTGGCAACGCGGGGGGGCGCCGAGAAAGAGAGAGCACGAGCCAGGGAGGCGTCGGTGCGAGAGAAGAAGAGCGAGGCGAGATAGAGGCAACGAGCGCGCGGTCCGCCCCTCGGGGGTTGATATTTAAATCTCCCCTTTTCTAATTTCTCCCCTCTCGGCCCGCGCGCCCCCCTCAGCCCGCCTCTGGTACTCCGTTCCGCTTGCCCACCCTCTTCCATCCAACCACCCCCTGCCCCCGTCTCTACACCCGCTACCCGCTCTCCATTTCCAAGCGGCTCCGCCAGCGCCGGCCGCCATCATGAAAATATTAAGAACTCGGGAAAATGGCCGCCCCCACCCGCGAGCTAAGGAAAAGCTGGGGTCTCTCTCGCACCCCTCTCGTGTTACCGTTCCATTCTCTTTCTCTTTTCCTTCGTCTCTCCATCTTTCTCTCTTTCTCTCTCTCATTTTCTCTCTTCTCTCGACACGAGCGTGCACGCGCGTCTACGGACACGTACTACATGGACGCCGACGTCGGTGGCGAGGACTGGTGGGCCGGGGCGGCGGAGGGTAGGTTGATACCGGTACCAAGGGGTAGTAGGAGTACACCGCACCTTCGCGAAGGGGTTGCAGCCAGCCAGACTTTCCGGGCAGAAACTCGTTTTCTCACCGGCAACTTCGTTCGCCTTCGTCTCTCCCCACCTCAGCAACGGCAGCTTCTTCGTCGGCAGCTCGCTCGTCGTTGGAGTTCTTCGAGTTCAGTCACTGCAAGCACGGACAATCTTGTCTGTCATTTTTGTACGTGGATCGATAAAAATTTATCATGTCGTAGAGTGAAGATGACACATGTCGAAGATGTGCTTCACACAGATACGGCTAATATTAAATTAATTCTTCCTCTGTAGAGGGTTTCATTCTACGTCACATTTATCGTTTTACACGTTATTCCAAAGATTGAAAGTTTGCAAAGATAATACATTCCTTTTATACTAGTACGACTAATAATAGAATCTAAGGAAATGAATCCAAGAAATTAAAGGAAATATCAAATTAACGTTAAATTACTTAGACTAAAGAAAGCTAGAATCCCGAATAGATTCATATCATTAATAAGAAATCCGAGGAATACGAGCCAGAGCACTCGGAATAAAAGATGCCCGCAAGTATCTGGCGAGCATTATTTTTATTTCATGCCGTTGCTATTTGAATTGCAAAGGGACGGCGCAAATGGAGAAGAAGCACGTCGTCGTTCCACGAAAAGAATAAAAAATGACACCGCGGGTCGCCTTCTGTGACTTTTGCATGTGAGAGCAAACGCACCCGGCACGGTTCAGATGAATGGGGTATGAGTTTGTCCTACATTCGGGCTCGCTCTCCGCACACTCTCTTCCGGCATGGATATGTACGCGCGTACATATGTGTGTGAATGTGTTTATGCGAGCACGAGTCGTACTATGCGTATACGTGCGTGCGTTTGCTCGTCTACGGATTACCTCGAGCCGTCGTGCATCGCGGTGCACACGAAACACACGTGGTCCATGGGTGTATACGTGTGCGCCGCCACGTTCACACCCCGACCGCGATTAATTACGGCGATCGAATTATAACTATCAGTAAACGGTTTCGGATTTTCGAGCACGCGGCGCGAAAAACAACCAGCCGCGACCGCGAAAAACCGCACCTTTCCAACAGTGACAGTTAATTATTTTTAAATCGCTTTAACATGCGTGTGTAATAAGAGAGGATTGATGCACGCTAACCGGTGTAAATGCGCGTTAATTCGTTTTTACTCACCGCGCCGCACGGTGATTTGGTTGTCGCTCGATAACGCTCATTAAAAAGGTAAAACCTCGTTCTCTATTCATCACTTTTGTCCATTCAACAACGGCATTCGCGATTTTATTTATTCGCACCGCGCCGTGAATTTTTGCGAGCGCGTCCCTTACGGCAGTTAGAATCAATTAATATGCAAGCAACATAGAATTACTATTTGATTCAATTTAATTAACTCGATATAGAAATTCAGATTAATTTAATATTTGCTTCAATAAATATGCATCAGTGACGTCGATGCAGAAATGCAATTTCCATTATGATAAACGCAGGTAATACAGTGTGTTTCCCTATTTACATTTATATAGAACTCGTAGAAACCCGCGCGAAATATCCTCGGTATCGACACGAAATTTGCGACGACGACGCCCTGTTGCAAACGGTAATCGTGCTTACAATGTCGACGTAGTTAACCCTTTTCGCATAAACGACGCGATTCTTGACACCGGGAAGGAAGAGCGAACTATCGTGGGATTAATCCTCCGGAGGAGTCTGGGAAAGAATAAGATCAGTATATTTCCGTAAGTATACAATCTCTTAGAAACCCGCAGTCGATCCCTTTCAGCCAGCGTCGCTGCGTAACGTCCCGGGTAATACGTCTTCGTCAACGGGCGCCATCTTGGCCACTAAAGAGGGTGAGGTGGGTCACGGGGGTGCGGCGGGGTGGTTGGGAGCGATTAAGAAAATGAAGATAGATACTATAGGATAAAGGAGCCCGGAGGAAGGCACCCGTGACGACGGCGACGAACAGGAAAGACGCGGGGAATTGAGCGGGGGAAGGGGGGGAGGAAGTGCAAGGGGTTAGATGGCTGGCTGGCTGGCTGGCTGGCTGGGCGATCAGCAAGAAATAGCTTAGAAGAGGGCTTGATCGCGCGGAAGATTTCCGACACGTCGGTTTAATCATGCGGCATCATTCCAGGGCTCACTGCAATCAATTCCGTCCCTTCTTCGGCCGAATTTACCCCGACGTTGGCGCGCCACCGAAGATTTAGGGCTACTTCGACGCGTCATTCACGGGTGAAGCGGTTGATCGCTTCTGAACCACGTGTTTTAGGGCGCGATGTTATCCGCGTCGTTCATACTTATAACAGAAGAGGACAGGAATCTCAAAGTGACCGAACCGAGTGATCATTAAATTTATTCAAGCGTTCTATTTATTATCTTTATATAATTATTAGGAAGAAAGGTGTAACAATTCTTAAATTGTTTTTATTACAATGTGTCGATGACTTCCTAAAAACTAATAACTGTAAGACTTTTATTCAGATTATGATCTAAGAACCAAACATGTCGGCAGTCGATATTATACAGGTCGATGCAACTGAGTACCAATTAGTGGCGTAATTACAAATCAGGAACGCGTAGGTCCATTAGCATGACGATGTGTAACTTAATCGTTCTCTGGCCATCGTAACGAACTATTCTGAAGAACGTTCCTAAGATAAGTTTGCGAAACGGCGGCGAGCTTTCGAGGGTGAGCGTGACGAGCAGAAGAAGCCGAGAGTTCGAGTCGCGGGGAAATATGGTTGGCTTGCCATTCATCTTTTTATGGGGCACTTAAGTGGGGTAGTCATGGCAACGCCCGTAGTATCAGGAGCAATCGTAAAATTAAGTAATGAGAAGATAAGAAAATATCATCTTGCCCGGGCACCGCGCGACCCACCCGCCGCAGCCCACACAACCCGCCTTCATGCCGTCCGCTCTCTTTCTCTCCTCTCCTACTTTCGCATCGCTCTCTTTCCATCCTCTTTATCCTTCTCATTCTGTCGCTTCCACGACGATGGTCGGAACAACCGTGGTGCCTTCGGGCGGTTACCGGCGGTTACCGGAGATGGTACCGTTGGTAGCCTGGTAAAGTGGCTCGAGGTTTCGAAGGGGCGTGATAGGGGGTGGGAAGGGGGCAAAAATGGGCAAAGTTTCGTCCGACCCATCCCGGTCCGGGCGACGGAGTCGCGCGAGAATTTTCGGATAAATGAGGGCATTCTGTTCGAAATTATACTGCGACATCAGCGAAGAAAGTCGGCGCCGCCCCTTACACTCTCCGGCAAACCAGCTTCTCGCTCTCCCGAAAGGTACTTACCATTTTTCATAAGGCCGTTAGGCGATGCACATGTTGTGTTACGGGATGCTTTTAGGGCTGAGTTACGTGGTCGGCTCTCGATTATACGACGGGATCGAGGTATCTTTGCGATAAATATGTGAAAGTATAATGTATTTAGCATCCTTGTAAGATCGGAACACAACGTCTAAAAATCTGGAAATTACGATTTTTTTTTATTACGCAGTTTGCAAATATCCACACATAAAAGTACATATAATGGGACATTTTCTGGGACAGATCCTTTATTACGTATTTTAAATTAAGATTATTATTATTATAGATATATAAAATATATTGGTGTTATCAAATTTAGTTCATACATTTAGTTACTGAAGTATGATTTAACATTAAATGACTGCGTGTGTAAGAGGTACTGCACGTAGAATCGTCTGTTCTACATTCAATCGTATACAATGCTATTATGTAAGGTAACTCATTATTTACAAAAAGAAAATTACTTACTTTCTTTTGCTGACTGGATGCCACTTTGATATTTTCAGAATGCCGATCTTGAGTGAATAAATCGCGGATGGAGAACGGATCGCTCGCATTATCGCCGTTAACGTTCGACATTAATGTTTTTGTCGGCGGTTTGTGGTCGGGTAGTAAACAAGTGATACACCCTCTTAACCCATCCCTTGGTAGACGGGGGGTTGCAAGAGGGTTGAGGTTCGCCCACCTCTGCTTCGCCTATCTCCCCCCCTTCTCTGCCTCTTCGAGTACCCCGTATTCGCGCCCCCGCGTCATCCACTCTCCTCTGCCACTTCCCTCTTTGCTCCCTCAGTAACCCTCCCTCCCTTTCTCTTTCTCCTTCACACGTGTGCACGATCTCTTTCTCCATCCGCGCTACTTCATGAAACGCGAATGTACACGTTACACCGCTTCGTGGCCCGGTCCACGGTCCCTTGTAACGTAATCGTTTCCACTCCAAAAAGAGGCAAAGAGAGAAGCCAGGTGGGGACACGCGTACACATACGCATACGCTAATGGCCTCTTCAAAAATGTCATCCTCACCTCGGCGCTACTTCGCCCCGGATCGTCTGACACTGACGGTGCGAGCCACATACCAGAATAAATTTTATCCAGCTTTTTGAGGTGCATTCAAGAGGCCAAGCGCAATTCTCGAACGCAATTCTCACAGCGAGTCACCAATAATACACGAGTCTTTAATTGTAATCGAAAATGAATTAAATAATCATTAAACCGAAGACGTTAGGTACTTAACAATTAAATTTCAAACGTGCCAATGAATAAAACAATTTTATTCTTTGTTTAATCTCGACGTTGCCTTATCTTAATACGATAAAAATATGATATTTAATGAAAGTATATATATTATTATTATATATAATGTAAAATACTATGACAGAGTGCTAATATTCGAAATTCCTCGACTCTGTGACATTCAAGGAACATCGTACTGCAGGGAGGTAATGCGAGCAAAGGATCGGAAGGTTGAAAATCTGATCACGAAGTCCAATAATATGACGGGATGGGAAATTGCTGGCCAAGCGCAGTTTCTCGAAAAGTTTTATGGGCTGAATTTTGAAAGTTCTCGAGAATGGCGGCAGCACCACGGGGCCCGGGAGCGTCGGGATAGGTTAGCAGAAGACCGAGGAGAGGGGGGGTTGGTCTCGCGGAGTTTAAGAGGGTAGTTCGCGTGGCCGTAAATTTTCTCCTGCAGGATGGTTCCGGTTAGACGACGGGGGAGGAGGACAGAGGGGCCTGGAAGAGGGGCCTACGTTGGAAGAGCCGCGGGCGAACGCTCGCTTGCGCCACACACATATCTTTCCACCATCTTCTATCAATAATTCCTCGCGAAACTTACCGCGAACTTGCTAGCGCGCGATAATGCAGTGCGCGTTGTCGAAAAATCGTGTCGAAGATAAGTTTGCGATTCGCCGCCGGCTATCGTCAATTTTGTTCTGCCATTGTGAAGTTGAAAGGGAACGATAAACATAATCGATTATTGTAATCATAATAAATATTGTCGCGTACATTCAACAAAATCTTTTGAAATTTGTCAGCCAATATTGACAATATTGATGTGATCGAAATCTAGGCAACGTCGAGCGAAGAACTGGTCCCATAGAAAGGGACGCGAGGTTAATTTGCACGATCGGGCTACAAATCACCATCCGTATTTACTACCTCGTGCGGACGTCGTACATCGGACGTGGCTGGAGCCACAAAGTCGGTCGTCTCCTGCAACCCCTTTCTGGACAGTAGCAAAACACACAACCACCCTCGTGCTTCTCCCTCCTCTCTCCCACCTTTCCCTGTTCTCTTCGTGCATGTACTTACGTATGTACGTACGTCGCCGAGGACACTCGTCTCGTTGCACCCATCCCCCTGTCCACCCCCGTTTCTGTACCCTCCTTTGCGAGGCAGCCACGACGGCGGACGTAATATGCAGATTCGTGAAATAAATGCTCGAAAGTTTCACTATAACTCTACGCGCAAAATCTCCAGTTCGTCCTGCGACCCCCCACCCCCGGTCGCCACCCCCTCTTTCCTTACCGCCCCTTGTAACCACTTTAGTCTCGCTCGCCTCCACACCACCCACGAGAAGCGGAGCCCTTTCTTGCCGTCCTTTCAGGACCATCCAGAAGCATCTACATTATTTAGTGCTTCCGCATAGTCCGCGGAAAATGGCTGAGAAAGTTGCCGGAAAAACCATACGCCGTATTTCGACCGTACCAAGATAGCTCTTGCGTCCTCGCGGGGAAACCCACCTATTTTCTGGTCGCCAATGGCTTTTGCTGCTTTTCATTGGTGGAAGAATTACGTTCCAAACCGCCGCGTAAACTGATAAACTCTGCCCCAGATCTAACTAAATATTGTATATCAGCTACGGAGGTTGCTGTCCCTTGGTTCGCTAGTTTTTACCGATTGCTACGAAACGTATAATAAAAAAATGAGAAGATTTAGTTGAAATACATTTGACATTTACTCTATGACATTGGTGAAGTTGTTCGTTAATCTGTACTAATGAAATGCGGAACTAGCATTAAATATTTTGATACGTCATGACATTCAACTTGATATTCAAGTGACCACAATTAAGAACTCATTGCCTTACCCGGCAGGGGTTTCAGCTTTCAAACCCGAGCTTTCACGCGGCTTGGGTAAACCACGACGTGTCGGACGGGGCAAACTTGGTCCATTTTTCCGGCGCTCACTCCACTCGCGTAAATCAGGGCAGAAAAAAATCACCGGATTGACTCACTCGACGCTCTCTCCCCGTTCTCTCTTTCTCTCTTACTTCCTCGTTTTCCGCTCCCGCTTGTTCCACGACCCTTGTTTTGTTTTTTCATTTTTTTTTTTGGACCGAGAGCCCTCCGATAAACGCGGCCAATAAAAATAACGAGCGACCACCCGCATGTACCTTCCTCACCCGTCCTCTTCTCTC